>JAMZAV010000513.1:0-317692 GCA_024449915.1 Sweltsa coloradensis
ATTTGCATCACTCCGTACCGTGGCCTTGGACGGGACATTTACTTTCTCAGCCTACAAATAAGGCATAACACGAGGTATAATGATGAAAGACTCCAACGTAAACTGCAATCGTTATTAATAAAGGCTGCTTTGCCAACGCATTTAATAGTCGCGTTCGTGGATGAGCGGGTTTGGATTTGGTCTACTTCCTGGATTCGATAAAATATAAGAGTGGTTTTCTAGAGAAATATCTCTACGAACGTATACGATCATTGAAAGAAGATATTTTATAGCGGCATGTTTATATATTATTATGTACATTGGTTTGTATTTGAAACTCGACCATTCAAGATGGCTTCCTCGTTGCTTGGATGGCTCCAAAGACACCGTTTACATATTCCTAACCCAAGAACTGATAAAGCAACCAATATCAACCATAAACCATAAATATAGGATACAAAGCTTGTTTCGAAGTGTCAAACGTAAAGTGGTGTAAAAAAAACTTTTGCGTCCTACACCACAATGTTCGAAGTCTTGTACAGTAAGATGGTGGGTGCATGGTGGTGTCGGAAGTGATGGGCATCAAGCATTTTACATATAAACTATATAATTTAAGTATTTTAAACTGTAATGCTTTAGAAACCCATAAATAAATAAATTTTAAAAAAGTGTTTAGTTTTAGTACTAATTATGCTTACCTTATTGAACAAGACATTGAAAAAAGGGGTTTCGGACGTAAAAAGGTTTTACGACCGACACTCTAAAACGAGCTTCGTAACCATGAAATGTATAAGATTTGTCCTAAAATTTAAATTTAAATAAGCTTCAAATTCTGCTTATTATCGCTACCTGTCTTAGGTTATACCTCTCTTGCGTTTTGAAAAAAAAAATAGGAATAGGAAAAATACAGACTTTGGGCCGGTGCTATATATAAAAGTATTGTACATAGTGAGGAATGAGATGTTCTTGAAATCATTTTATTGCTGCGACTGAATTTGAATCCATCGTTAGTTTATAAACACAAACACAATAACAATTTCTCAGTAACAAATCAATCAATCATCAGCCATTTCCAGTGCATGGTGGTTAAAATCAAAATCAATCGTTAGTGTAATCTTTGCCGTGAATGCATAATATTTATATGCAACACTTGTTAACGTATTGAAAACGGTTTCATTACTTATTTTCTTTTTCAAGATTAAGTTGAATGGCACCTGAGGGTTGCTTATTTTCTTTGTTCAAGATCAAGTCGAATGGCATCTGGGGCGCCTCGCAGATGAAATGCTTTTCTGCATTACAATTCAAATCAAGCAATTTAAAATTCATTGTCGAAATGCCGACACAGTCAAAATTTACCGTTTTATCGCCTATTCCTCCCCTTCTCTCCAATTGAAGTAAGCCTCCAGATAACATCGGCTTGCCTAAAACACACAATGTGGCTGGATTAAACATGGTTAGTGGTTAATAAAAAATCAAACTATATAACAGGTGGTAAAGTTTTAAATACAAATCATTGGACTTTCCACTGTTATTAATATTTTTTAAATGTGATATTTCGACTTCTTTACAGAAGTCTTTATCAAACTAACAATTAAAAAACCACAACAGGCAAGACAAAAACAAAAAATATTTTCAAAAAATCATAAATATGGCTGTTTATTAGTACCAAATTATTAACAAAAAGTTTTGTTTTAAATAAAATAACAAAAAACATAACTTTAAAATTGACATTTTGGACAGTTGGTGTATGAAATAAATACACGGAAAATTAAGGAAGCTGGTTTGATTTCCTGTGTAGCCAATACAATCAGTGTGCCTAGTGTTAATTATCCAGCCATTTGGAAGAGTTTCTGTCCATCAGTTTCATCACTAGATCAATGTTTTTCAATAGTTTTAGGCTTAGGAATGTATAAACGGTGACTTTGGACCACCCGATCTGCACCCGGGAGACCGGAGCTCGATATCCCGCAGAGTCGGAGGTCTTATTTTCTCGATTGATTTGCATTTTATATCAAATACACATTTGTGCTACAAAGTGAGGTTGTAAGTATGCCAGAAGAAGGGGACACAGGGAATTATCAAGCGCAGATATACTAAGTAGAAGAAACCCTGGAATCAGTGTTGTGACTAGATAATTAATTTTTTATCTAGATAAAGATATAGATAATTCTCCGAAAAGTTATCTAGATAAGATAAAAAGATAAAGCGTAGAAAATTATCTAGATAAAATATAATAGATAAAAATAAATATCTAGATAAATTTGATTAGATAAAAAATAATAATAATTGAGATTGACGTGTTTTTATTATTTATTATTTTTTCCCAACAACAGTTTTCTTGACAGTCGTAATATTTGTCAGACTCGACAAGTTGACATAACCCGGGTACGCACATTACAACTGGTAGAAGTATTTTTATTTAAAAAAGTGATTAGTTATTATATTTTTGTCTACATTTTTGTTAATTATTTTATCTAAAAAAGGTTATCTAAAATTTTAAAAGTTTAGATAAGATCAACTTTATTTTATCAAGATAATAGAAAAAGATAACAACGAAAAACTTATCTGGATAAGATAATAGATAACGGATTTAATCTAGATAGATTATCTATATAAGTTACAACACTGTCTGGAAAGTTATGGATAGTTTTAGCTATAGGAAGTGAAGTATTGGCAATGGAAAGATTGAAAAGGAGATAAACATCAGAATACAAAATACCAGTAACTTTTATCAGTGTGTGAAAAGCCTTGTGTGGGATAGGGTCGAAATACCTATTCAGTGTAAGATGACACTATATAAAACCTATTTCATGCCGATCCTTAGGTATGCAGCAGAAACCTGGACAATGTGAGATCGAGAGGAGAGTCAGATGCAGGCAGCAGAGATGAGATTCCTGAGGAGCACTGTGGGCAAGACGAGAAGGGATAGAAAAAGAAACACGGACATTAGAGAAATGCTGGGTGTAGAGAAGTTAAGGGACAGGATAGGAAGGACCCGGTTGAGATGGTATGGACATATGAAACAAATGAGGGAAGACAGGAGTCCCAAGAGATTGTTTGACAGAAGGATTGAAGAAGGAAGAAGAAGACGGGGAAGACCAAGAAGAAGATGCAAGGACATCATAGCAGGAGACTTGAGGCAAGAGGAGAGAGCTGGGAAGATGTGGAAGAGATACGATTGTGGGAGGATAGAAAGAAGTGGGAAAATGAAGTTGCTAAACCCAAGCTGACCCTGCCAGAAGCAGGAAACGGCGATGGATAGTAATGATGATGACACCTGGGATAGTGTTTCCCGACGAATGAAATCGAACTTGGAAATACATGTTTTTTTTAAATATACGTATCATTACATTGTTATAATCATCAATTCATCGACACATAAATCTTTAAACATATCATTATATTAACTTTTGTTTTGTTAACCTATTGTGCGTTTGCTGATTTATTTTTCTAAATACATTCAAAGTTTTTTTTTTTGGGGTTTGTAACGAAGATTAGGAAATAACTTTAGGGGAAGAGATTTTAAACTTCATGCTAGGGAAAGAAAGGGAAGGGTGCGGTGGTTTGGACACATAAGGGATGCTGGAGGATGGATTCTGAAGATATGCAGTGTGAACAAGACGCAGGAAACAAACAGAGAAGAAGAGGGAGGCCCAGACTGAGATGAGATCAAAAAAGAGAAAAAAAACTGGTTTATTAGACGATCCCACTCAAACAATTATGAGGTTTGCCAAAAATCAGGAACAGCAAATCATGGAGGAATCAAACTTTAGCGGAAGCAACTACATTCAGGAAGCATACTTACCAAAGATAGATTCATGTCGTCCTTCCACAATGAGGTCGTGGTATCCAACAAACACACCCCAAAGTTTTTTCAGTGGGTTCGTCCCAAGACGAATGAACACTTGCAACTCTTCGAACGAATCTATGGCCATCAGATGAGCTCCTTCACCCCCGAGCAGATCATGGAGGCTTTAAACCCATGATGCAGTGAAGTCCGGTACGCTGTAACGCCATTTTCCGAAAACCCTCCTTGTAGCCCGGAGGAACTGGAATCAACACTCACCATATTCAGTTACTTTGTTAAAAGAGACTGGCGTTACTTGCCCATGAAAGTTTTTTTACTTTTAACAATTAAAGTTACTTGACAAAAAAGTAACTAAATATTACTGTGACTATTAAAAGTTAATTAAAAAGTTACTATAAAAGTTACTTTATTCCGATTTTGTTTGCGTACCAATTATTACCATTGGTAATCGTCCTTTATCGACATCTATCACCACTCATTCGTCTCGAATAGTCTTAAAGCATTAATCTAAATAAAATAAATACATTAAGCAACAAAATGGTTATCAAATTTGGATAGTCGGGAAATACCCCAAATGTGGACTTGTTAATAATACAATTTAGAAATTTAAAAAGTCATGGAATTTCGAAATTACTGATTGTATTAAATATTAAGAAGGAATACGACCATTTGGCAGTTGGCAAATAGCTGTTCGCTCGGCCAAGAAGCATCCGACAAATATACAACTTTGCAAATTTGTCAATAAAGCTTACATGGTCATTTCTAGTTGTAATTTTAAAAAATTTGTCTCAATTACCAAAATCAAAAATCGTGGAAAATCAATTTATTTAAAAAAAATGTTTTGGAACCAATTTAGACAAGTATTACTGGAGAGCCCCATATTTCCACTTTCGTGGTAACGTTCAAAATTTTCTTACACCTGTGGTGTCAGTCAGGCGAGCGATCAGAGTGTTTTATAAAACCCCATGTGGACTTATATATCATTTCCAAGTGTCTATTTTATAGAGTTTTTTTAGCATCTATTTTTTAGCCACTTTCAAAATCTTGTGTATGAAGTTTTTCATATTTAAAAAAAAAATGATATCACCAAGGTTGAATTAATATCATCTGAATAAAAAAAATAGGACTGGAAAACCATACTTTGAAGTGAAAAAATAGCGTTTTGGGAAGCATCTATTCACAAGACGCTATTTTCACAATGATTATAGCTACAAAAATAATAACAATTATAATAATACTCCAGACCGAAACGTTTCGCAGCTCGTTTCCAGGCCGGACTCGGAGCAGATGAGATCATCAGTGATTGTGACTGTGAATAAGTTTGATTGTGTTAATTTCTTCTTCCACTTCATGGTGGCCGTTGTGTTGACCCCGGCGTCTTCGCACGGCTGTTTCTCGCCGTTCATCTCGCACGCGATGCTCATGGAATCTTAGTGAGCGGGGGCAATGAGAACCATCACTGGACCCTCCTGCCCCTGGGGGGAAACAGATTATTCGTAATAGAGTCTACCCACTCGGTCCAATAACTGATTTTCAGTGGAGAGACCAAACCATTTCTTGAGCAGTACTACTTTAATATAAAGGCTCGTTGATCTGGTGGTTAGAGGTTGGCAAATAAATTTGCAGGAACGTTTACATTTAAAATAGCATTGAATAAGATTTAATTAGATTAATTATAGTAAATTTTGCCAAGATGTGTATTGATGTTCAATTTCCGTTGCGAATTTATGTACGAGTGCGAAAATATAGAAGGGTATACATAAGCTTGGCCCTTTTTTTAAGATCACAATTATTTTGATTGTGTAAAAGGGTTTTGGCTGTATTTTTACAAGTTTTTTGTTATTTGTGGGGATCAATTTTTTTTTTTTAAATATTATTTACCAGATTGTGCACAAATGTATATGTGTAAGCCCAACATCAAGCCACTAAAAAAATAAAAGTTTAGAAATTTTCCAGGAACTCTATAGCTAGGACACCCCCAGCAGAAAGCTTGGCCTTCTTTTTAGATCCAAAACTTTCGAGTGCGTAAGGCTTTGTTAAAATTTTCCTAATTTTTGTTTTTCGTTGGTTGTAACTTACTTGCGCAAGAGAAAGCAGCAGAGAACTCCACTGCTAACGAGTAGAAGCAGAATCGCATGTCATTCAGTTGCTGAGAAAGACAGAGAAAGCACTTGCACATCCGACCACTAGGGATATGGAATGTAGTGAATATGATAGGTAATATCATTGAGTATACTCAATGGTATACGATACGTTTGGGAGTATCCCCGACCTACGCAAGTTCATTTGCATGTGCATCATTTCTTATGCACCACTGAACAAGGATGCTACTTGTTCTAAGCTCATTAATAATTTTATCACAATTATAATCATCCTGAAATATCTCTATGCTACGCTAGGCCTACAATATGATCGCCCCAGTGGCGGAGCTAAGCTTTGGACAAACGATCTCAAATGGAGCCCTATTTTTGTTGAGATATTTGATCTGAAACCTACAAAAACTTGTAAAAAAACAGCCAAGCATTTAACATCCAAAATGATTGATATCTAAAAACCAGACAAACCTTTTACATCTAAAAGTGTTGAGATTTAGTTGAAGAGCCAAGCCAAGCGTCAGTTGTGCTTTACAAAGTTGTGAAATCATAGCGCCCCGGAAGGGGGATGAATTTCAATGCTGTGTGCCTGAACAAAACATGATGAATTAAAAATTATAGTTTTTATGTCAAACGATGCCTATAGCCTATAGGGTAGAGTGGCGCATTATGACCTTACAGGTTTTCTCACCCTTTTACTATAACTAAACGCAAAACCCATCATTTATAGGCCTACTATAATACACATCAATGAACTAAAATGGAAATATTAACCGGTCTCGAATGTCTGTTTCAAATTTCATCGCAATCTGGTCAGGTTCGGCCTTTTCTGGAGCGAACTCAGGGCACTCACCACCTACTTACTCACTCACTCACTCAATCACGCACTCACTCACTCAACCCACACACACACACACTCACTCACTCACTCACTCACTAACTCACACACTCACTCACCCACCCACTCACTCACTCACACACTCACCCCACTCACCCACCCACTCACTCACTCACGCACTCACTCATACAGAAACAGAGAAAGGTCTCGTTTGAGTTGAATGATAAGACCATGGTAGGAGTCAGTCGCCATGCCACCTCGGCCGCCATGTCATGGACCCCTAGCTTAGCTCAGGGCCCCATACTTTGGACTGGGCTGGTGACTACCCACGGACAAACGTTCCGCAGTAATATTGTCTGCCCTAAGGTCATACCTCCCTTTTAATGTCTTCCTGTCAACGCGTCGTAGTTCACAGACTACAGAGTTCGGTGTCCCTCAACGCCCGTGCCAATTATAACCAACAATTAATTGAGCTATCGATGCCATAGTTTGAACACGCTTCACAGACCCCGAGAAAAACTTGTTAACGAAACTCATTAAAAATATATGTTATTCCCATACAATTTTATCAGATATTCCATAACATTGCCCTATAATGCTGAACAAAAACTAAAATTATAAAAGTTATGTCTTAAAACACTACTGTGATAATATCACAGTACTGTGATTATATACGTGTTTCAAAATTCTTGATCATAATATTGGTGAAATTGGGTTGGTGAATTTATTTTAAGTCGGCTTGAACCAGCTTAATTTTTGTTTCACATAGATGCTAGAGCACCATTCTAAAATAATTATTACGTACATCATGAATTGAAAAAATGCACAAATACACTAAACCACGCCAAAATATGCGTCCCGAAGTTTCATACCGTCTTGGTTTTCAGCGTAATTTGATTGAATCACGTCCACTATTTACTCAAATGAGACGAAGAGTCGCGTAACTACTAAGCATGGACCATCAAAGTCCAACTCGCAACCTTCTCGTGGTTTGGCCCGTGATTAGGGGAGTTTTTCTCCCTGAAACTAATGGCGAGCTCTGGGTCGTCGTCGGGGAACTTTCCCCTTTCCTTTGACTACCTCCCCGACGGCGACGACAATGACAACACGGACGGATGATGACACAGACGGAGACGACCACGACGTGGGGGAACCCCTGCCCTCCCCATTCGCTTGTGGCTGAATCTGACCAGCACAGGCCTGTCTACCCCTTGTCCCCCCGCGTCACCCCTTACGTCCTCCCTTCGTCTCGATTAGCCAAGATGCATAAATATGAGACGTTAAACAATATCCTATCCCATCCTCTGTAAATTCATAACTTGTTTGGGTAAACTCGTTTTGCTAGACATTATTTAGTTGAATATTTGTGCTATATGTTTATTGAAATTTTTAATAAATGAGGTTATGATAATTTCGCGAATCCTCAGTACTGATTAAGCGAGCGAAGCGAGCGTTTCCATTTGACTCTGCCGGAAAAATTTGTCACTCGTTTTGTTTTTTTTTTTTTTTTTTTGTTTGTTTTTTTTTTTGTTTGTATGTCTCGCCATAACGTTCGAACGGAGGCTCGGATCGAGTTGAAATTTTCACCATCCGCAAGCTTTGTTCTCGATTGAATGCCATTAGTTTTGTGGCAAAATCGTTCAAAAAGTTAAAAAGTTACATTAAAGTTAATCGAAAGTTTTTTTTCAAACTAACCGGCGACAAAATCTGAGATAGCCAAATCATTTAGAATGTCCGTCCGGTCACGAATATGTTAATTTTAGTTTGATCCGATAAGTAGTGTAGATGGAAATTACATTATAACAAAATTAACGTTGCCATGGGAACGAAAAGACGCGCGAAGTTTCTTATGCACTGCCACCTAGAAGTAATCAAAATACTTTCGAGGAAGCAGTCTATTATTTGTCACCAAAGAGTTTAAATATTTTTCCCAATGAGTCAAGGTCCTCTAGATGGCGGTGGATTTTATCTACAAAGTAAAGATTTACATACGGGTTTACCGAAATACCTTGGCAATAATAAATAATATCGGAAACATGGCCCTGTGGACAGCGAACGTCGCAAATTTTAAAATTTAAAATAATGTGCATTGTGGGTCTAGCTATAGCACGTGCTCGCTTATCAACGCGTCCAACTGAGCGTTTCCTAGTTTAAACTTTGAAATGATTTTAGTCAATGTGTGTCATCTCATCTGGTCAGTAGTGTGTATAATTTTCAAACTTTGGATGTAGTTTTGGTTTGCAGGCTTTATTATAAACTAGGAAACGCTCTGTTGGACGCGTTGATAAGCGAGCACGTGCTATAGCTAGACCCACATTGCAATTTATTAAAATTTTAAAATTTGCGACGTTCGTTGTCCACGGGGGCCTATTTGGGTAAATCTTTAATTTGTGGATAAAATCCACCGCCATTTAGAGGACCTTGACATCATTTCTTTGGGAAAATGTAACAAATAATACACTGCTTCCTCGATAGTATTTTGATTACTTCTAGGGGGCAGTGCATAGTGCGAACCTCGACTTTTCGTTGCCATGGTAACGTAACTTTTGTTATAATGTAATTTCCATCTACACTACTTATCGGATCAAAATAAAATTAACATATTCGTGACCGGACGGACATTCTAAATGATTTGGCCACCTCAGATTTTGTCGCCGTTTAGTTTAAAAAAAAAACTTTCGATTAACTTTAATGTAACTTTGTAACTTTTCGAACGATTTTGCCACAAAACTAATGGCATTCAATCCAGATCGAAGCTTGCTGATGGTCAAAATTTCAACTCGATCCGAGCCTCCGTTCGACCGCTATCATGAGCCAAAAAAGCTGCGCGACTTTCCGTTGCCATGGTAACGGTGCCCTGTTATAATGTAATTTCCATCTACACTACTTATCGGACCAAATCAAAATAAAATTAACATATTCTTGACCGGACGGACATTCTAAATGATTTGGCCACCTCAGATTTTGTCGCCGTTTAGTTTGAAAAAAAAAACTTTTGATTAACTTTAATGTAACTTTTTAACTTTTTGAACGATTTTGCCACAAAACTAATGGCATTCAATCGAGAACGAAACTTGCGGATGGTCAAAATTTCAACTCGATCCGAGCCTCCGTTCGAACGTTATGGCGAGACATACAAAAAAAAAACAAAACCAGTGACTATTTTTCCCGGCAGAGTCAAATGGAAACGCTCGCTTCACTCGCTTAACAAATTACTAGGAAACGCTCAGTTGGACGCGTTGATAAGCGAGCACATGCTATAGCTAGACTCACTTTGCACATTTTTTTAAATTTAAAAATTTGCGACGTTTGCTGTCCACGGGGCCATGTTTCCAATAGTATTATTTTATTATTGCTAAGGTATTTGGGTAAACACCGTGTTTAAATCTTTACTTTAAAATCCACCGCCATCTAGAGGACCTTGACTCCTTGGGAAAACTATTTAAACTCTTTGTTGACAAATAATAGACTGCTTCCTCGAAAGTATTTTGATTACTTCTAGGTGGCAGTGCATTAGAAACTTCGCGCGTCTTTTCGTTGCCATGGCAACGTTACTTTTGTTATAATGTAATTTCCATCTACACTACTTATCGGATCAAAATAAAAATAAACATATTCGTGACCGGACGGACATTCTAATGATTTGGCTATCTCAGATTTTGTCGCCGTTTAGTTTGAAAAAAAAACTTTCGATTAACTTTAATGTAACTTTTTAACTTTTTGAACGATTTTGCCACAAAACTAATGGCATTCAATCGAGAACGAAGCTTGCGGATGGTCAAAATTTCAACTCGATCCGAGCTCCGTTCGAACGTTATGGCGAGACATACAAACAAACAAAAAAACAAAAAAAAAAAAAAAACAAAAAAACAAAACCAGTGACTAATTTTTCCGGCAGAGTCAAATGGAAACGCTCGCTTCGCTCGCTTAATAATTCTTACGACGACCAATCAAACTAAAACAATTCTAAAGAACTAGGAAACGCTCAGTTGGACGCGTTGATAAGCGAGCACTGTATAGCTAGACCCACATTGCACATTTTTTTAAATTTAAAAATTTGCGACGTTCGCGTTTCCAGTATTATTTATTATTGCCAAGGTATTTGGGTAAACCCGTGTTTAAATCTTTACTTTAAAATCCACCGCCATCTAGAGGACCTTGACTCCTTGGGAAAACTATTTAAACTCTTTGTTGACAAATAATAGACTGCTTCCTCGAAAGTATTTTGATTACTGTAGGTGGCAGTGCATTAGAAACTTTCGCGCGTCTTTTCGTTGCCATGGCAACGTTACTTTTGTTATAATGTAATTTCCATCTACACTACTTATCGGATCAAAATAAAAATAACATATTCGTGACCGGACGGACATTCTAAATGATTTGGCTATCTCAGATTTTGTCGCCGTTGAGTTTGAAAAAAAAACTTTCGATTAACTTTAATGTAACTTTTTAACTTTTGAACGATTTTGCCACAAAAACTAATGGCATTCAATCAAGAACAAAGCTTGCGGATGGTCAAAATTTCAACTCGATCCGAGCCTCCGTTCGACGCTATCATGAGCCAAAAAAGCTGCACGACTTTCCGTTGCCATGGTAACCGTACTGTTATAATGTAATTTCCATCTACATACTTATCGGATCAAAATAAAATTAACATATTCGAAACCGGAAGGACATTCTAAATGATGTGGCTATCTCAGATTTTGACGCAGATTAGTTTGAAAAGAAACTTTCGATAAACCTTAATGTAGGCCTAGACCTAACTTTTTAACATTATGAACGATTTTGCCACAAAACTAATGGCATTCAATCGAAAACAATGCTTGCGGATGGTCAAAATTTCAACTCGATCCGAGTCTCCGTTCGAACGTTATCGCCAGACATAAAAAAAAACAAAAAAAAACAGAAAAAAAAAAAAAAAAACAAGTGACTAATTTTCCGGCAGAGTCAAATGGAAACGCTCGCTTCGCTCTCTTAATTATTTATTATTGCCAAGGATTTGGGTAAACCGTGTGTAAGTAAACCTTTACTTTGCGGATGAAATCCACCGCCATCTCGAGGACCTAGACTCCTTGGGAAAACTATTTAAACTCTTTGTTGACAAATAATAGACTGCTTCCTCGAAAGTATTTTGATTTCTTCTAGGTGGCAGTGCATTAGAAACTTCGCGCGTCTTTTCGTTGCCATGGCTGTTATAATGTAATTTCCATCTACACTACTTATCGGATCAAAATAAAATTAACATATTCGTGACCGGACGGACATTCTAAATGATTTGGCTATCTCAGATTTGTCGCCGTTTAGTTGAAAAAAAAACTTTCGATTAACTTTAATGTAACTTTTTAACTTTTTGAACGATTTTGCCACAAAACTAATGGCATTCAATCGAGCACGAAGCTTGCGGATGGTCAAAAATTTCAACTCGATCCGAGCCTCCGTTCGAACGTTATGGCGAGACATACAAACAAACAAAAAATCAAAAAAACAAAAAAACAAAAAAACAATACCAGTGACTAATTTTTCCGGCCAGAGTCAAATGGAAACGCTCGCTTCGCTCGCTTAATAAAACACGGTTGTAGGAACTGGGCCTTTCTTTACGTCGATAATAATTTTTTTTAAAGTCAATCAAAAGCCTTACATTGACAGAAAAATATCAACATATTTTCACTCACGCGAATATGCATCCGAATAAAAAAAAAACAATTCATAGTAAAGATCTAGGGCGACGATCGTTCGCCCGCAGCCAAGCGCACGCGACTGCTAAAAGGCGATGACTAACTCGACCCTGATTACTCCTACCCGAGTTGGGGGGTTTTCAGCTATCTGCACACGCCGTCCCGAAAGATTTACAATCTTGAAACTCGGTATATGACCTGATATGTGGTCCATGACATACCAAAAAAAAAATCAGCCCGATCCGATAACCCGTTCTGTGTTAAAAAAAGTGCGTAAATATCGACGATAATCGACCGGCTGGCTGGTTGGTTGGTTGGTTGGGGTTCGGGGGGGGGGGGGTAGTGGATTCTGCCAGAGAGGAATAAGAGCCTACAGAGAAAACGGTACAACTTAGAACTATGAAACCTAGACCACACAGGGGTTTAATATCAATGGACCACACTTAGATGTACCTCAGACTCACAAACGTCCGCCGAGAGACAAGCCACACCATGAAGGCACCGAATGAGTTATCAGTATGAAATTTGGCATGATGGTACATACTAGGAAACGCTCTGTTGGACGCGTTGATAAGCGAGCACGCGCTATAGCTAGACCCACATTGCACATTTTTTTAAATTTAAAAATTTACGACGTTCGCGTTTCCAGTATTATTTATTATTGCCAAGGTATTTGGGTAAACCCGTGTTTAAATCTTTACTTTAAAATCCACCGCCATCTAGAGGACCTTGACTCCTTGGGGAAACTATTTAATCTCTTTGTTGACAAATAATAGACTGCTTCCTCGAAAGTATTTTGATTACTTCTAGGTGGCAGTGCATTAGAAACTTCGCGCGTCTTTCGTTGCCATGGCAACGTTACTTTGTTATAATGTAATTTCCATCTACACTACTTATCGGATCAAAATAAAATTAACATATTTGTGACCGGACGGACATTCTAAATGATTTGGCTATCTCAGATTTTGTCGCGTTGAGTTTGAAAAAAAAACTTTCGATTAACTTTAATGTAACTTTTTAACTTTTTAAACGATTTTGCCACAAAACTAATGGCATTCAATCGAGAACAAAGCTTGCGGATGGTGAAAATTTCAACTCGATCCGAGCCTCCGTTCGAACGTTATCGCGAGACATACAAACAAAAAACCAAAAAAAAACAAACAAACAAACAAAAAAACAAACAAACAAAACCAGTGACTATTTTTTCCGGCAGAGTCAAATGAAAACGCTCGCTTCGCTCGCTTAATTATTATTATTATTATTATTATTATTATTATTATTATTATTATTATTATTATTATTATTATTGGATGAGCGTAGCGAGCGTAGCGAGCGAAGCGAGCGAAGCGAAGATTCCATTTCACTACACTGGAGAAAAAAATCCGGAATGTTTTTTTTTTTTTTTTTTCTTTCTTTCTTTTTTTTTTTTTGTATTTTTGTGTGTCTGTGAACACGATTCCGGCTAAACCAATACTCCAATTGCGATGAAATTTTTTGGAGGTCTATGAAATCTCTGAACGAAGAACTGCACGGGGGGAAAAATCGATCGAAAATTTATTTCTCATGAAAATCGCAATTTTACGATTTTTTTCGATTTTTAACAAAATTCTTCGATTTATAACACCTGCATGCTTTGTCCGATTGTAATAATTTTTTCACACAACCTTTATTTTATGAATTGATATATTCGTGTGAATTTTGAGCGTTATCGAAAGATAAATTTCTTTACAAAATCGCAATTTTTGGAATTTTTTGATTTTCAAATTTCTTGGCTTATAGCACCTACATGCTTTATCCGATCGTAATAATTTTTCACAGAACCTTAATTTCATGAATTTAATATTCGTGTGAAATATGAGCGCAATCGAAAAAACTATTGTTATGAAAATCGAAATTTTACGATTTTTTTCTTTTTTTAAATTACGAATAATTAAAAAAAATTAAAATTAAAGTTTATTTTTAATTTAATTTAAATTAATTTTAAAAAATCAACTAAGTAATGATTTTTTCACAGTACAACAGAAAATCCGCATAACACTTAACAACTCAATGCACCAATTACGCTCATCCAACAACGCGGCGGGACTTGAGCGTTTTCCTAGTTATTATAGGAAACGCTCAGTTGGACGCGTTGATAAGCGAGCACGTGCTATAGCTAGACCCACAATGCACATTTTTTAAATTTTAAAATTTGCGACGTTCGCTGTCCACAGGGCCATGTTTCCGATATTATTTATTATTGCCAAGGTATTTGGGTAAACCCGTAGGCCTATGTAAATCTTTACTTTAAAGATAAAATCCACCGCCATCTAGAGGACCTTGACTCATTGGGAAAAATATTTAAACTCTTTGGTGACAAATAATAGACTGCTTCCTCGAAAGTATTTTGATTACTTCTAGGTGGCAGTGCATTAGAAACTTCGCGCGTCTTTTCGTTGCCATGGCAACGTTACTTTTGTTATAATGTAATTTCCATCTACACTACTTATCGGATCAAACTAAAATTAACATATTCGTGACCGGATGGACATTCTAAATGATTTGGCTATCTCAGATTTTGTCGCCGGTTAGTTTGAAAAAAAAAACTTTCGATTAACTTTAATGTAACTTTTTAACTTTTTGAACGATTTTGCCACAAAACTAATGGCATTCAATCGAGAACAAAGCTTGCGGATGGTCAAAATTTCAACTCGATACAAACAAAAAAAACAAACAAAAAAAAACAAAAAAACAAAACGAGTGACAAATTTTTCCGGCAGAGTCAAATGGAAACGCTCGCTTCGCTCGCTTAATTATTATTATTATTATTATTATTATTATTATTATTATTATATTATTATTATTATTATTATTGGATGAGCGTAGCGAGCGAAGCGAAGATTCCATTTAACTACACTGGAGAAAAAATTCCGGAATGTTTTTTTTTAAATTCTTTTTTTTTTGTATTTTTGTCTGTTTGTTAGCACGATTCCGGCTAAACCGATACTCCGATTGCGATGAAATTTTATGGAGGTCTTCGAAATCTCTGAACTTAGAACTGCCACGTTTTTGAGCACAATCGAAAAATTATTTCTCATGAAAATCGCAATTTTACGATTTTTTTCAATTTTTTAAAAATTTCTTCGACTTACAACACCTACATGCTTTGTCCGATTGTAATGATTTTTTCACAGAACCTTAATTTCATGAATTGATATATTCATGTGAAATTTGAGCGTTATCAAAAAACTATTTTTTACGAAAATCGCAATTTTACGACTTTTTTCAATTTTTAAAATTTCTCCAGCTTATAACACCTACATTCTTTATCCGATTGTAATGATTTTTTTACATAACCTTAATTTTATGAATTAATATATTCGTGTAAAATTTGTGCGCAATCGAATAATTATTTCTTATGAAAATTTCAATATTACGATTTTTTCCTTTTTTAAAATTACGATTAATAAAAAAAATTAAAATTTAAGTTAATTTTTTATTTAATTTAATTTAATTTTAAAAATATCTTCAACTTAGTAATGATTTTTTTCACAGAACAACAGAAAATCCGCATAACACATGGCAGCTCAATGCACCAATTACGCTCATCCAACAACGCGGCGGGACTTAAGCGTTTTCCTAGTATTATTATAGCTATTATAGCTTACTATAGAGGGATAACTCTGACATGTCACTGTGCCAAGATCTACGAAAGAATAATAGATAACAGAATTAGAAGAGGAAGATCGACGGTGGACCTGATTTCTCACTCAGACAGCTAATGGAAAAGTACTATGACCGAGAAAAGGACCTGTGTTGGCTTTTCTAGATATCGAAAAGAGATACGATAGCCTCAAAAGAGAGAAGGTTTGGGATGCAGAAAATATAGGAGTTAACAAAGGAATAATAACAAGGTGAAAGAGATGTACTCGATATCTAGAAGTGCTGTAAAGACAAGAGGTGGAATTACAGGGTGGTTTGACATTAGGAGTGGGTTAAAACAAGGAAGTGTACTGTCTCCACTATTGTTCATTATTGTCATGGACGAAATCACCAGGAAAGTTGCAGAGAGAATCGGGGAAGAATGTATGAAAATAATGTTATTTGCAGACGATCTTTTGGTGTGGGGAGAGGATGAAGAGGAGGTGCAATCTCAAGTTGATGTGTGGAGTGTGGTGGCAGGAGAATATGGACTGGTGTTTGGAAGTGGCAAGAGTGAAACAATGCTGATGACACGAGATAAAGCGAAGAATGTCAGGATTCTACTAGGACAGATTTTGAAACGAGTGGAAAATTTCAAGTACGTGGGGAGTATAGTAGCATGCGATGGAAGGATTCAACCAGAGATTTATTTATTTATTTATTTATTTATTTATTTATTTAACGTCTATCCTATTCAGTTATAAACACTGATTTACAAAGGAGGACAACTAAATAAATCTAATTACATAGATGCAGACACAACAATGAACTACATTTAAGTAAATATTTGAAATAGTAATATTACAACAATGCATTAAATACTCAACAAATTTGATAACAAATAAAAAGGATATTAAATGCAATTTATGAATAAATCGAATATATAAAAAAAAGGGGACACAGCCTGGTTATTCCAATCTATCCGAGATCTCATATGGAACAGAGAAGTACCAAAGAAGTGCAAGGTTACCATCTACCAGACCTACTTTGTTCCCAAAACTGACATATGCAGCAGAGACTTGGAATATGACAGCAGTGGAGGAGAGCCTTGTGCAGGCTGTAGATATGAAGATTTGAGAAGCATTGTAGGTGAGACTAGATGGGACCGAATACGGAATGAGGATATCCGAGATCAAGTAGGCGTGAGGAATTTAATGGAGCGAATTGGAGAGAGAAGATTAAAGTGGTTCGGACATGTCAAGAGAATGGAAAGATCAAGATTACCGAGAAGGATGATGGAATTGGAAATTCCAGGTAGGAGACCAAGGGGCAGACCACGACAACAATGGCAGAATAGTGTAAGAAAAGATGTAGAACAGCGGGGAGGAGAGTGGAATGTGGTGGAAGAAGAGGAGTGGTGGCAGGACAGAAGAAGATGGAGAGGCCTGTCTTCAATGCCGACCCAACGCAGAGTTGGACGTGGCAACAGATAATGATGATGATGATTATATTATTATAGCCAAAAAAGCTGCGCGACTTTCCGTTATTATTATTATTATTATTATTATTATTATTATTATTATTATTATTATTATTATTATTATTACTTTTATTAATTTCAAGATTATTTGTTATTTCAAGTCAAAATTACATGCTAAATAGAGTACAGCCCCCAACAAAATCGTAACCTGTGTTTTTTAGTTTAAATTAGGCGGAACTATTAAC
Source organism: Sweltsa coloradensis (assembly GCA_024449915.1). NCBI lineage: Eukaryota > Metazoa > Arthropoda > Insecta > Plecoptera > Chloroperlidae > Sweltsa > Sweltsa coloradensis. The sequence goes on from JAMZAV010000513.1 coordinate 17,740, forward strand.
TCGAAAGGTCGAAACTCGAAATTAATCGATAGTGGTCGATACTGGTCGGCCATCTTTGTTGATACTAAATAAACTGATAAACACAGGCCAGTGACACAGGTGAACGAATCTATTATGTTTAGTTCTTTTGAATCTGCCGCTGATTAGGGACCTAAGAAAATGGCGGACGGCAAACTTCCGCCAACTTCACATCTCAAGATCTCCACGTAAGTATATAGAGCTCAGTGGTCGATTCTTGTTGGCCATCTTTGTTGACATCTGGATCGTGTTTTGGTTTTACCGCCAAGAAATCAAGCTTCCTGTCAGTTTATCATAATTTTATTATTGATGGTTTGAGTTTAGCATTAGCTGATGTGAGTAGCAGGCCAAGGCTGAATTTACTTTTTTTCTAGTTTTAGGCTAGGCCTAGACTTATTTGCGTTCGTACTTCGTAGGTGCTAGACCTAGCCCTAGACCATGCCTAGGATAGGCTAGTGCTGGCCGGCAAGGACTTGGCCTAGCTAGAGCCCAGACACAATCGAGTGCTTGCGCCTAGGCCTAGGCCTATGCCTAGTTCGGCTTGTCAGCGCCTGAGGCTACGTTAACCTAGAGAACCTCCCTTAAAAACCGGTTTGACCGCTGACAAGCCGAACTGAAAGCCACTAGGCCTATAGGCCTAGGTCTAGCGTGTAGGTGTTATAAGTCGAAGAAATTTTAAAAAAATCGTAAAATTACGTTTTTTATAAGAAAAAATTTCCCGATTGCGCTCAAAAACGTGGCAGCTCTAAGTTCAGAGATTTCGAAGGCCTCCATAAAATTTCATAGCAATCGAAATATCGGTTTAGCCGGAATCGTGTTAACAAACACACAAAAATACAAAAAAAAAGAAAAAGAAAAGAAAAAAAAAAACATTCCGGATTTTTTTCTCCAGTGTAGTGAAATGGAATCTTCGCTTTGCTCGCTACGCTCGCTACGCTCGCTACGCTCATCCAATCGAACACCCCTAGCCAATTCCAAAAATGTGATCTTTATATGGCCTAAATATTTGTTATGTGAAATACGTGTTCGTATTGCTCAAGGGTAGTGATGCAGTGCTATTTTTATGATGAAATGATGCACTTACTTGAGTTAATACAGTGAAATTGAAGATTTTTTATAACTAGGAAAACGCTTAAGTCCCGCCGCGTTGTTGGATGAGCGTAATTGGTGCATTGAGCTGCCATGTGTTACGCAGATTTTCTGTTGTTCTGTGAAAAAATTATTACTTAGTCGAAGATTTTTTTAATTAAATTAAATAAAATAAAAAATTAACTAAATTTTTTAATAAATCGTATTTAAAAAAAAAAAAATCGTAAAATTGCAATTTTCATAAGAAATAATTATTCGATTGCGCTCAAATTTAACACGAATATATAAATTCATGAAATTAAGGTTCTGTAAAAAAATCATTACAATCGGATAAAGCATGTAGGTGTTATAAGTCAAAGAATTGTTTTAAAAAAGAAAAAACCCGTAAAATTTCGATTTTCACGAGAAATAATTTTTCGATTACGCTCAAATTTTACACGAATATCTTAATTCATAAAATTAAGGTTCTGTGAAAAAATCATTACAATCGGATAAAGCGTGTAGGTGTTATAAGTCGAAGAAATTTTTAAAAAATCGAAAAAAATCGTAAAATTGCGTTTTTATATAAGAAAAAATTTCCCGATTGCGCTCAAAAACGTGGCAGTTCTAAGTTCAGAGATTTCGAAGGCCTCCATAAAATTTCATCGCAATCAGAGTATCGGTTTAGCCGGAATCGTGTTAACAAACACACAAAAATACAAAAAAAAAAAAAAGAAAAAAAAAAAAAAAACATTCCGGATTTTTTTCTCCAGTGTAGTGAAATGGAATCTTCGCTTCGCTCGCTACGCTCGCTACGCTCATCCAACAAAATGAGGACTTGTTATTTGCTATTTCTTGGGGTCCCTAGTTATTGATTAGGTATTTGTTCCCCAAATTTACAGTACAATCATACAATTAAAAATTGTGGCTAACAGAAAAGCTTCTATCAAACACATGGCTATCATGTTGTCATGTTTCATAAGATTCATCTGCAGAGTTCATGAAAATGTCACAGAACCACCATGCCCTTCTCCATAAATATGCAGCAGCCTATTTGATTATTTTATGCCATTTTGAGTTTGTTTTAAAATATTGTTTCTATTTCAGAATGGCGGAGGAAGATAACAATCTCCAGGTGGCAGTGAAGCCTCAGCTCGTATTAATCGGTGAAGACATTCCAGATGGGTCTGTCATTCAATCTTTTTTCCGAGACGAGGTTATTGACAAAGTGTCGAGCGGCTGGAACCACTCCGCGGTCGTTTGCGAGTCCGGACGAGTCTACGAGTTTGAGAGTTACGAGGCTAGTTCACCTCTTGGGACTCTCCCGATTTATTTATTTGGTATATCTAGACCAGAGCGTGTCCAAGAAATTGAAGCCATAAGAATAGTCCAGGCGACTTGCGGAAGTAATTATACCGTTCTCCTCAGCGATAAGGGGGACCTGTATTCCCTTGGATCCAACGAATATGGTCAGTTGGGCCTCGGGCATGTCAATAAGAGTTGGTATCCCACCTTAGTTGTCGACGTTCCTCCAATCAAGAAGGTGGTAGCTCAATTGAACCACACTGTTGCATTAGCTGTCGATGGAACTGTTTGGGTGTGTGGAGATAATTATAACGGCCAACTGGGACTGGGAGTAAGAAATAGAAAGAATAAGACTTCTTTCACGCGCGTACCTGGGCTAAGAGAACTCATTGTTGACATATCGTGTGGCGGGCATAATACAGCTATTATCACCGCATCGCGTGTCCTCATGATGGTTGGATCCAATGGTTCTGGGCAACTGGGCTTGGGAGATGGTCTAGATATAGCAACGTTCAGGCAAGTTTTAACCGGTGTGGCATCTGTGTCAAATGGTTTCAGCCATTTTTTTGCCATTAAAGAAGACGGCTCAGTGTGGAATTGGGGTTTTAATAGTCGCGGGCAGCTGGGAAGAGGGGACAAAGTAAACAGAAACAAAGCAGCCAAATTTACTTTGGAGAACCACACAATCACAGCAGTTTTTGCTAGATGTAACTTCACTGGCCTGTTGACACAGACCGGTGAATTGCTGGTATGTGGTGGATCTGACACTTATGATGATTGTGGGAAAAATGATGTCGTGGTGCCAACTCTACACAAATATAAGGCACCAGGTTATATAATTAAGCAGGTATCATTTACTCGAGACTATAAACTATTTGTGGTGTTACCGAATCCAAACATTGCAGAAACACCTGTGCTTCAAACGTCAAGTTTCGATGTCTGGTGACAAAGGAAAGTGCTGTCTGACTGATTGCGAGGAAAGCATCATGAGATCGCTCGAGTGTCCCATTTGCCTCAAGATAATGTCTGCACCGATACATCAGTGCGGCAACGGTCACAACTTGTGCAACGTTTGCCGGTCCCACGAGAACACCACAGTTTGCCCCTTGTGTCGCGAAGGGTTCATTACCACCAACAACGTCGCCTTGCAGAATCTGAGCTCGGAAATACATCTGCCTTGCGTGGAATGCCGTCAACGTATGCCGGCTTGTGAGCTAGAGAAGCATGCGGAAGTGTGTCCGAATCGAAACTATAGCTGCCCGTTGCAGCCGTGCGGTTGGATTGGTCGGCCCGAGACAATGCTGACTCATGCTTTCTCCGCTCATCCAGACCAGACTTGGCAAGACCTGCCACGGCTGTTTGTACACTCCATTTCAGACGAGCTAGTACAGTCTAATTTTCTGGCTGCTCACGGCCAGTTGTTCACTCTCTACCGAAGATACAAGAAGACGGAGAAGGAGTTCGAGGCTTTCGTGAAGTACGTCGGACAGACGAAGAACAAACATCAGTTTAAGTACGAACTTACTTTCATCATTGACGGCATGAACCTAACTTACTGCAAGAACGTTATTGCCGACGTTGACGACATTGGAGACTTGTTCCAGTCTTCTCGTTGTATTAGGATAAAGGGGGAGTCTGTCGACACGTTCCTACAGCAAGGCCACCTAGTCTGCCGAGCTGCTGTCTTGAAAGCAGAAGACAATGCCTGCGATGAGCAAATCCAGGCGTTGCTCAACGCAAGCGTGAAATAGAAGTTTGATCTCTGCCACAACCATTGGCCTTGGATACGTACTTAAATATTTAAATGCTATTTTTCTTTTAGCCTATGACTATGAAAAGTGCCTTGATTGATTTTAATGTCTCAAATAATTTGAGTGTGTCTTTTCTGGTTTTGTTTTGTTCCATGGTTATTGAGATACAACTCGTAGGTTTGATCTGTGTTTGACTTTAGCCAAAATAAACTTTTTGGCTGACCTAACTTTTCCATTGTTGTAAAGTTAATTTTATCTACGTATTTCTTAAAGTAATACCTCTCAAGAATCGATATAAATTTTACTTTTAGTGATATGGTTACTTGCTATGCTGCTGAGCATAGAGGTATGAACTTGATATGTTATTTGGGATTCTGTTATGTTTGAGACTGAGAGTAAAGATTTAATCAAGAGCTGTGCTTTTAAATTAATCAAAACAAAACTTACATTTTTTAGGAGCGAGTAAATGTTTAGGTCTGTGCGTCAAGTGTCTATTACTATTTGTTTTATTATTGTTGTGTTTTCTTCTATCTTGTTACTGGTAAGAACTAAGATCACTATCATGATGCCAGTGTTAGGGCAGTTCTGTTTGCTTTTATAAACATGAAGCTTTACATATTTAAAAATAGTAGGAAATAGGAATATGATACTTTAAGTTAAAAAGTAAAAACGTACCGGTAAATGGCATTATATAGTTACATGTTTTGAATATAAATGATATAAATCACAAGTGAATGAGGGCTTGCGACAAGGTAGTGTGTTATCTCCAACACTCTTTACTGTTGTAATGGATGAAATTATAAGAAGAGTGGAACCAAATACAGATGGAAGGGACACAAGAACATTAGTGTTTGCGGACGATGTGTTGATTTGGGGTGAGAGTGCCAGAGAAGTGCAGGAGAAGGTGGACAGATGGAACGAAGTTACTACAGAGTTTGGTCTAAAAATCAATCAGAAAAAGAGTGAATGTTTGCGTATGCAAAAGAAGACAAAGGGCAGGCCTAGAGACATAGAAAATATTGTACTACGTGGAGAAGTCTTAGAAGAAAAAGAAGAATTTAAATATTTGGGAAGTATATTGACAAAAGATGCAAAAGTGTGTAGGGAAGTGTCATCTAGAGTGCAAAAAGCAGAAGGGTTTTATCAATGGTGAGAAAGTTACTATGGAATGAGTTGTTCCCACAAAAATGTAAAATTTTGCTGTATAAGGCATATTTTGTACCTATATTAACATATGGGGCAGTAACATGGGCAGTGGGAACAAAAGAAGAGAGTCAGCTGGAAGCAGCAGAAATGAAGTTTTTAAGAAGTATCAAGGGAGTTACAAAGATGGACAAGATAAGAAGTAATGAAATAAGGAAAGAACTGGGATTGGAGAGATTGAAGTTTAAGCTAGGAAGAGAACGTCTAAGATGGTTTGGACATATGAAAAGGATGGGCAGGGAGAGGATTCCAAGACGAGAATTTGAAGCGGCAGAGGAGGGGAAAAGAAGAGTAGTGGGAAAGATTAATTCAAGAAGACGTTGGAAAACGGAATGAAGTGTGGGAGCATGTGGCAAGAGTAAAGCTGTGGGAGGACAGAAGAGAGTGGAGTAAATTGGTGGAGAGGAAGGAGTTAGATGATGTGGAAGAAACACTGAGTCTGGCAAGCTTAGTATCTACAGTTTCATGCCCTTGATAATGGTGGAAAACCACCACTCAACCCGACATAGTTGGAACTGAGTTATGATGATTATTATTAATAACATGAGGCCAAATATACAATACTTCTATAGGTAGGCCTACAGATTGGCAACCCTGTAGCAACTTGAAAGTTGACTGAAAAAGATACAGGTACTGATGTAAAGGTACTGTCCACAGAAGAAAGAGGAAAGAAAGTGTGGCTCGTTGGTCTTGTGGTTAGCCTACCTGCTTCCAATGCAGAAGGTTCAGGGTACGATACCTGGTAATGTCAGAAGTTTTTTAACTTAAGTCCATCAGTTCTTGTCTTAGGAATTTGTAATCGGTGACTTTGGAGCCGTCCTAGCAACGAGACATATAATAAATTTAAAGTGATTCTGAATCGGCTTTGTTGATTCTGGTGTTGATCCGCGGGTGTTCGCACTGTCCATGCCACTGATTGCTATATTTCCTATTAAACAATATCGTTCTTTGGTTGGTTATCGCTGACTCGACGATTGCGTCGGGGCCTACAGGGTTGGCTTGGTCGCTTTGATTTACTGTCCCCCACTGAAAATCAGTTATGTGAATGTGACTGATTGGGTGGACTCTAAATGCGGATTTATTTATTTATTTAATATTGTTAAAAAAGTTTTGGTCAATCGGAAACCTTGCTAAGAGGCAACTTATCGAGAAACGTGGAAATCTTGGGCGTTGCTGCATGGCTGTCACATTGTATCATCTGAGCTAGGTTTGGCTCAAGCTTATCTTGATAGCACTTGATAAAATCATGGTTTTGGTAAATAATAATTTATAAGTAGGCTATCATATTTATGTGTGCAAGTAACTTAAGTTTAAAGTCAGTCAATTAGTATGTAGGCCTACACGAACAAACTTTGAAATTTTGAACACTGATGATTCAAATTTTAAATTTAGTAAAAGTAAATGGGATTTTAAAGTCTAGTTTTTTTAAGTAAATGAGTCCATCGGTTAATGCTTTGGATTGGTATAATACTCTAGGTAACCTTGTATCATTCTGAATTGTGATCACCGTTGTGCAAGTTATAATCTGATCCAACATCTATTGATGTTATGAAAGATAAATAATTCTTTCAAACAAGCATTAAAAGCTAAAATCCCTGTTTTGTACACAAGGTTTTGAAGCAATTGATTTTGTTACATGCTATTGTTTAATCATTCAACAATCTAATGTAAACTAACCCCCTCATGCACAAAGATTTACCGGCGCAAAGTTGCGTCTCGTTAAAAATGGCGCACTTGGGCAAATCCATATGTTAAATCATAGGGCTATAAAAACCGTATGCACAAACGGATGCGTTAGCAGACTTGCGCAGGGGTGGACAAATCCACTAAAAGGTTAGGGCCCAGGAAACGTGAGTAGGGGTCAGTAGTATCGCGGTATAGCCGGGGTCTGGGGCGAAGCCCCATCCGCCAGAGGCAAATTCGGCGAAGGCGAAAATATTTTTAGTAAGCCTACTATTGCATAACGTTTGATTGCCTAAAACGTGAATTTGTATCAATAATAAGTAATAACTTGTGGAAGTAGCTAGTTAATGTTGTATTGATAAATGAAAAAAAAACACCAATATCTGCTGCATGGTGCTTGTTTAAAAAAAATCCTTGATGATCTAGGGAGGGGCCAGCATGAAATGGTTACTCGCCCGGGCGAGCGGGCGACCGGTAATTGTCCACCCCTGGACTTGCGACCGCAAGTCGCTATATATTTCGGTAAAGTTGAGGCTACTCTGGATGTGACGCAAATGTCGACCCTCACTTTTTTTGTATCGTAAAATGAACATTTAACTAGAATTTTTGTAACAACATACAGTAAAGCAGACAAAAAACGTGAAAAATTGAGTAAAAAATTGCAAAAAAGTTCATAAAAATCGTAAAATTTGCACCCGCGACCCTCGGCATAGGAATGCCTCTCGTTACCGCCAAGGTCTACTACATCTTCGCCACCTGGCGGAGGCTCGTCTAACTCGCTCGTGTGGTTAGACCATGGAGTTATAAATAGTACTGTCGTACTGGAGGCGCAGGTGTGTGGTCGGCGGTGTACAAGTTAGCACTTCAAATTGGCAGACATTTTGATTGTTTACTTTGGTAACCAAGGTAACCTAGGGCCTACCACAGTTCATGGTAGCTACTTTCATTAATTGGAACAACAATGTTATCTAAAGGATGGGTACCTACATCCTTTAAGAAGGCTAGAACTATTCTTATCCACAAGGGTGGAGATTCTAAGGATCCTGCAAATTGGAGACCAATTTCAATTTTCTCAATTCTTCGCAGAGTTATAGAAAGAGCATTGGACAAATTTACAACACATTATGAAACTTTTAACCGTCACCAAAAAGGATTCATAAGAACACCTGGCACATACATCAATGTATCTATTGTCAACAGCATTCTCGAAAAATCGAAATTAGATAATGGAAACGCAGCTTTAATATTTCTGATATCACTAAAGCGTTTGATAACGTTGGACACAATCATTTAGCTTCAACAGTTCGTGCTTCAGCCCTACCAACACTTCTGAAGGACCTAATAATTGAACTACAGATTGGAAATACCACACAGTTGCAAACAAACAACCAAACAACTAAACCAATCAATATTAATAAAGGAGTAATGCAAGGTGCCCCTTTATCGCCATTTTTGTACAACTTAATCACTGACCACATTCTAAATGAACTATCAGAAAATGAAGTAGGCCTATCAGAAATGTATGGTTTTAATTTAGTTGATGGTTTAGACAATCTTACAATCTTAGGGTTTGCTGACGATCTCGTTCTCGTAGCTAAGAATAAGGAAGCTGCCACAGCTCATACACAAATGGCAAACAGTAGATTGGATGAATTAGGCCTCACAATAAATTATGCAAGAAAATGTGCTGCCATTATCATTGAAAAAGGTAAATTACAAGAAGAACCTCTCCATATACTAAATGCCACAATGACAATAAAAAGCATATCTCCAACAGAAACCATAAAATATTTGGGAGTTAATTTCAATAAATCCATAGTGACAGATTTTGCTGCTCTTATAAACCAACTCAAAACTAAATTACAGACCATCATCACTTCTCACTTACTAATGGCTGATCAGAAGCTTAATATCCTCAATCAATATATATGGCCAACCCTAATTTATCCTTTGCAGAACGCTCCCATTGGAAAATTACCAATGAAATTCCTGGAGGATTTGGATAAATTAGTAAGAAGCACCATTAAAGAGATACTTCAACTACCAGGGGATACTCCTGACAGTATGCTATACACAGCAAGAAGTTGTAAGGGACTAGGAACGTTTCGTGCCAAATGGGAAGCTTTTATTCAACATTATAATATTTGCCAGGTTTTAGAGAAATCTAACGATCCATATGTTATAGAAACACGTAATACCACTTTGGAAAAACAGCTATGTTTGGAGAAGCTAGTTATAACATCTGATGAGCTAGAAGAAAGTTGCAACACCTCAACTAAGAAGATAACAAGCAGGAAAATCAGAGATATAATGCGAATCAAAGAATATGGTAAGTGGTGTTCACTGATCCAAAAGGGGCGTGGTGTATCTATGTACAAGGAGTACACTCCAGCCAATAAATGGATTAGCACCAAACTCGGTTTGTCGTCATCAGAATGGAGAGATGCCTTGAAATTTACATGTGACGTTGCACCTGTAAGGTCTCTGCACGGAAGGAGTCAAGACGGTTACCACTGCAGGCATTGCCTCAGTGAGAAAGAAACTTTACCTCACGTTCTTGGCTCTTGTAAACATGGAGAACTTCTAAGGAACAATCGCCACCATAGCATCCGATCTGCCCTAGCAAGCCAGCTGAAACTCAAAGGTTTGGAAGTGTATGAAGAAGTCGCGTGCTTGGGAGCTAATGACAGTAGCCGTCGGGTGGATATAATTGCCATTAACCGAATAACTAGCCACGGCTATATCATTGACCCTACCATAAGATTTGAAGGAGATACTGGACATGCGGAGAAGGTGGATCGAGAAAAGAAAGACATCTACGAGGCTACCGTTCCATATTTTCTCACCAAATATGATATAAAGGAAATTGAGGTGATCGGGCTCTTAATAGGAGCAAGAGGAACGATATTGTGCAAACGTTTTAGACTTAATGCGAGTTTTATTTATGACTTGGTGCTCCTTGCTTTAAAGGGATCGATTTTGATTTTTAGAAATCATCTATATGGCCAAAGCAAGAAGTAACAAGTATAAATCAGTATTTGTTATTTTTATACTTCACAAATCATACTTCTCACTTCATTTTCATTTCATTCTATTTTTTCATAATCTGTAACTTATTTTACTTATTGTTAAACGTTATTTGTATAAATGTAAATTAATTTCTTTTTGTTATTCTGTGTCTTAAGGCAACCTTAATGTAAAGGCAGAGCTTTGTTTAAAAAATAAAGTTGTACTACTAACAATCAAAATGGCGAATAGGCTCAAAGAAACAAACACGATTGTGGACGTGCTGTTCCATTTGAGCTAGACCTCCTCATGGTTAGACAATCCTCCGCTAGGCGGAGATCCAGCGGACCTTGGTTACCGCTACTTCAAAGTGGACGGTAAATAATAAATATTGCGACTTAAGACCACTATATACGTTGCAGGTTGCCCAAAACACAAAATTATAGTAAATGATTGCTGTTTTCTATCTAGAAATGCTCTTTTAGTGCTAGAATAATTAATTCGAGTCATTAGGGACTGGTTTTTGCTTGCATTTAGTTTCCATTGCCCGGAGACAATCCCACCATCTTTGCCAATGTTTGCGTTTACAACTTTACCGACGCAAGTCTTTGTGCAATAGTCATGATTGTGTTACTAGAATACATTAAAAACAATTTTCATTTTATTATATTTCATTGTTCTATAGTAATTTTATATACGCTATACCACCTATCTGCTAAACATCATTCCATGTCTCATCTGTTATTTTGCTTCTGTTACTGAGCAGATTATTATTTCCACAATAATTGTGCATTTATAATCATTTCAAGGTGACATAAAAGGGACGTGCTTTTCAACCGTGTAATACTATTATGTTCATCTTGCACCCCTCTCACTTGGGTCTGACTTTTAGACGAGTAGGAGTGAATATTTTGACAAGACCTATGGACGAGTACAGTGTATTTACTTGCAGCGGTGTCATCGAAAATAATTCATGGGTATATGCTCTTTGAGTAAATTTTACTTAATTGTGTACAGAGTACAAGGTGGTCTGGGGGTCAGTAATGGGGGTCCAGGGCGCAACCCCAGAATATGTTTTAATTCTTAAGAGTACGTGCTTTTGGAGTATTTTAACAATTTTGATAAAAGCTTGTTATACTTGTACTTTGACTTGACATTGCATATCGTCACTTGCACTTTATAGTGTATACCAACCACTGCCTCCTAGATGTTGTCGGTGTATACCATTGATTATTCTCTTTGGGTATACTGAGGAGTCTAATGTATTATTTCTTTCTGGTTATTGTATACTCTCGTATGCCCCCCATGACACCACAGTTACAATGGCCCTTTAGAAAGACTATCTTGAAATGTCACAAATATAAATTACCTATATGTTACACCAAAACACGCAAAAATATTTATTCTAAAATCACACCCCTTCTTGGTAATCAGCATATTTTGACCATGTCACTTGCCCAAATTACAACAAACAAAACAGTGGATTTACAGAAAAGGTAGTCGAGTATGTATATAATAACTTATGAGCAGTATTTTTTTTCGCGACTACTTATAAATAATGAGTGACTAATCTTCTTCTTCTCTTATGCCCACATTGACATATCTATGTCATCATGTGTCTTGACAACCAGTAAAGATAGGACTCCTGTTCCCTCCTGTCCATACCCCCTGGCATTTCCCCATAGTGTCCTTTCAATGTAGCGCATCTAAATAGATGTTGTCTGTCCTGTGTTCCATCACCACAGAGTTTACACATGCTGCTCTCCATCACACCTATTCTATGTAAGTGCTTTGCTAGCAAGTCATGGCCGGTATCTAGTGTAAACTGTGCTGTTGTAGTTCTTCTCCTATAATGGTTTGTCCTATCATTTCTTCCTTTCCTTGTATTAACTAGCTCACTCCACATTTTATTCTTGCCTTTCTCCTTCCATGCTTTCTTTACCTCCGAGTTGCTGGCTGATTTCAGATGTGATTTAGCTGATCTGTATGAAATGTTGTTTATGAATTGCTTGGTTTTACTTCCCATTTTAGCGAGGAAATCAGCCATCCCGTTTCCGTTTATGCGCAGTGTGCCGGTATCCACTGTAAAGGCGCTCCACGCTAAGAAAGGAGTTGCGCGCGCTTTTAACGGGTGAATTGTAGCCATTCAGCAAGCTCCAGTTTAAAATAACGATCGCTGATTGGCTCGTCGAAAGCGCGCGCATCTCCTTTCTTAGCGTGGAGCGCCTATAGCATTACTGTGTTACCTGCATTCATCAACCTCAGGATTCTTATGTTGCAGTTTCTTATTTCTGCTTCTGTTTCTTCTCTACTCACTGTAGCCTGGATAGATGCTCTTGAGTCTGTTAGTATCACCACCTTCCTTTCTCTAAAGTATTCAATCTTCTCCAACGCTTTGCTTATTGCTCTCATCTCCCCATCAAAGTTACTACCATTTGATCCTGCTGGGAATGATTCCTCAAACTCTCTACTGTGTATTCCTGCACCTGCATTCCCTTCTCCTGGTGTTGCTGATCCATCCGTGTATATATGCAGCCACTCCTTCTCTGGGTATTCTTTGTGAATAAATCTTAGTGCCAGACTTCTCATATGCTCCTCTTGATAGTTCTTCTTTTTCTCTTGTATTCCTTCAATATTTAGTTGATGGTTTACTTCCAATGATGACATATGAATGTTTGGTTTTCCTATTGAGTTCCTATGAGTAGTATTTTTTTGGACCGAAATCCTCTTAAGGTCATGAGGCATAAAGATCGTTTCATGTTATTTCTAATGGTAGACCTTTTATGGTTATCGATGAGACCTAGCTTGAAAATTACTAATTAAGACATTTTTTTAGGGTAAAAGCGAAGGATTCCTACTCGGCGATGTGTCTTCACCTTTTTTTGTTAAAAATACGCCAGAAGAACCATACATACCACAGCATTTTTAAACGGGCGCACACAAGTGTTTACAAAATAAAACGCAAGATAACAGACACTAGCAACCACCATCACTTCCACACGCAGCCAACTTCGAACTCAAATCCAGCCTAAACCAGTGATTGCTATCTAGGTGCTATGCTATCAACTACTATGAATTACAAAATGAAATTCAATGCAAATCTGACTGGGGGGCTTTTGTTGCCAGCCGACACACTCACAACGTATAAACATCAACATAATATGTGACATATTATGTCAATCAACACAAACCTTTCAAATGACCTAAAAACATTCCCAAATGAAAGTGTGCCGACTTAAACACTCCACAATCCATGGAAGTATTGTACCGTATTGTATTTTATTTTATTTATTAGCAGCTGTGGGATTACACTGTGATGCCATAGTATCTGCAAAGTAGCCTTATGCATGCATTCAACACCGCTCCAACATTTAAATAACCTTCCAAAGCAATTCCGGTCGCGGTCCGCTGAGTGATTCTTTACAATTGCTGCAATGGAATTTTGTGAAGCCCCATTATTGATTAAAACTTTGAAATTATTTTAGTAATTACTATAATGGTCAGTAGTGTGCATTTTTTGTTTTCAGCCTATATTATTGTTACTTTTATTATTTTTTAAAGATTATTAGTTAATTATTTCAAGTCAAAATTACAGGTTAATTAATAGAGTTCAGCCCTCAACATTAACCTGCGTTTTTTTAGTTTAAATTACGCGGAACTATTAACTCGAAAGGTCGAAAGTCGAAACTAATCGTCAGTGGTCGATTCTTGTCGGCCATTTTACCACGTGACATTTGATTAGAGCGCATTCCGAAATGAGCTGCGGATGCTACGGCTGCAGCGTGAGGAGTGGGGGTAACAGCACATGAATGTGGTCATCGTTTCGGAATGGTGTGTGTAGCATCTGTATCATATTAAATGGCTGACCGTCTAGCTCCCTATAGCTGTCAGAATCCAAAGATTGTTAATTATTCGAGCACTGATCACGATGTCAAGTGCTAGGACAAAACGTGATTTAATTATAGGACTGGGGATGAGGATAAAAACAAAATTTCTTGGAATCCACTCAATTTATCCTGTCATTTAATGAATTCTCAGCCTGAAACGTCCCGGCCCCTGCGTCGTGTTTGAATCACGCGCCCAACCCATAGTTAATGTGAAAAGAATGCTTAATTAATGGCAATTTCATTGATTCTTTCATCAACAATTATTTCCAACCTAAAACTTGAAGAACTAATGGACTACGCAGACATTCTTGCAGTTTAGGTGCTATTTTCAGCGGTCCTTTCGTAAATCTTCAGTTGCCGACATCTTGATTTACCCCCACTCCACGGAATGCTACAAGTGCTGGGGCGAAAACCTCCAGCGTTCACAGCGCGCTGCAGATGCTGTGAAAGCAGTTTCGGACTACTCGTGACGTAGCGTTTGCAGGAGTAACGGACTAGCCAAAGCGCGCTGCAGATGCTACAGATGCTGTCGCAGCTCGTTTCGGAATGCGCTCTTGATTGTGTTTTACCGACCGTGGTTTTACCGCCAAGAAATCAAGCTTCCTGTCAGTTTCTCATCATTTTTATTTTGTTATTAATGGTTTGAGTTTAGCATTTAGCTGATGTGAGTAGCAGGCCCAGGCCGAATTTACTTTTTTTTTCTAGTTCTAGGCTTATTTGCGTTCGTAGGGGCTAGCCCTAACTAGGCCTAGGCCTAGGCCTAGGCGTATTATAGGCTAGGCCTAGGCCTACCTAGGCCTAAAGCCTTTGTGTAGGGCTATCCAATCCTTAGACCAAAGATCCTATTAAAAATAACTAGTTGCCTTAGACCATGCCCAGAGAGTAGGCCTAGGCTAGGCCTAGGCTAGTAGGGCCCTAGACCATGCCTAGGCCCAGGCGGCCCTACTGTATCCTAGGTCTCTGTAGAAAAATTATCTTTCTCATATTAACCTTACTTTTCAAGGACTGTTTACACAGTGGTAGGCCTAGCTAGGTAGGCCTAGGGACTACTAGGCTAGGCCCTAGGCTTTGTGATATTTCATAGGCTAGGTATAGGCCCTAGGCCTACTCCAGTGTTGGGGAAGGAACTTTTAAAAAGACACGCGTTCTTTTTTTGTGAACTTTTCATGGCGTTTTCCACTGGCCGCACTGATGCGCACTGAGTGCAAGTAGCATATTCCACTGGTAGCTGAAAATCGCACTCGTGCAAAAATATTGTATTCCACTGGGCGAACTGCACTCGCTCCGTGCACTCGCAGTGCGCACTGAGCCGCACTGACTCCGAGGGTCAGGGCAATCTTTCCAGTGCAACCGTAGACCCGCGAAATTTGGTTGTGTTGTTACATTTCATCGACTTTTCGTTGGATAGCAGCGACGATGAGTTGATCAATTCATTATAGAATTGTCTCAGAGAAATCACAAACTACGTAGAAGAGGTTGTCCACATGTATTCTGACATAGAGGTAGATTTGCATAACATTTTAGTTTGAGGTTATGTTTATTGTTTACTGTTCAGTCCAGTTGGGAACGGCTATTCATTCATTCATTTTATTAGTCATCAATTTTAGCACTCATATGCTTACACAATTACAAGGTAGGCGAGTATTTGATGTTGTCCATGTTGGTATAAAGTAAAATCCAATACATTACAAAGTATTTACAAAATTACCTATACAGGTATACTAAAGTATCTAGAGACCATTCTATAGCTCATTAAAATAACCCTTTCCACAGAGTCTAACATATAAATAACACAGGATAAATCACTGAATATCGTCACACAATAAAACCAGAATAAACTCACTAATTCTTATTTGCAGAATGCAGGTGCAGCTCAAACTGCAAATCAGTTACCTACATTAGTTTGTGCTAAAATTATTACTAAAATATTCTTAGAGCGAATAAAAACTCCATTTCCAGCAGCCAGGATTTCATCTTAAATTTAAAATCTGTGTCTCCTAAGCTCTCCTTTAAGTAGCCAGGGAGGTGGTTGACTATTTTCCTCCCAGCCTGAGTAGGATCATTATCAGACAACCTTAGCCTACTTTGTTCCTGGTGAAGGTTGTCCTTCTGTCTCGTGTTATGGGGGTGTACATCACTGTTTCTCGTAAAAACATGGGGTTATCATTTACAAAAACTGCCATTTCCATTATATAGATTGATGTTACGGTGAGTACCCCTAGGGTTCTAAAAGCCTGCCTGCATGATCCTCTATTGGGTAAGTTGGCCATAATTCTAATAGCCCGTTTTTGCAAACGAAAAACAGCTAATGCCGAGGAGGCATTACCCCAGAACAGGATTCCATATTGAATCAAAGATTGGAAGAATGAAAAATACACCATTTTTGCAGTACTCTGGTTACACTGCTTTACAACTTTCCTCAAAACAAAACACGCTGAACTTAGTCTACCACACAAGTTCTCAATGTGCTGAGCCCATTTTAGTCTGTAATCTACTGTTAAACCCAGAAACATTGCATGATCTGCAACTTCCAATAGTTCCCTCCAAGTTCTATTACCATCTGTACTGGCTCACCAATTGCCTGGAATTTCATCAACTGCGTTTTAGCACAATTTAACTTAAGCTTGTTGGCTTCAAACCATTCTATTAACTCTCTCAGTATGATAAGAAATTTGTCTTTGAGACCCATGTTACACAGAGCTCGAATAATAATACTAGCATCATCTGCATATAGAACCACCAAGCAATCCAGAGGCAAGTTGGTAGGAAGGTCATTGATGTAAAGAATAAAAAACACCGGCCCTACCACCGACCCTTGTGGAACACCATGTTTAATAAGTCTCCATTTAGAGTGCGTTATTGTTTGCCCCTTGCCCAAGGCCACCCTCTGTTTCCTATTACACAAGTACGAGGTTACCCAGGCCAGTGTGACATCTCTAATCCCCAAATGATCTAATTTGCGAAGTAGAAGTTCGTGGTTGATTGTATCGAAAGCCTTCGATAGATCACACATAATGGACCCTGTTACTTCCTTCTCTTCAAGAGCCCCTTGGATTGCATGTGTAAGTTGAAAGGTTGCCGATTTGGTGGAATATCCAGCTCTAAATCCGTGTTGGCATTCAGACAGAATATTCTCATCTCTCAGGAAGGCATCGAGTTGTTTAAGAAACAATTTTTCTAACACTTTGGAAAAGTTTGGGATCAGCGACACGGGTCTATAGCTGGCCCTCTCCTGCACTTTGCCCTTCTTAAAAAGTGGTATCACTGTGGAAAATTTCAACTTTTCCGGAAATGTCCCCGAAATGAATGAGGAATTGCAGATAGCTGCTAGAGGTTCAGCTATGACCGCACCACATCGGCGAATAAGAAAACTGGGCACCTCATCCCACCCGGCTGACCTCTTTGATTTTAAATCTTTTATTACCTGGCGAACTTCGTTAATGCTAACAGGCCTTAAACACATCTTATGAATGCGCCTGACACCTCCCTTACTTAGCTTGGCCAAACATGCCTCAACAGTATCCGCCTTGGTATCAATTATATTATCAGCAATATCTGTGAAATAATCATTGAACAAATTTGCTACCTTATTTGCATCTGCTATTTCCCTTCCTTCAATTTCCAGAACAATGGGATCGGTTTCCTTCTCCTCTTCCTTACCTGCAAGTGCTTTTACCACCCCCCATGTAGCCTTTACTTTATTTTTAGCTTCCCCAATCTGCCTGCTGGTATGTGCCTTTTTGGCCATCCGGATGTCCTTATTAACCTCTTTTTTGAAAGCTTGGAAGCGCTCAAGAAAATGGGCGCACTGGTTTACTTTACTTTGTTGGAACAGATCTCTCTTTACTTGACATTTCCTTCTTATTCATCCGTTAGCCACCCCCTCCGCCGAGATTTTACTAGAAATTGTCTGAGCGGGAAAGCTGTATGTGAAAAGTGATAAAAATATTCTTAGAAATTCATTATATTTCCCATCAGTATCCGGAATCCTATCTATCCGCTCCAGTCCGTATCCCTTAATTGCTCTATGAAATTAATGATGCTCTCCTCCTTAAATTGCCTACTCCAGCTATAGGCCCCCCTTTTATTCTGTTTAGCTTGGCCCACTACCGGCAGACTGATAATTTGACAGCAGTGATCAGAATAACCTGTCTCGATGACTTTAGGAGCAATCGTGGACGAGAAGTTTTAAATACGTTATCAATAACAGAACTACTATTCAGTGTAATTCTTGTTGGGGTTGTAATAAGAGCCGTAAAATTATAAATGCCCAAAATATTTACCATGTCTTGCTTCTCGGTACTTGGTTTATATGCATTGGCCATTGCTTTCGACTTTTCCCCATTCTCATCAACTACAATTGTGTACGAAGACATATTGATAGTGAGGATTGCCAATCAATATTATGCACTGAAAAAATAATCGTATTCCACTGACAGTTGCACTCAGGGCAGCACTGGTGCCGTGCATCACGTGACCGTGACGTTTCAGTGCGCACTGACGTCGCACTCAGTGCGGTCCAGTGGAAAACGCCATCAGTGAACTTACTCTTTTTAAATGAATGAACTTGAACTTTTAAAAGTTCTTCCGAGAACGAACTTTTCAGTTTTAGAAAGTTCATTTGAAAGTTCTTTCCGTGCGTTGTGCAGCCGTCGACTCGCCGCTGTCGCCGCTAAAAACAATAACAAATCGTTGTTCCATCGTTGGCCCCTACGTTGACGTACGTTCAGCTGATTTTGACAAGGTCACGCACGATTCACGAAGTCTAACTTAGTTAAAAAGATGCACGCCAACTAATTCGGAAACAAATAAATTTTAGAAGCCTAAAATGCTAAGTATCTGCTGTAATTTTACAAGCTAATCAACGAGAATGTAATACAAATCATCAACACGATCAAAGACAGCTCAACTATCGTCCGACCGCCGTCAGCCGTGGGAAGATCGCGATCTATGACACCATCCCCCGTCAAACCCAGCTAGCCCTACTAGACCACCAGCAGAGCTCGAATTTCATAATTAATGCAACTTCTTTGACAAATATGAAGCCCATCTCGGTGCTTCGTGTGCGTAAAATACTAGGAAAACGCTAAAGTCCCGCCGCGTTGATGGATGAGCTTTTTAAAGTTTTAAGTTTGTGTGGAATATCTTTACTTTTGCAAGTGCTTTGTTTTGCTACCTACGGATTGTAGGTGATTGTTGTCAAGTTTCTTTTGTTCCTTGTCAATTGGGAAGATTGACCGTAAAAAACTTATATTAAAAGCTTTATTTTTATGGATTCTGGCTAACTTTTTCAACTTTTCTTCCAAAAGGTAAGTTACATCACCATAACCTTAATGTCCATTATATATAATATGAACGTTGTAGCCCCACCCGTTTGGTCAGAATCGGCCCAAATGTCACGAAAATATCGCACTAAAAATCGAAAAAAATCGTAAAAGTACGATATTCATGAGAAATATTTCTTCGATTGTACCCAAAAACGTAGCAAGTCTAAGTTCAGAGATTTCGAAAGTCCTGTCAAATTTTCATCAAGATCGCATATGCCGTTTGCCCGGTAGAGAGCGAACAAACAGACAGAAAAACAAAAAAAAACAAAAAAAAAAAAACACCCGAGCTAAATTTTTTGGGGGGTCGGTGAAATTGAAGTCTTCGCTTCGCTCATCCAAATATAGTTTCGAAATTTTATCTGGAAGTCGTATTGTTCTTATTATTATTATCATCATAAATCAATTCCAAAAATTTTGTTTCCGAAAATAACATCTGTGAATAGTTTTCCCGGGTGGCTTGCAGTTTTTTTTTATTTGCGACTGTCACAGTAGCTGGTCGGTTGTGCAAGCACTCTACATGTCAGCTCATCAGTTTAGCCATTGAGAAATAAAGTTTAGCACTGGTAGGCTATCAAGCAAGGTCTTAGCTCGAACTCGAAGCTTTCAATGTTTATGTTGACACATGACAGTAGATTACGTGTTAGACTGCAGTAGCATATGCAAGAATATATTTTAGATGGAACTCTTAACATCATCAATAATAGTTGTGTAGCTCGCTCCTTACTTTGTTGGGGGGAGATGCTCCAAGTTGCTTTAGTGTGTGCAATGTGTTAGTTATTAAGCACATTCGGATAATTTAAAACAAGTTGTGTCTTCAAGTACCGATATTTAAATGATTTAATATTGCACTTGTGTAGGTGTAGACAGATTTGAATTTAACTAGCTTGTACCTAGTAAAATGGGTATAGTAATGGTGAATTATTTTGGCCACTTGCAAAGGCTATGCTAATGCATTGAAGCAAAAAATTAATTTGGTAATTAGATTGCCTAGATAGGGCCTACATAAATACAAAAACAACTTAGATTTGAGAACTACTCGGACTCGACTTCATTTCTTGCCAAAATAGTGATTTTTTTACAAAAGAACTTTTAAAAGAACTTAGTTCATGAATATTTTAGACGAACTTGAACTTTTCAAAATTTTAGGTTTTAAAAGAACTTGAACTTTTTAAAAGTTCATTATTTGAGCTGTGAACTGAACTTTTAGAAAGTTCATTTTAAAAAAGAACTGACCCAACACTGGCCTACTCTACTAAAGCCTAGGGCCTAGATTGTAAGCCCCTAGGCCTAGGGGAACGCATTGTAGGTGATTGTTGTCAAGTTTCTATTGTTACTTGTTAATTGTTATAATAGGTAGGCCTACCTCAAAAACCTCATATTAAAACCTTTATTTCTGGATTCTATCTAACCTTTTCAACTTTTTCTTTCAAAAGGCAATACAGTAGGCTACATCATCATAACCTTAATGCCCATGTAAAATATGAACCTTGTAGCCCCACCCGTTTGGTCAGAATTGGCCCAAATATCACGAAAATACCGCATGAAAAATCTGAAAAATCGTAAAAGTACGATAATCATGAGAAATATTTTTTCGATTAGGCCTATCCAAAAACGTGTCGGGTCTAAGTTCAGAGATTTCGAAGGTCCCCTCCAATTTTCATCAAGATCGCATAGCTAAACATGCCGTTTGCCCGGTAGAGCGCGAACAAACAGACAGAAAAACAAACAAAAAAACAAAAAACGTGAGCTAAATTTTTTGAGGGGTCAGTGAAATTGAAGTCTTTGCTTCGCTCATCGAATAGGCCTAGGCCTAATAATAATGATAATATTGTAAAACATATGCGCTTCGCGCCCTAAGAAGTACCTACCGCAAGTGATAGGCCTATAAATAAAAAATAAATAAATTGTATTTAATCTAGGCCCCACCCACTCAGTTATATAACTGATTTTCAGTGGGGGACAGTAGGCTAAATCAAAGCGACCAAGCCAACCCTGTAGGCCCCGAGGCAATCGACGAGTGAGCGATAACCAAGCAAAGATCAATATTTTTAATAGGAAATGTAGCAAGGTCAAGTCAGGTCAAGTCTTCATGTGAGGGGGGTTTGCGTGCGGACAGTGCGCACCTCAGTCTTCTTCTTCTTCTTCTTCTTCTTCTTCAGGCCATCTTGCTTGATCTAGTCAACCAGTAGATACAATCAGTGGTTTGGACAGTTCGAATACCCGCAGATCAATGCCAGAATCAACAAGGCCGATTCAGATCAACTCTGAATTAATTATGTGCTTCGTTGCTAGGACGGCTACAAAGTCACCGTTTACAAATTCTTAAGACAAGAACTGATCTGACTGACAGGAATCGAACCCTGAACCTTCTGCATTGGAAGCAGATACGCTAACTACAAGACCAACGAGCCACACAAAGACCTAGGCACTTCGAATCAAGGCTAGCCCGAGCAATGTTTTACTAGCCCCGGGTGATCGTTAATTTCGACCCCTGCATACAATTACAATTAATTAATTAATTAGGCCTAATCAATTAATTACCGGTAGTGGCTAACAGTAAAGCAATCAAACACATGACCGTCTACGTTGTCACATTTTACTAGATTCATATCTGCAAGTTCATGAAAATGCAGGTGGGGACTGGCAGGGGGTGCCGGGGTGTCATTGCACCCCGGGCTTTTGACATTCCGGGACCCTGTGGAACATTAGTATTTGTACACAATACACTTTCAGTTTCAGACAAAATATATATGATTGTGTATGTATTTGTTTCACTGCAAAAAAGAGTTGCCGAACAAAACACATGAGATAATATGTTATTTGGAAAAAAAGAGTTGCCGAACAAAACACATTAGATAATATTGGGCCATCAAAGTCAACTCGCAACCTTCTCGTGGTTTGGCCCGTGAGTAGGGGAGTTTCACTACCTGAAACTAATGGCGAACTCTGGGTCGTCGTCGGGGAACTTTCCCCTTCCCTTTGACTACCTCCCCGACGGCGACGACAATGACAACACGGACGGATGATGACAGACGGAGAAGACCACGACGTGGGGGAACCCATGCCCTCCCCATATGCTTGTGGCTGCTTCTGACCAGCACAGGCCTGTCCGTCCCCTTGTCGCCCCCCGTCACCCTTACGACTCTCCCTTCATCTCGATTAGCCAAAGTGCATAAATATGAGACGTTAAGCAATATCCAATCCAAATTAGATAATATTAACGATGACTCATGGGGTGCCTTAGGCGGCTCTTCAAAAGAGAATGGTTGTTCAGTCAGTTCAGTGTCCTTTCTTTTCAATAGGAACTAGTGACTATCATGTGTAGCCAATTCAATTAATACCAATGGATCACGAAAGCTTGAAACAAAATATATTTAATACCTACATAAACATATGTGTTCAATAACATTATTATTGGAAAGTTATGCATGATTCAATCAAAATGTCCAGTATATGTCATGAAGGCTCGCCACTGACCGCCTCCTTGCCAAATCCACTTGCAAGCTCGCACTTTGCGAGTGTCAATTTGGTACTTGCGAGTTACATTAAATTGGTTGTAAGGCTTTCTCGAATATAATTTTCACGAGATTTGAATTGCGAGCTCAGGTAGTGTTACTAGTTGGCGCCTGTAAATCGCGTCCTAAAATAGCGTTTTAGGCCATAAAATATAATGAACCCCCCAAAAAAATTCCCCTTACGCGAAATTGCCTCCGGCAGCTGAGGCTTCGCCCCAGACCTCTGCTTTGCTTCACATCCTCGTGCGGGCCCTACTACATGCCAGCATCCCGGGCCTTTTCGTCCCAGTCCGCCCCTGTGAAAATGTCACAGATGATCCACCTTCCTCCATAAATATGCAGCAGCCTATATTTTAGACCATTTTAAGTTTGTTTTAAAATATTGTTTCTGTTTCAGAATGGCGGAGGAAGATAATAATCTCCAGGTAACAGTGAAGCCTCAGCTCGTATTAATCGGTGCAAGAATGCCAAGTGGGTCTGTTGTTCAATCTTTCTTTAAAAACGAAGTTATTGTGCAAGTGTCTTGCGGAACGACCCACTCTGCGGTCGTTTGCGAGTCCGGCCGAGTCTACGAGTTTGAGAAGTACGAGGCCAGTCCGCCTCGTGGGATTCCCGCTATTTATTTATTAGTAGGTCTATCTAGACCAATGCGTGTCCAAGAAATTGATGCCGTTAAAATAGTCCAGGCAACTTGTGGAAGTAAGTATACCGTTCTCCTCAGCGATAAGGGGGAGTTGTATTCCTTTGGATCCAATGAATACGGTCAGTTGGGCCTGGGGCATATCAAGAAGAGTTATTATCCTACCCTAGTTGCCGGCATTCCTCCTATCAAGAAGGTGGAGGCTCAAATGCGCCACACTGTTGCTCTAGCTGTCGATGGTACAGTTTGGGTGTGTGGAGATAATGAAAGTGGCCAACTGGGACTGGGAGTAAGTAATAAAAAGAAGAAGACTTCTTTCACGCGCGTACCTGGGCTAAGAGAGCTCATTGTGGACATATCGTGTGGCGGGCATAACACAGCTATTATCACCGCATCGCGTGTCCTCATGATGTGTGGTTGCAATTTTTCTGGGCAATTGGGCTTGGGAGAAGGTCTAGATATCGCAACATTCAGGCAAGTTTTGACCGATGTGACATCTGTGTCAAGTGGTTTCAGTCACTTTTTTGCCATCAAAGAAGACGGCTCAGTGTGGAATTGGGGTTATAATTGTTGCGGGCAGCTGGGAAGAGGGGACAAAGTTGACAGAAACAAAGTAGCCAAATTTACTTTGGAGAACCACACAATCACTGCAGTTTTTGCTAGATGTAACTTCACTGGCCTGTTGACACAGACCGGTGAATTGCTGGTATGCGGAGGATCTGGCGCTTATGATGGTGGTGGGAAAAATGATGTCGTGGTGCCAACTCTACTCAAATGCAAGGCACCAGGTTGCATTATTAAACAGGTATCATTTACTCGAGACTATAAACTGTTTGTGGTGTTACCGAATCCAAACATTACAGAAACACCTTTGCTTAAACGTCAAGTTTCGATGTCTGGTGACAAAGGAAAGTGCTGTCTGACTGATTGTGAGGAAAGCATCATGAGATCGCTCGAGTGTCCCATTTGCCTCAAGATAATGTCTGCACCGATACATCAGTGCGGCAACGGTCACAACTTGTGCAACGTTTGCCGGTCCCACGAGAACACCACAGTTTGCCCCTTGTGTCGCGAAGGGTTCATTACCACCAACAACGTCGCCTTGCAGAATCTGAGCTCGGAAATACATCTGCCTTGCGTGGAATGCCGTCAACGTATGCCGGCTTGTGAGCTAGAGAAGCATGCGGAAGTGTGTCCGAATCGAAACTATAGCTGCCCGTTGCAGCCGTGCGGTTGGATTGGTCGGCCCGAGACAATGCTGACTCATGCTTTCTCGGCTCATCCGGACCAGACTTGGCAAGACCTGCCACGGCTGTTTGTACACTCCATGTCAGACGAGCTAGTACAGACTAATTTCCTGGCTGCTCACAGCCAGTTGTTCACTCTCCACCGAAGATACAAGAAGACGGAGAAGGAGTTCGAGGCTTTCGTGAAGTACGTCGGACAGACGAAGAACAAACATCAGTTTAAGTACGAACTTACTTTCATCATTGACGGCATGAACCTAACTTACTGCAAGAACGTTAGTGCCGACGTTGACGACATTGGAGACTTGTTCCAGTCTTCTCGTTGTATTAGGATAAAGGGGGAGTCTGTCGACACGTTCCTACAGCAAGGCCACCTAGTCTGCCGAGCTGCTGTCTTGAACGCAGAAGACAGTGCCTGCGATGAGCAAATCCAGGCGTTGCTCAACGCAAGCGTGAAATAGAAGTTTGATCTCTGCCACAACCATTGGCCTTGGATACGTACTTAAATATTTAAATGCTATTTTTCTTTTAGCCTATGACTATGAAAAGTGCCTTGATTGATTTTAATGTCTCAAATAATTTGAGTGTGTCTTTTCTGTTTTTGTTTTGTTCCATGGCTATTGAGATACAACTCGTAGGTATGTTCTGTGTTAGACTTAAGCCAAAATAAACTTTTTGGCTGACCTAACTTTTCCATTGTTGTAAAGTTAATTTTATCTACGTACTATTTCTAAAAGTACACCCTAACACTTCTCAAGAATCGATATAAATTTTACTTTTAGTGATATGGTTACTTGCTATGCTGCTGAGCATAGAGGTATGAACTTGATAAGTTATTTGGGATTCTGTTATGTTTGAGACTGAGAGTAAAGATTTAATCAACAGCTGTGCTTTTAAATTAATCAAAATAAAACTTTCATTTTTTAGGAGCGACAATGTTTAGGTCTATGCGTCAAGCGGCATCATGAATATAAGTCCTATTTGTTTTATTATTGTTGTATGTTGTCTTATATCTTGTTACTGGTAAGAACTAAGATTACTATCATGATGCCAGCATTAGGGCAGTTCTGTTTGCTTTTATAAACATGAAGTTTTACATAGTTTAAAATAGTAGGAAATAGGAATATGATACTTTAAGTTAAAAAGTAAAAACGTACCGGTAAATGGCATTATCATTATCCATCACCGTTTCCTGCTTCTGGCATGGTCACCTTGGGTTTAGCAACAAAATTTTTTTCAATTTTTTTCTATCCTCCCACAATCGTATCTCTTCCACATCTTCCCAGCTCTCTCCTCTTGCCTCCAAGTCTCCTGCTATGATGTCCTTCCATCTCTTCCTTGGTCTACCCCGTCTTCTTCTTACTTCTTAATCCTTCTTTCATACATTTTCTTGGGCATCCTATTTTCCCCCATTTGTTTCATATATTCATACCATCTCAACCTTGTCCTTCCTATTCTGTCACTTAACTTTTCTTCACCTAGCATTTCTCTAATGTCCGTGTATCTTATTCTATCTCTTCTCGTCTTGCCTACTGTGCTCCTCAGGAATCTCATCTCTGCCGCCGGTATTTGACTGTCCTCTCGATCTCCCATTGTCCAGGTTTCTGCTGCATATGTAAGGATCGGTATGAAATAAGTTTTATATAGGAGTGTCATCCTACACTGAATGGGTTTTTCCCTATCCCACACCAGGCCTTTCACACAATGGTAAAAGTTAATGGCCTTTTTTATTCTGATGTTAATCTCCTTTTTTTAATCTTTCCACTTTCCATTACTTCACTTCCTAGATAACTAAAACTATCCACCACTTTGGGTTTCTCCTCCAATGTTTATCTGTGCTTGATAATTCCCTGTGTCCCCTTCTCCTGGCATAGCTACAACCTCACACTTGGCATTATAAAGTTGCATATTTTGAATATAAATAAATAATAACATGAGTCCTAATTTCCAGAACTCTATAAGGTAGGCCCTTTGATTGGCAACCCTTTAGCAACTTGAAAGTTGACTGAAAAAGATACGGGTTCTGATGTAAAGGTAGCTACTGTCCACAGAAGAAAGAGGAATATTGTCAAAAGGGTTTTTGTGAAACTGAAACCTCGCTTTGTTCACTCTCAGTGAACATAAATATAAATGAATATAAATCTAGAAACATGGAAATCTTGGGCGTTGCTGGATGGCTGTCACAGTGTAGAGCAGAATTATCTGAGCTATAGGGTTGGCTCAAACTTACATTGGTATCACTTGATTACACCATGATTAATAATAATTTCCTGACATATTTATGTGTGCGAGTAATTAAAGTTTAAACTTTAAAGTCAGTAGATTAGTATGACACGAACAAACTTTAAATTTGAACACTGATGATTCAAGTTTCAAATAATATAGTACAAGTAAATGGGATTTTAAAGTCTAGTTTTTTTAAGTAAATTAGTCCATGTTAATGCTTAGGATTGGTTCGGTATAGTACTCTAGTTAACCTTGTATCAATCTGAAAACTGACTGAAAAATATTCTGATTTTAAGGTACAAAAAACACTTAGGCCTATTGTTGTCAAAAAGGTTTCGGTCAAACGGGTTAAAACTCTTACATGTTTGTAATTCTTCTGTAAATGTGTGAAATCTTGTTTAATGATCAGTTGTTTGCTAGATTGCTTTCAACATTGTGATCAGCGTTGTGCGAGTCAGAATCTGATCCAACCTTGATTGATATTATGAACGATAAATAATACTCAACGAGCGTTAAAAGTTAAAAGCCCTGTTTTGTACACAAGTCTTTGAAGTGTCATTGTGTTACATACTATTGTTTAATCATTCGACAATCTAATGTGATGAATAAATTCTCATGATTGTGTTACTAGAATAAATTAAAAGTAGTTTTCATTTTATTTATATTTCATTGTTCTATAGTAATTTTATATATACCACCTATCTGTTAAAACATCATTCCTTGTCCCATCTGTTATTTTGCTTCTGTTACTGAGCAGATTATTATTTCCACAATAATTGTGCATTTATAAACATTTCAAGGTGACAGAAAAGGGTACGAGCTTTTCAACTGTGTAATACTATTATGTTCATCTTGCACCCCTCTCACTTGTGTCTGACTTTTAGATGAGTAGAAGTGAATATTTTGAGATTTCAAGACTTTGAATAGGTAATGTATGGACGAGTACAGTGTATTTACTTGCAGCGGTGTCATCAAAAATAATTCATGGGTATATGCTCTTTCCTGGGTAAATTTTACATGGTTGTGTACAGAGTACAAGGGGGGTCTTGGGGTCAGTAATGCGGGTCCAGGGCGCAGCGCAGCCCCAGAATATGTTTTGATTAGAGTGTGATTGGATTATTTTAACGATTTCGATAAAAGCTTGTTATTCATTTACTTTGACATTGCATATCCTCACTTACACCACTGTTATACTTGCTCCAACAAAAGAATGCAGATGCTTGGTAGTGGTGAGGGTAGAATGAATGCGCGGTAAATGGAATGTCGCCTTTGTGTATGAAAGAGAAATATCTTTTACCAACGCAAGCAAAAATTATCTGTGCTAGATCACAGAGTTCCTCCGTGTGCAAGATCCACTCTGAGCTATAGCGTGAATAGAATTGACAAAGTTGTGATGTTGGGAAAACAATTTCGAGCCACCTGCATTCTTTCGTTGGGACCACTATATATTATCTTTGGGTATACTGAGGGGTCTAATGTATTATTTTTTCTCGGTATATGCCGTATCGTATACTCTCGAATGCCCCCCATGACACCACAGCTACATCATGGCAGTTACAGTTACAATGGCCCTTTAGGAAGTTATATCTTGAAATAATAATATAATACACACAAGTATAATATAAGAAGTTACACCAAAACATGCAAAAATATGCATTCCAAAATCACACCCCTTCTTGGTAATCAGCATATTTTGACCATACCTCTTGCCCAAATTACAACAAACAAACCTGTAAATTTACAGAAAAGGTAGTCGAGTATGTTCCTAGTGAGCAGTATTTTTTGGAACCAAAATCCTCTTGAGGTCATGGGGCTTAAAGGTCGTTTCACTTTCATGTTATTTTTAGGGGGGGACCTTTTACGGTTGCCAATGAAACCTAGCTTGAAAATTACTTGGTAAGACAACTTTTTGGGGTCTGGGTAGACCAAATTTTTTCTGTTAGTCTGTAAATTCATAACTAGTTAGCTTGTATGAAATATATTTTTTGAGTGTAACAAGTGGATACCCCATTAATATTTTGTGAGGAAACTCATCTTGATAGACATTAGCAAGTTGAATATGTTCCCAATAGAGTTGCTGTGAAAAGAAAAAAATTAACAAACATATTATGTTAATTGACATCTTTTAATCCCCAATGAATGTTCGAATTGAAATTTTTAAATGATTTTGGTGATTAGGCCTAGGCTTACTATGATTGTGATTGCAGTATTGTGCACTGCATATACAATAGCTTTAGCTGATGTACTTTTGGTTATTGTATTGCAGGCTTTATTATTATTACTTGTATTATATATTTTTTTAAATTGGCCTATTTGTTATTTCAAGTTAAATTTACAGGCACAAAAAACGTTTGTTTTTTGTAGAGTTTTAAATTACCCTGAATTATTAACTCGATAAGTCGAATTTAATCGATTTGTGTTTTCTTTTGTCGATTTTGTCGGCCATTGTTGTTGTGGTTGTTATTTCTCTATGGCTGACAGTTGACACCTCACCCCTCACTACTTCAAGCTTTTTCATCACTTAGCTGATGACTGATGTGAGTAGCAGGCCCAGGCCGAATTTACTTATTTTGTAGGGCTATAGGCCTAGGCTTATTTGCGTTCGTAGGACCTAGGGCTAAGCCTTTGTATATCCAAATGGCCTGCTAGGGCCTAGGGCCTAGGCCTATGACAAGCTTGACCCTAGGCCATGCGGACTTTTGTGTAAGGCCTAGGTCCTAGGCCTTTGAGTAGGCCTGGCTCTATAAAGGCTCAATCTTTGGTAGCCTACTTCTGTACTTGGCGGGTCCCAACTTTTATACACTAGCGGAAAGGGTTTCGGGTGCGCTCTTTTCGAAAATATTGGGTGTTGGGCAAGATGGTTGTAGGAAAGGCTCCAGGGCAGGACGGCTTGGGGTGCAGATTTTTAAAAATTGGGGGTGATGCCGCGGTAAGGTTTCTAGGGGATGTATGTAGAAAGTCTTTAAGTGAGGGTAAGATCCCTGAAGGTTGGAGGGAGGGACTCGTGGTGCCAATTCATAAGGGGGGCGATAGATGTACAATAGGAAATTATAGGCCAGTTAGCTTGACTTCAGTAGGGAGCAAAATTATGGAGAGGGTAGTTGCAGACTATGTTAGGAACTCATTGGAAGGAGAGGCGTGGTTCACGGATGCTCAACATGGTTTCAGGGAAGGTTTTTCTTGTGACACTCAACTGGTAGGATTAGTTCAGGATATTGGGGACATTTTGGACAGTGGGGGGGAAGTAGATGCTGTTTTTCTAGATTTTGAAAAGGCTTTTGATAAAGTCTCGCACGATCTGCTAATGGAGAAGGTTAACAATGTGGTGGGGGATAAAGGAGTGGTGAGGTGGGTTGGAGATTTCTTGAGAGGTAGGTCTCAGAGGGTTAGGGTCGGGGGTACCTTGTCACATAGTATAGAGGTTACATCGGGGTACCGCAGGGCTCAGTGTTAGGACCTTTGTTGTTTATTATGTTTATAAATGACATAGGGCAGGGAATAACATCAAGAATAAGATTATTTGCAGATGATTGTGTTTTGTATAGAGTAATAAGGGGGATTGAGGAAGTTAGGCTGTTGCAGGTAGATCTGGAGGTAATAGAGGAATTGGTCACAGCAAATAAGATGGGTTATGAACATAGGCAAATGTAAGGTGGTTGGTTTCTCGCGAAGAATAATTAAGGTAGGTAGGAGATACACTTTAATGGGGGCTGTTATGGAGAAAGTAGGAACGTATAAGTACTTAGGGGTGATGCTGGCAGAGGATTTGGGTTGGGGGGATCAGGTGCAAGAAGTTGTTAAAAGGGAAATAGGGCTCTTGGTTTTGTTATGAGAAATCTAAGAGGGGCCAGCCGGGAGGTTAAAGATCGGGCATATAAGGTAGTGGTTAGACCTGTCCTGGAGTATGGGGCGGCGGCATGGGATCCGTATAAGTTGGGGGAGGTTTTGGAAGTAGAGAAAGTCCAACGTAGGGCGGCAAGAAGGGTTACGGGAAAGGTTAGGCGGTGGCGGTGGAAGAAGATGATAAGGGGAATGTAGAGAGAGTAGATGACAGTGCCACTGCAATGTTAGGGGAGTTGGGTTGGGAGTCATTTAGAGGGAAGAAGAAGGGAGGTTAGGTTGTGTAATATGTACAGGGTGGTTAGGGGAAATACGGGGTGGGGGGACATCTGCAATAGGCTACAAGAGGGGCTTTACAGGGGAAGGGGGATCATTCATGGAAGTTCCAGCGTCAAGTAGTAAGAACGGATCTGGGTCGGTATGGTTTCATGGAAAGGACTGTTAGGGAATGTAATGACTTGCCGGGGATATTGTAGGTAGTGGGTCTTTAAGGGAATTTAGATCATTTTTAGGGGGGGACAGTAATTAGGTCTGGGGGGAGTGAGTGGTTGCCACCGGGCGGAAGGGCCCATTTGCAACCGTTAAGAATGTTATGTTATGTTTATGTTCCTAGAACTAGCGCGGCGCACTGTAGCCAGCGGAAAGTTCGGCTAACCTAACGAAAGTAGTTTTGTAACGGAAAGGATTTCGGGTGTGTATGTTTTCATTGAAAAAAAATGTTGGGACCCGCCAAGTACAGAAGTGCCCAATCTTTTATCTGTGCTCTAAGGCGCTTTCGTTTAGCTCGCCAGAGCAATCTGTTAGTCCAGATAGGCCTAGTAAACCTGGTCAGTAGCAGGTTATACTCTGGCCTAGTCTCTGGCCTAGGCCCTAGGCCTATGTCAGAGTAGGTCCTTACCCGGTTTTATAACCTGATCACCAAAAAAGTGGGTAGGCCTAGGCCCTACTTGTTCGGTTGGGACCGGCCATAGAAATTGAACACCTATTGTAGGCTAGATTAGCAGTCGGTGGTCCACTTCTGTTACAATTAGAAGCCATCTTGAAATTCCAGTTTGCATGTTAAGTAAATGGGAGCGATTTGTAGCCCAAATAGTTCTCAAGATTGCCGTCAGGTTGACGGGTAGGGCTAAGCATACTAGCCTTTAACACCAAATGATTAGGCCTACCGGTACTAAATTCCCTTATGCAATAACTTCGTATTGTTTCTGTTTGTTCAATACCATGCTGCACAAGCTAAAACCATATCAAACAATCCAGTAAAATACTTTATTGTACTAAAAAAGCATCAATTAAAACGCCAAATCACCATCTTGAATTGGGCTGATTGACTCTTCAATTTGCTTCGCTCGCGCCTGTGCGGAGGTATAGGAGACTGCTAATCTAGCCTACAATAGTTGTTCAATATCTATGACCACGTTTATCACGCGAGCCGAGTCCGAACTGAAACATATGAACTGACCTCAGTACGAACTGAAATCGCCTGCTAAACACCTCGGTACGGACTGAGTCCAGCTCGGTAACGAAGCCGCGCCGAGCTCGGTTGTGCGGGCTGAGATATGCGTGATAAACGCAAGCAAACTCAAATGACAGCTCACGGCCATCTTTATAATTAAATCACCTCAAAGAAATCTACGAGACAGTGCGCTAGCCGCGTTCGACTAATCGATTAGTCGTGAAGCAGCAGCTCGACATAAGTATCTAGTGGACCCTGAGCTGATGTCAGTCACGTTTAACAATCGGTGATATTTTGTAAAACCACGCCCCCGTTGAGTACGAACTGAGTTCGTATAATCTAGTTCGGACTCGGCCCGTGTAGTAAACGTTAGTGAACTGAACTGAAAATTCAGTTCGCACCCAAGTCAGTCCGGACTCGGCTCGAGTGATAAATGTGGTCAATGGGACCGGCCAACTTTTCATGTTGAGGGAAAGTAGGTTAGGAGGAGGGAGGGAGGGGGCGGGTCGTGAAGCGTATGTTGTTAAAATAATAATAATAATAATAATAATAATAATAATAATAATAATAATAATAATGTAAGGTTTTTAAGCATAAGCCTGCTTTGAGGACATTATTAGTGAATAATAGCAGTTGTCATAAAAGTTTGCATGCCCCGACTGGGGATCGAACCCAGAACTCTGGCTTTACGCGCCGCGCCATAACTCTGGGCCCTATCAATTGAGCTATCGAGGACAAACGACAATCCTTTATTAAATTGCTATTTGTTGTAGGCCTAACTGTTGACATCCATGATATGAATCCAACAGAATACTGCAATTTAGCTGTCAAAGAACACATGGAAAAATCCAATCACTTCTCATCTCCCATGAGTTGGGTAGCATGTGTTCTTTCAGTAATGACAGCTACATTGTAGTCTTCTGTTGGATTCATATCATGGATGTCAACAGTCATAACAAATTGCAATTTAATAGAGGTTTTGTCTTGTCTTGTGTCCTCGACAGCTCAATGGCGCGTTAAACCAGAGGTTCTGGGTTCCATCCCTAGTCGCGGCATACTTTTATGACACTTGCTATCATTCACTATAATAATGATAATATTGTAAAACATACGCACTTTGCGCCCCCCCCCCCCCCCTTCCCCATAACCTACTTTTCCCCTTTGTTAAAAAGTTAGGGGCTACAAATCAAAAAAGTAGGCCTACTGTATTTGCCGAGTTTGACGTATGAGTGACTAGGGAGTGACCGGAAACGATTTTTATAACAAAACTTTTGTTTTATTGTTATGCTATTGACTCATAGTCGGTGGCAGGTTTATTCTTCCTTCTTCCATTCTGTTGGTTCCCTATTATTCTCTTGGTTTTCTCTGTTCTTCCGTATTCTTTCCCTTCCCCTTCTTTCAGATTGAGGATTTTTATCTTCTCGTTGTACCGTACCCATTTACTTGGCTGGTCTTTCTTTCCGCAACCTTGTCGTTTGCCCATATGCCCATCAATCTTCTCATCGGAGCATGGCCTCTACTTTCCTCTTTTCTATTCAGGATAAACCTTTAGCAGCAGCTTGAGATTTTTTTTTTAATCCTTTAAAATTCTTGTCTCTCACTACCTCCCTTGGACAGGTCATTCCACTCCACCGTTCTGGTCAAGAGTGAGTTTCTCCCACATCAGTTGCCCATGTTCCCCTCCCATATTTCCACATAATTATTGTCACCTACCTCTGGCTACATAGTTAGCCCTCCTTGGATAACTATTCATCTCCCCCCATCCCTCCTGTGCTCTAGCCACCCTGTACGTTTTACCCATTCTGTCCATCCTTCTCCTATCCTCAAGATTCTCCCATCCTTATTCTCTTATCATAGCCAAAACACTTTCTAAAGACCTTGCTACCTGCCCATTAATCATTTCCTCCTTCCACATTCCTCTTTCGAAGGACCCTTCTTGCAGCTCTTTTCTGTAGCCCTACCGCCTCAATTTCATTAATTTCCCATTTCCTATAAGAATCCCATAGGTATTGCCCCTACATCCTCCACAACTGGTCTAACTAGTGTTTTGTATGCTTGCCTCTTTAAATTTCCACTCGCCCCTTTTAATGTTCGCATTATCAAGTTCAGACACATGTTATTGGCATCACCATTCATTACCAAGTGTGCACGGTTTTCCACGTTTCATGGTATATGTCTTACCATCTTTTTTTCGTAGTCACTTGACGGTTTAGCTTCTGAAACTTTACTCTTACGTTTAGGCACTCCTTGAATATAACACCTCATATCATATTGTAATACCACAAACTTACTTACTTGTGTGGCTCGTTGGTCTTGTGGTTAGCATCTCTGCTTCCAATGCAGAAGGTCCAGGGTTCGATTCCCGCTAAAGTCAGAAGTTTTTTAACTTCTGATTTGGACTTACATCTATCAGTTCTTGTAGGCCTATTAGGAATTTGTAAATGGTGACTTTGGAGCCGTCCTAGCAACGAGGCATATAATACATTTAAAGTTGTTCTGAATCGGCCTTGTTGATTCTGGCGTTACGTAATCCGCGGATGTTTGCACTTTCTTTACCAATTGATATATTTCTTATTAAAAATATCGATCTTTGGTTGGTCATCGCTTACTCATCGATTGCGTCGGGGCTATAGGGTTGGCTTGGTCGCTTTGGTTTACTGTCCCCCACTGAAAGTCAGTTAGGCCTTTATGACTGAGTGGGTAGACTCTAAAATCTAATTACAAATTTATTTGATTTATTTATTTACGAAGGTACCGGTAACAGAGTTACACTGATTTTTTAAATATGACCAAGCTAAGACTGCATATGCCTAGGCTTAGTGATGTAAAATGCTAGAGCATTTTCTTTTGTAG
This sequence comes from Sweltsa coloradensis, assembly GCA_024449915.1. Taxonomy (NCBI): domain Eukaryota; kingdom Metazoa; phylum Arthropoda; class Insecta; order Plecoptera; family Chloroperlidae; genus Sweltsa; species Sweltsa coloradensis. The sequence continues at coordinate 52,762 of JAMZAV010000513.1, forward strand.
AATATTCTTGAGCACAATCATTTTCCGAGCATATTCTAAAAACTTCATATTTTCATAACAAACCGTCATATAAGCACAATTAGATCATTATTCATTTTTCAATTTATTTGAAATTGCAATGTAGGCCTAATACTAAAAAAATATAATGTTAGGCCTAGGCCTACTTGATGAATTTTCCCTTATAATCTAATTGGAAAATTGTGAAATTTGAATGGGCTTCGACTTGGGAATTACAAGTTTTGGCTTCTGCTGACCAACTAGTAGGCCTATCAATGTAGGCAAAATAAATAAATACTGTAACATAATTAGCCCAGCAACCTATGTAATATTTTCCCCCGTCTACGTACAAAAATCGGTTAACAAATTAACTTTGCTACGAAAGATCCGTTTTTACCAGCAGCGCACGCGCATTTGTATCAGCTTTATGTCCGTCTGTTCTTCAGCAAGTAGCGCCCGCCGCCCGTGCGCGATGTGGAAATGCATCTCGTAAACGCCAGATCCAACGATGCGTGAACAAGGTGCGCGTCCGATCGAACTCCAGCTGGCCGTCGAGGGAAAAGAATTTGCGAGTACATATTATTAGGCCTCTGCCTAATGAGAGTAGCGTCGATTTTATTCTACAGCTACCTTTTAATAGTAGCTTGCTACTCTCTTCTTTACTACATTTCCAAAAGTATCGCGCTACCGGTACCGTCCTCGCTACTCAAAAAAGTTACATGCTACAAGTAGTGCGCTACTTAACAACACTGGGGTTTAATAAAACATAAGAATAACATACATAAACCATACAATCAAAGAACATTTAAAAACAACAGGACAGAACAATGTTACGATTGTGCAATCTTCATTTTGCGAGAAGCATTTACAGATGTAGACCTCCAGACAATGGTCATGAAATAGGCCTACAGAGGAGAGTAAAGCTTATAAATTATGATATAAATAGACAAAAAAATATGGTCATGAAGTTCAGTTTCAGTACAGTTCATGAATCATTGTCACAGTCATGAATTACAGTTTCAAAACCTTGAATCTGAACTAAACTAAATTATACAGGCCTACTATAGGTTCATCAACTAAATATTTGTTTATGGAGTAATATGCTTTTGAGATGAGGAACTTTTTTACCGAGTATTTAAAACTGTCTTATGAGCATCTATTTATATAACTAGGGAAACGCCAAAGTCGTTGTTAGACGAGTGAGCAAGCCATGTGTTGAGTACCCGGAAACATCCCCTTTTCCTCCCCAAAACCTAAGGCTGAATCTAGCTAGCATGGGCATATTTCTCCTCCACAGTTTATTAGGCTAGAGTGGTGCATTAGGCCTTACAGTGTTGACGCGCCCTTACTACAACTAATCTCAAACCCCTCTCATTTATACTCATGATATATTAATATTACCGAGTATTCAACACGTGGCTTGTTCACTCGTCTAACAATGACTTTGGCGTTTTCCTAGTATATTATGAGTATAAATAAGAGGGGTTTGAGATTAGTTGTTATAAGGGCGCGTCAACACTGTAAGGCCTAATGCGCCACTCTAGCCTAATAAACTGTGGAGGAGAAATATGCCCATGCTAGCTAGATTCAGCCTTAAGTTTTGGGGAGGAAAGGGGATGTTCCCGGGTACTCAACACATGGCTTGCTCACTCGTCTAACAACGACTTTGGCGTTTCCCTAGTGTTACCGAGTACCCAACACATAGCTTGCTCACTCGTCTAACAACGACTTTGGCGTTTTCATAGTATGGTTTCAGAGGGCGTCAACCAATCGTGTAGTCGTTGTCGCCGTCTTCGTACTGAATGGAGGCTTTGGCATAGTTGAGGTTAAGTTGATTTGGATTAAAGGCGCGTCAACTGTTAGGTTATAATACACAACTCTAATCTAGGGGATATAGGAAGGAAAACTCTATGCAGAACAGAATCAGCTACAAGTAGGTAAAAGGAAAAGAGGGGTTCTCACGTCGTGGTCGTCATAGTCTTTGTCATCGTTCGTGTCGTTATGGTCGTCGTCGTTGCGGAGGAGGAGAGGTCCCCGACGACAACTACCAGAGCTCGCCTCTAGTTTCAAGGAGTAATATTCTACTTACCAGCTAACGTTTGTGAAATGGAGTTCGTTTAGGCGCGAGCCATCTCTTGGCCAAATGTCCGCCTATATCTATAATATAGACTTTCTATCGCATGACATTGAAACTTAGGAAAACAAAAATCAAAACACGTGGTGATAGCCACCGACTGTGTGATTTTTTATCCGTCACTGAAATCAATGTGTTTAATTTATTTTATATAACCATGGCTGTGGCCTTCTATACGTATTTGCAAATGAAACATGTGCAATCTAAGTTCAAATTTTTAAGATTTTTATTTCTTGCGAGCTTAAATCGCAACAGATATTGCTCATTTTGTTAGCATGTTCTCAGTTACCTGGTCACGGATGTGTGTTTAAAATTTCAGCTCAATCTATTTGGCCGTTTGGCCGTATGAGCCCGGACAGACAGACATTTAACATACATACATACATTGGACAATGCTCACGGCCAAGGCCCGATCGAGTAGAGCGTAACAGAATCCTCATTCGCTTCGCTCACTCGTCTAATTATGTACCACTATCATGTGATCCATTTTCTTGTTTGTTGATCACTTTTAAAAATCTTGATAGGGTTCGTCTTAATTTGTTACCTGGGGTGTGTCTGACACTTTTTTATTTTTTTATTTAAATCAATGATTTTAATCATTACCCTGCTACCAGTATTATTACTTACCATTTTTAGAACCACTTTGTATCTGTTTTTTATTAGGGTGCCTATTATTGTTATCAACTGGCAGACCTTAGCAGAACAACTTAATTGTCTTGGTATACTAATTGTCGTAGAACCACACTATGTTGTAATTTACTATTTGTCCATTATATTGTCATTTATTTATTTTTTATTTAAGTAAACCTACATGTTCACTCATAAAATCTGTAGGCTAAAATTGTTAAGTATTATTTACATAGTAGGTAGGCCTGTTTACAATATTTGCAAAAATTTCATTCGATAAAAGAGTGCAATTGGTCAATTAAAACAGTTTCAATGTAGATACAATATCAGGGATAGTTACTGTAATGCAGTCATCATTCAGGCCTAGACTTCTACATTAGCCATGTGTAGCATTAGGCCTATGTTAACACCAGCTTGCACTAGTATCTTATTTATCTATTTAACTATCCTTTTTAACTTCTTAACGTATCACTGTATTACTTATTTTGGGTGTCAATACTCTTATTTAACTTTTAGATTAGATAATAGATAGGCTAATATTGTATAATCATACTAGGAAAACGCTAAAGTCCCGTCGCGTTGATGGATGAGCTTTTTTATAAGTTTTTAGTTTGCGTGGGATCTATTTACTTATCAAGTGCCTTTTGAACGCATTGTTGGTGATTGTTGTCAAGTTTCTATTGTTACTTGTAAATTGTTATTATAAACCTAAAAAAACTCTTATTAAAACCTTTATTCTATGGATTCTGGCTAACTTTTTCAACTTTTTCTTTTAAAAAGCAAAACATCACCATTACCTTAATGTCCATGTGAAATATGAACGTTGTAGCCCCACCCGTTTGGTCAGAATCGGCCCAAATGTCACGAAAATATCGCACTAAAAATCGGGGAAAAAATCGTAAAAGTACGATATTCATGAGAAATATTTCTTCGATTGTACCTAAAAACGTGGCAAGTCTAAGTTCAAAGATTTCGAAGGTCCCCTCCAATTTTCATCAAGATCGCATATGCCGTTTGCCCGGTAGAGAGCAAACAACAAACAAACAAACAGACAGACAAAAAAAAAGAAAAAAAAACAAACAAAAAAACATTGGATCTAAATTTTTTGAGGGGTCAGTGAAATTGAAGTCTTCGCTTTGCTCGCAACGCTCATCCAATTAAGCCTAAGCTCTCTAGTTTATAGTTTTCAATTTTTTTTTTTGCTTTATTTGTGGATTTTAGTAAAGCATTTGACTTGATAAACCACCAGAAACTTCTACAAGCTTTAGAGTCCATTGGCATTCGTGGTATTGCGTTGGATTGGTTTAGAAACTATTTTACAGATAGATTCATGGAAGTTCATGTAAATGGCCACGTTAGTGAAGAAAGACATTGTGATTCTGGAGTCCCCCAGGGGTCTATATTGGGACCTACGTTGTTTTTTATATGTTAACTTTATGTCAAAATGTCTTATATATTGCTTTATATTTTCTTATGCTGACGATACTGTTTTACTCGCGGTGCATTTTAATATTCGTGTTGCGCATGCTATGCTACAGTCTGACTTAAACAGTCTTTTACGTTGGAATCACGATAAAGAACTGGTAATTAACTCTTCTAAAACAAAAATTTTAGATATATGCACACCCCACAACCACGAAAAAGATTTTCCAATTAGTATTATTTATCACGATTTCAACTGCATTCATACTATGGCTGAATTGACCGATTGTGAATGTAGTGGGAAAATTGAATGTGTAAATACTTATGAGTACCTGGGATTAACTGTAGATAGGCACTTTTCGTGGAAATATCATATTGATAAATTATGTAACAGACTACGCTCTTGCTCCTCTCGGCTTTATATAGCCTACTAAAACATGTATTACCTTTTTCCTTATTTAGAACCGTGTATCAATCCATAGCCGAATCTTTGATTTTGTATGGCATTTTAGCTTGGGGCAATGCTTTGCGGTGTCATATTCAAAGGGTTGAAGACTTACAATTAAAAATGTTAAAAATGGTAATGTGTGACTTTAAAACCGATTCTGAACTCTCCCGTAAACAAATTTTTTTTTTTGTAATGTGCTGCCAATATCTTCATTGTTTATAAATAGATTTATATTACACTTCTATTTTAAATCAGATTTCAAGATTCCGTTAGACTCATGCAAGGATACAAGGCTAAAAGTGGCGGGGGCATTCAAAATTTCCAATTTTAACAACAAATACGGCCAACGTTCACTTTCTTATTCGGTTCCTTCTACGTTCAACTTGATGCCTTCCTCACTGAAAACCTTGTCTAACATTTCAAAAATTAAAACTGAACTAAAATCTTATCTTCTTTCTGACACCTTTTGACAATGTTTTCCGATTTATTTATTTATTTTTCTTAGCTCTTTGTTCTTTTTCTGTAATTTTTTGGATTTCACAAATTAACTGAATATGTCATACTCATGCAACCATAGTATTTATATACCTAGCCTATACATGTTTTTCATGTTTATTTTGGTTATATGTTCCGTTCTCTGTATTGTCACCATCTTAAATAATTTATAAATTGTCTTTACCCCACAGTTAAGCCTTTTTCAGGCTTTGTGGGTTTTTTGATTATATTCTTGTTAGATTTATTTCTGTATGTAACATTAATTATTTATTTGTACAATTTGCTATGTTGTATGAGTCATGTATGTTCTATGACAATAAATTTGTAAATTATAAAATTAACCTATAGGCTAACTCTATTGTGTTATTTATGTGTATGTTAACATGTATAGGCCCTAGGCCTCATTACCACTCTTTGCACATCTCTGCAGAGACTAAGACTAATTTGTAAAAAATTGTCATTGTGAAGAATAAATCTTATCTTATCTGAGTTTGTTATAAAATATTGTTTCTGTTACAGAATGGCGGAGAAAAATAACAATCCCCAGGTGGCAGTGAAGCCTCAGCTCGTGTTAATAGGTGAAGCCATTCCAGATGGGTCTGTCGTACAATCTTTCTTCCAAGACGAGGTCATTGTGCAAGTGTCGAGCGGCTGGAACCACTCCGCGGTCGTTGTCGAGTCCGGACGAGTCTACGAGTTTCAAAAGTACGAGACTAGGCTAACTGGACCAGAGCGCATCCATGGAATTGATGCCGTAAAAATAGTCCAGGCGACTTGTGGAAGTAATTATACCGTTCTTCTCAGCGATAAGGGGGAGCTGTATTCGATTGGATCCAACGTATTCGGTCAGTTGGGCCTGGGGCATGTCAAGAAGAGTTTGTGTCCCACCCTAGTTGTCGGCATTCCTCCAATCAAGAAGGTGGATGCTCAATTGCACCACACTGTTGCACTAGCTGTCGATGGTACAGTTTGGGTGTGTGGAGATAATGAAAGCGGACAACTGGGAGTAAAGAATGCAAAGAAGAAGACTTCTTTCACGCGCGTACCTGGGCTAAGAGAACTCATTGTGGACATATCGTGTGGGGGGCATAACACAGCTATTATCACCGCATCGCGTGTCCTCATGATGGTTGGATCCGATGGTTCTGGGCAAATGGGCTTGGGAGATGGCCTAGATATAGCAACGTTCAGGCAAGTTTTGACCGGTGTGGTGTCTGTGTCAAATGGTTTCAGCCATTTTTTTGCCATCAAAGATGATGGCTCAGTGTGGAATTGGGGTTACAATAGTTGCGGGCAGCTAGGAAGAGGGGACAAAGTTAACAGAAGAAAAATAGCTAAATTTACTTTAGAGAACCACACAATCACTGCAGTTTTTGCAAGATGTAACTTCACTGGCCTGTTGACAGAGACCGGTGAATTGCTGGTATGCGGTGGAACTGTCACTAATGATGAAGGTGGGGAAAATGATGTCTTGGTGCCAACTCTACACAAATTTAAGGAACCAGGTTGCATTATTAAGCAGGTATCATTTACTTGTGACTATAAAGTGTTTGTGGTGTTACCGAATCCAAACATTACAGAAACACCTGTGCTTCAACGGCAAGTTTCGATGTCTGGTGATGAGGGAAAGATCTGTCTGACTGATTGGGAGGAAAGCATCATGAAATTGCTCGAGTGTCCAATTTGCCTCAAGATAATGTCTGCACCGATACATCAGTGCGGCAACGGTCACAACTTCTGCAACGTTTGCCGGTTCCACGAGAACACCACAGTTTGCCCCTTGTGTCGCGAAGGGTTCATTACCACCAAAAACATCACTTTGCAGAATCTGAGCACGGAAATTCATCTGCCTTGCGTGGAATGCCGTCAACGTATGCCGGCTTGTGAACTAGAGAAGCATGCGGAAGTGTGCCCGAATCGAGACTATAGCTGCCCGTTGCAGCCGTGCGGTTGGATTGGTCGTCCCGAGACAATGCTGTTTCATGGTTTCTCTGCTCATCCGGACCAGACTTGGCAACACGTACCACGGCTGTTTGTACACTCCATTTCAGACGAGCTAGTACAGACTAATTTCCTGGCTGCTCACGGCCAGTTGTTCACTCTCCACCGAAGATACAAGAAGACGGAGAAGGAGTTCGAGGCTTTCGTGAGGTACATCGGCGAGGCAAAGAACAAAGATCAGTACAAGTACGAACTTACTTTCATCATTGACGGCATGAACCTAACTTACTGTAAGAACGTTAGCGCCGACGTTGACGACATTGGAGACTTGTTCCAGTGTTCTCGCTGTATTAGGGTAAAGGGGGAGTTTGTCGACACATTCCTACAGCAAGGCCAGCTAGTCTGCCGAGCTAATGTCTTGAAAGTAGAAGATAGTGTCTGCGCCGAGCAATTCTAGTCATTGCTCAAAGCAAGCGTGAAATAGAACTTTGATCTCCCATTATTTTGCATTTAAATGCTTTTTTTTCCTTTTAGCCTAAGAGAAGTGCCTTTATTGATTTTATTGTCGCAAAAAACTTGAGCGAGTCTTTTCTTCTTTTGTTCCATGGCTATTGATTGAGATACAACTGGTACGTTCTGTGTTAGACTTGAGCCAAATGAATCTTTTTGGCATACCTAACTTTTCCATTGCTGTAATGTAAATTTCATCTACGTATTTCTAAACGCAACACCTTTTAAGAATCGATACGAGTTTTCCTTTAGAGATATGGTTACTTGCTATGCTGCTGAGCATAGAGGTAAGAACGTGATACGTTATTTGGAAATATTCTGTTGTGTTTGAGCGTAAAGATTTGATTTAATTTATGAGCTGTGCTTTTAAATTAATCAAAACAAAACTGACATTTTTTGGAGTGACCAAATGTTTGGGTCTATGCGTCAAGCGGCACCATGAATTTAAGTGTCTATTTGTTTTATTATTGTTCTATGTTGTTTTATATCTTGTTCTGGTAAGAACTAAGATTACTATCATGATGGTTAGGGCAGTTCTGTTTGCTTTTATAAACATGAAGTTTTACATAGTTTAAAATAGTAGGAAATAGGAATATGATACTTTAAGTTAAAAAGTAAATTGTACCGTTAAATGGCATTTTAAAGTTACATATTTTGAATATAAATAAACAATAACATGAGGCCAAATGTACAGTACTGGGTACCTACTATAGGTAGGCCCACAGATTGGCAACCTTGTAGCAACTTGAAAGTTGACTGAATAAGATGTATCGGTACTGATTGGAAGGTACTGTCCATAAAAGAAGTTCAGGAATATTGTCAAAAGGGTTTTGGTGAAACAGAAACCTTGCTCTGTTCACTCCGAGTGCTAAGAGGCAACTTATCTAGAAACATGGAAATCTTGGGCGTTGCTGCATGGCTGTCACATTGTTAAGCAGCATTATCTGAGCTAGGGTTGGCTCAAGATTATCTTGATATCACTTGATTTAAACCATGATTATTAATTAATAATAATAATGTACAAGCATATTTAGGCCCTATGTAAGCGAGTACTCTAAGGTACCTTAAGTTTAAAGTCAGTCAATTAGTTGGTACACAAACAAACTTTTAAATTTGAACACTGATGGTTCAAGTTAAAAATGTACAAGTAATTGGCATTATTAAGTTCAGTTTTTTAAAGTAAATTAGTCCATGTAAACTCCCGGTTAATGCCGAGGATTGGTAAAGTACTCTAGGTACCCTTGGCTAACTTGTATCCATCTGAAAACTGACTGAAAAATATTCTGATTATTAGGTACAAAAAACACAGATTGTTGTCAGAAAGGTTTCGGTCAATTGCAATCGGGTAAAACTCTTACATGTTTGTAATTCTTCTGTAAATGTGTGAAATCTTGTTTAATGATCAGTTGTTTGCTAGATTGCTTTCAACATTGTGATCTGCGTTGTGCGGGTTAGAATCTGATCCAACCTTGATTGATATCATGAATCATAAATCATGATAATTAATAATACAGACGTTAAACTCTAGCGTTAAGAGTTAGAGACCTGTTTTGTACACGAGTCTTCAAAGTGATTGACTGTGTTACATTATATACTTTATACAAAATAAATACTCATGATTGTGTTAGAAACTTTGAATAAATTGAAATAAATTTTCATTATATTACATTATTCTGTAAATTTATATAGTAGGGCCTACCACCTATCTGCTAAAATCAATCCATGTCTCATCTTGGTCATATGTTATTCTGCTTCTGTTATTGAGCAGATTATTATTTCCACAATACTTGTGTAGGCTACTGTATTTATAAACATTACAAGGTGACAGAACGGATAGGTGCTGAAACTTGTTGGGGGGGGGGGCGGTAAACAAAAAAATACAAAACTTTTCAACTGAAAAAGAAATTCAACAAAAATAGATGAAAAAGAAATTTGTCAAAAATAGAAACACTAAAGGCTACTTTTTTCTTTTTTTTATGAACACTGTATCAACATTTCAAGTGTTAAACGTGATGATACAAATTTGAACCCTCCCAACCGAAGAAGTTCCTACGTGCCTGATACGAATATCAGGACGTTTAATTCGCATTTAACAATGGCACTTTGGTTCAAAATGGTTTCCGAGTCTGATGTAGGTGGAGCCAGATAACCTGGCGGTCGTCAAAGTCAAGCCAGAGAATGTATGCCAACTTCAACAATTTGCACACAATCACTAATAAGTGATTTCGTCAATCATTGTTATATTTGATAGTTTAAACTTATATTTCAATAATTAAACGAGATTTATGTAATGATTAATACTTAAAAGGATAAGCGAAATATTAATTTTATAAATGTGTATACTAAATATTTTTTTTTGCTTGTTGGCAATGGCCATTTCAAATTTACCGCTTTTCCGCTGCCAATGCACTCTGATTTTGATGGCTACGTTAGATTTTTGACGTATGAAAGTTGTTTTGTTCGCCTTCAAAATATTCTTTTATTACATATTGTATCATGGCAAGCAATTCAAAAATTCGTAAACCGGGTGTGCCTTTTCAGAGGCAATTTCAAGAATCGGTTGTTCTGCTTTATGAGCATGAGCAGCGCCCGGGACGCTAGAATATTTGTTTCTTTACCGTTGGCCACTTGCGAGGGCATCAGCTGTGCGACAGTGCTGCGATCCCTAGGCGACCGCCACGTTAACTGGTTCCACCTACACACACATCAAATTTGACCCAAAGTGATTTCAATACAATTCACTTTAGGAAGCGAGTTAGAGTATTCGATCCGCTTGGCTTGAACCTGATATACACTTCAAAGCGGTTCCGTATGCCACGCCCACGCCATCTTGCCACCTCGTCCTCCTGCGATCTGTTATTTGTTTTTTAAGCATTGTAAGTACTATAGGCTTTCCGTTTTTGCTCACTTCCTTTGAATTGTCAACCTTGCGACGTCAAAGCTAGTGGGAGATAATTATTTGGCTAATCATAAGACAAAGAGGTTATGGCTGGCCTGCAGTGCAGCCATGTTGGGTTCACTTTGAAATTAGTTTCAACAAAATCAGTTTGGGTTGTTTGATATACGGTGCATATTTCAAACCGATTCCTTTCAAATTGTTTTGAACAAACCGTTTTGGACGTCCTGATATACGTAGTCCTTGTCATCTATGTAATATATTCATCTCGCGCCCCTCCCACTAGCGTCTGACTTTTGAGATTACAATACCTTGAAATGTTGAAACCTTGACATTGGTCGAGTACAGTGTTCTAACTTGCAGTGGTGTCATCCAAAAATAATTAATGGGTATTATTTTGCTCTTTCACAATGGGGAGTCTGGGGTCAGCTTTTCTGGGTCACACAGCCCCAGAAAATGTTTCAAATTCTTTGTGTGATAAGAATTTAGTACATAACATTAATTTGTTCATGGTGATAATTGTTGGGATGTTCTTTTACTTGACATTGGATTTCCTCATTTGTACCAAGAGATGCCTTAGCGTATACCCTGATTATTTTCTTTAGGTAACCGGCACCTATTGTGGAGTATATAATATTATTTATTTTTGGGTAGACATATAATATATATTCCTCATGACACCACTGCCACTCTTTACTTGTAATTGGAGTGCAGCAAATCTGAGTGATGAAATGTCAATCTTAACATGATGCTGGGGTGTGTGCTGCTTTGTCAACTTTACCTGGGGAATTCCAGGAAAGAATGAGATAACTAAGTCTTCGTCTACTAATGCTCCTGGCAAATAATAATTATCGTTGTGATATGGTTATTGATCGAAGATGGTCAATCAATGGCCGAACTCAAAATTAATAAAATCCCTGAACTGAACTCACCGCAGATAATTCGCTCAATTTGAGCATGTTGAGTAACTGGCCGAATAGCGCCAAGATCGTGATGGCCACAGAAAATAGGATGCGTCAAAGATCTCAGATAAACTGTAACAAGCTGGCCTATCTTCTTATTTGAGTTCTTTGTCTTGACCACCGCCGTCTGATTCATTTTTAACGTTTAGATGGCGGTGATCTTTCCTTTGCAATCCAACATGGCGAACTTCTGAACTTCGACATTTTTGACTAATGACGACTAGGCCTAGCTAGGCCTAGCCGCCTAGGCCTAGGCCTCTTTTTTCTTTATTAATTGAATAGGCTAGGCCTTGTTTCAGACGACAGGCCAGGAAGGCCTACATTGATGGTTATTAATTACGGGTAAAAGTGAAGAATAACATCTTTTTGTAAGCAACTAGGGCTAGGCCTATAACCCCTTCATGATTTGGAACTTTTTCGGTTGGTATGGACCGGTTTTACAAAACTCAAGCGTTAGGTTCTAACCGAACTTTCAGCTGATTACCCTGCGCTGCTCTAGTTCTAGGATATAATCGATAAGAGCGCACCCGAAATCCTTTCCGTTACACAGTATATAAAAGTTGGACCCCCCTAGCCGAAGAAGTACCATGCACAGCGCCTCACCCGGTCACCCCAAAAAACATCATTACAACACTAATTTTGCTTAAAAATAGTTTTGGGGGGTGAGGGGGCGTGAAGCTTTTTGTTGCCGTGGCCCGTGGTCAGTTTGACCCATCCCCATGGTGCTTTGTGCCCCCACCCCAGCCCACCCCACTAACCTACTTTTGGGTGAGGCGCTATACGGCATAATTACCCCGGGCTGTTGTAGCTGTAGCATGTGTGTTGAGTGTAGGTAGGCCTATCCTATTCCTAGGCCAGAACTTCTTTGGTTCATGGCTCATTGAAAAAACTTGTTTTTGACATGAAAAAAACTGCAAAACCTTTAATGTTTCTATTTTAAATATAGGCTAAAGGACTTTGTATCGAAAAGGAGTTTTGCCATAAATAGAAATGTTATTTAGCTTTTGTAGTATTAGGGATGCACACAATAATCGATATTCAGCATTATCATTATCTGTTGCCACGTCCAACTCTGCGTTGGGTCGGCATTGAAGACAGGCCTCTCCATCTTCTTCTGTCCTGCCACCACTCCTCTTCTTCCACCACATTCCAGTCTCCTCCACGCTGTTCTACATCTTTTCTCACACTATTCTGCCATTGTTGTCGTAGTCTGCCCCTTGGTCTCCTACCTGGAATTTCCAATTCCATCACCCTTTTTCAGCAATCTCGATTTTTCCCATCCTTTGACATGTCCGAACCCCTTTAATCTTCCCTCTCCAATTCGCTCCATTAAATTCCTCACGCCTACTTGATCTCGGATATCCGTATTAGGTCCCATCTAGTCTTACCTACAATGCTTTTTAAAAACTTCATATCTACAGCCTGCACAAGGCTCAATATTAACAATCGATAATCAATAATTGAGGTATTATTTCAATAATCGATAACCAAAATTCATTATCGATTATCTAAAATCAAATAATTGATCAATAGTGCACGAACCAAACTATTAGGTATCGGTACCGTATCTCACGTTGTGCCATGCACTGACTAGGCTGATGGTGTCACACTGCAGATTTATGTTTGGAAATGAGCTATCAGTCGATGACAAAACCAAACCGGAACATGACTTTGTTGGTGATAGGCCTATGGATATTATCGATAATATCAATTCGATAATGACTATAGATATACCATTTTGATAATCATTAATCGATAATGATAAAAGTTTTGATGTGCATCCCTAGTAGTAATAGGCCCTAATAGTTTTACTTTACGTAATAGGTACTAAAATGGATGAAAAAACAAGGAAAACAACTAGGCCTACCGGTATTCAAGTTTTTTTTGGGGGCCCATGAACCGAATAAGTTCCTAGGCCTAGGCCTACCCCATAGGCCTAGTGTAAGAAATTAATATTAGTGGGGTGAGCCCAAGAGAGTGACATTAATAGACTAGGTCGGAGGCCCTAGATAGCCTCTACCTAGGACAACAATATTTTGAGCTCGAAATAATTGAACTTGAATACCTAAGTCATTGTATCTTTTCAAAACCTGTTGATAGGCCTAATGCAGTTTGCTATCCTACACACTTGTCATGAGAATTATGAAAAAAGTAAGCCTAGCTAGGCTTACATGTGTATGGACCAACATTATTTTCAAGGTCAATGTTACTATAGAGCTGATCAATGATCAATTGATCATTGATCATCAATCTAATCAAACCTGCAGTTTCCATTCCCAGCAATGTTTATACTTTATAATGGCTAGCAATTTTGTGTAGGAGGCCTAATGGGAGTTTGCCAACTATGTATGTACACAAGCTTCAGACCAATTACCAATAGCTCATTTAACATTTAACATTGATTGTTTGTTGAACAGCTGCAGTCCCCTGAATATCGACCTCGCTGCTTTGAGAAGTGTGTGTCGAGTGCCGACCTAGCTAAAATTTAGTCCACTTCATCTGATTGAAGATTCCCAGGGGTAGGCGGGCCTGCAAGACACTCCTGGGATTAAACTGAGGTAGGTACACCTAGGAGCTGACTTTTAGGTTTTTGTCAACAATAGGCCTATTGTTATCGTATTTTGAAGTTTTAAACCTTTGCTAAAATGGGAAAATAGCATTATAGCCTAGGCCTTTGCTTTGAGAACTTCATTACAGTATATAGGCCTAGGCCTAGAGCCTAAATTATTATTAAAAATTATATTTCTTACCTAGGTACTGCCGTACCGGTACGTAAGTTTTCTATCTGGGCATGTTTGCCATTAAATTATTTTTAGCCTTTCATCTATGGGGCAGAGGGTAGGGTCCAGTCTTCATAATCCCATGAGAGAAAACGTCCTGTCGACAAATAATGGTTCATATCCCAAAATGTCCGTGGGCACTGTAACATGGTCAAGGCCAAAACGTCCAATCCAAAATGTCCAGGATCAAATGTCCCAATTTGTATTCATCATTCATTTTCCATCCGAGTTTCCTGCTTCTGGCAGGATCAGCTTGGGTTTAGCAACCAAATTTCTCCACTTCTTTCTATCCTCCCACAATCGTATCTCTACCCCGTCTTCTTCTTCCTTCTTCAATCCTTCTTTCATACATTTTCTTGGGCATCCGATTTTCCCCCATTCGTTTCATATGTCCTTACCACCTCAACCCTGTCCTTCCTATCCTGTCACTTAACTTCTCTACACCCAGCATTTCTCTAATGTCGAAGTTTCTTATTCTATCCCTTCTCGTCTTGCTCACTGTGCTCATCAGGAATCTCATCTCTGCCGCCTGCATCTGACTCTCCTCTCGATCTCCCACTGTCCAGGTTTCTGCTGTGCACCTAAGGATCGGTATTATTCGATACAAAGAAATACAATATTCGATTCATGACCAACCCGGAATTTTAATTAATGGACTTGTGAGAAACAAAAGAAATAAAGGAGATATGACAAGAGATTTGACCGATAACACTGGAACACTTGTTACTGACCCAAACAAAGTGAAAAACATGTGGAAAAACTACTTTCAAAAGTTACTAAATATGACTAAGCCTACTGATAATAATCCTAACCAAACCCAAGAAACGGATCCAACAGAAGAAAACGACACAAGTACCAATGAGGAAACAATTGAAGAAACTACAAACAATGCAATATCTAGACAGGAAGTAGCCAAAGCAGTAAAATACATGAAAAATGGAAAAGCATCAGGAGAAGACGAAATAGTAGTAGAGATGATTAAGGCAGCGGGGGAGACGGGCATAGACTGGATGTGGAGAGTTATCAGTGCAGCATGGAGAAATAAGAAGGTGCCAGAGGACTGGGGGAAGGGAATCATAGTACCAACCTTCAAGAAAGGGGATAAGAAGAAATGTGGAAACTATCGAGGAATCACCCTGATGAGCCAGTGTGCAAAAAATACGAGAAAATACTGGATCGGAGACTACGACAACAAGTTGAGCCAAATATGAGAGAGGAACAATATGGGTTTAGAGCTGGCCGCTCAACCATTGACCTTATATTTGCACTCAGACAAATCATGGAAAAAAATGGGAACAAGGAGAAGAAATGTATATGGTCTTCCTGGACCTAGAAAAGGCATATGACAGTGCCCCAAGAGCTAAAGTATGGGAATGCCTAAAAGCTACAGGAGTGGAAAAGAGTCTAGTGGCAAGAATCCAAAGTACATATATGCCATAAGCAAGAGCTGCGTACAAACACCACTGGGTAGAACGACCTGGTTCGAAATAAACAGTGGTCTACAACAAGGCAGTGTGATGTCTCCTACACTGTTCGCCATTGTAATGGATGCCATACTAAGAAAAGTAGAACCAACCGAAAGCAAAATGTCAAAGACGATGATATTTGCCGACGATATAGTGAGATGGGGAGATTCCATTGAAGAAGTCCAGGAAAGTATAGATAAGTGGAATGAGGAAACACAGGAATTTAACATGAAAATAAGTATTGAAAAGAGTGAGATGTTAATAGTAACCAAGAAAATTAAACCGAACCAGAAAAAAGTAACACTACGTGGAGAAGAGCTGTCAATTGCAGAAGAATTCAAATACCTGGGAAGTATTCTGACAAAGGATGCCAAAATAACAGCAGAAATATCAAGAAGAATCATACTAGCACACAAATTCTACCAAAGCGTACGAAAACTACTATGGAAAGAGGAAATATCAAACAGATGTAAAATGATATTATACAAAATGTACTTTCTCCCAATTTTGTCCTATGCATCAGTGACATGGACAATAGGAGGAAAGGAAGAGAGCAGACTGCAAGCAGCAGAGATTAAATTCCTAAGAAGTGCGGTGGGCATAACAAAACTAGACAAGGTACGAAGCATAACAAGAAACAAATTAGGAGTGGAAAGTCTACGAGATAAAATAGGAAGAGAAAGACTCAGGTGGTATGGACATGTAAGAAGAATGAAGCAAGACAGAATCCCAAGACGAGAATTTGAACGTACATGTGGGGGAGTACGAAGAGTTGGCCGGCCAAGAGATAGATGGCGGGACCAAATAACGCGAAGCGTCGAAGAAAGAGGGAAAACATGGGATAGGGTTAATGAAGAAAGACTCTGGGAGGACAGGAAGAAGTGGAGAGAATTATTAGAAATGCCGGTTATGGAAGAAAACGAGGAAGAAGATGAGGGGTGCTGAGCCTGGCTAGCAAGCACTAGAAGATAGCCCGAGAAACTGGTGACTCGTCACCCCCCGACCCGACGAATGTTGGAAAAGGGTGTTTGATATATATATATCTTTATTGTGTGGGATATATCGTAGGCCTAATGTCGCCTACCTAATTGAGGGGCCGCGAGCATAAACCGTCTAACGCGCGTTACCCCCACACACGCAGCCGTGGTCCCGCTGTTCTATTTGAAGTCATAGGCCTAATAGGCCTACACTTGTGAGTTCACCAATTTGCACACAGATAGTGTCACACTGAACGAATGTGTTAGCTTGCAAGTATACGTGGCTTCTAGCTTTACCAGACCATGTTGCCGCCGCCGCAACTGCCCGTATCTCAGATCGATTCTTTGTCAGTTACACGGTTTACGCTCGCAGCCCCTCAATTATTCATGCTCCTATTCAGGTGACTAACTAAATTACGTTAGAGAATTGAGGACTCAAACATTTGCATTTATTTGCATTTGCCTTCTTGACTGTCAAATAATATACTACCTTGAATTCAGTCGGGATTGCTAGTGGCAGGTAGGAGGCCTATAGGTAGGGACCCTGAAAATAGCAAATAAAAAGTTCTAATTTTGTAATAAAAAATCTTCAATTTCAGTACGTAGGCCTAGGCTATATAAACTCGGGGTTAAGGCATCATTTTGTGTTAAAAATAGCACTGCAATCACTACCCTTCAGCAAAATGAACTTGTAAATTACACATTTTTAACAAATATTTAGACCATGAAGTTCAATACCACCACCTTCACAACCACCTTTAGCCAACAACCGGATTTGGAATTAGCTAGGCGTGTTCGATAATAATATTTTCAACTGTCATGGCGCCAACTATGTGTTGAAACAGAAATGTTGATTTCAATGGTTAATTACAAAATTTCGGAAAGGCGAGCTATTTAATTATCGATTTAACGATTCGGGAAGACTGAATCGATCGATATATCGATCATCAAACAGCAACCCTACTAAAATGTTGAAGTTTTTCAGTGTAACGACATGTTGCAAGTAACAGTTTTATGTTTGCCAATCCTAATTTTCACATTTTTAACACTGGTAGACCCTACTACAAAAGTGAAAAATAAATGCTTATTTTTTGGGACCCTGTCCCTATTTTAGAAGCAGTTGTCATGTCTCCTTTTTCTTCAACCTAGGTAGGCTGCATGTCTCTGGAATAACCATCCTAATGTTTCAAGTCAACTATATAGCCTACTTGATCTTATGTGTGCATTTTTTTTTTTGTTTCAGATATATCCAGCATTAAATCTAGGCCTACGAGTGGATTCAAATTTTACGTTAAACATTTGTTAACTTTTCTTGAGCAGTATTTGCAGTAGGTCTATCTAGACAAGAAGTGATCAGTAGCCTAATGTTAGCGCATCAATTTATTTGTTTTGTGTTCAAATGATTCATAACGTAATTACGCTACACGAAGACATTTATTTCGTATTTACGTCAAGAACTGTGGCAGAAAGACTGAAATAATTTTCTGAACCACTTAAAATGAAGAGTCAGTGATTTTGTTTTCAATGTCTGTGCGCGAGTGTATTTTCTCTCACAGTGTAGGTTTTACCATCATAGATCTTCTCATCGGCCTTGAGGCACCAGTCGATATGTGCGGGATATTGTTGTTCCGTTCCGTGTCACGCCGCCTCCTCTGCCCGTTGCAACAGCCGTCCTGGTGAGTCAGGTGGATTTTAATTTTTTTTTTCACTTTTCTCTTATGGCGGTGAGTTTAGAAAGAAGTTAGAGAAGGACAGCGACAGTGGACACTGCTCTACCAGGCTTTACCGACAAAACAAATACGCTGGTCGGCTAGTTAAGAGTTACGATCAAACATTTGAAAATTGATCACAATGCTCTGGTCTTGTGGTTAGAGGCTCTGCTTCCAGTGCAGAAGGTCCAGGGTTCGATTCCCACTTTAGGCAGACATTTCTCCAAGTCCATCAGTTCTTGGCTTTGCTTAGAATTTTGTAAACGGTGACTTGGAGCTGTCCTTGCAACGACGCACATAATAAATTATGTTTTTTTCAAATCAGCGTTGTTGATTCTGGTAGGGCCTCCTGTCCGCGGGTGGAATTGTGTCCAGCTTGATTGATCGGTATTTCCTACTTAAATTTGCCGGAATTTAGTTGGTCATTTTCACTCGTCAATGGTGTCAGCGCCTACAGGTTTGCGCTTGGTTTGCTTGAAATTTATTGTGCCCCAATGAAAAAAATCAGTTCTGTGACTGAGTTGGCCGACTCCAAATTTCCAAATTTATTTATTTATTTATTTATTTATTTGATGGCTGTACTGTAACTAATATGCAATTGTGTATCTCATTCCAGACACCTGACCCTGCTCATGACTACGCAGGGGGCCCACCAGCATCGCCAGCGCCCTCTGATTCCAGCGCCTGCGTTGTAAGTCAAATGCTGAACTTATCGTAATTTATCTTCTAATTTGTTCACTACATTATCACTTCCACAAGACGTAGGCTGGCACAAGTCTTGTATTGAGGTGAGATAATGGAGTCAACACTTCAGGAAAATTCAAACTCAATGAGATTGTCAACACTGAAACGGACTATTTAGTTATTGGATGAGCGTAGCGAAGATTCCATTTCACTACACTGGAGAAAAAAATCCGGAATGTTTTTTTTTTGTTGTATTTTTGTGTGTTTGTTAACACGATTCCGGCTAAACCAATACTCCAATTGCCATGACATTTTATGGAGGCCTTCGAAATCTCTGAACTTAGAACTGCCACGTTTTTGAGCGCAATCGAAAAATTATTTTACGATTTTTTCAATTTTTTAAAAATTTCTTCAACTTATAACACCTACATGCTTTATCCGATTTCAATTATTTTTTCACAGAACCTTAATGTTATGAATTAAGATATTTGTGTGAAATTTTAGCGCAATTGAAAAATTATTTTTCATGAAAATAGAAATTTTGCGTTTTTTTTTTTTTTTTACAATTTTTTGACTTATCACACCTACATGCTTTACCCTATTGTAATGATTTTTTCACAACCTTAATTTAATGAATTTATATATTCCTGTGAAATTTGAGCGCAATCGAATAATTATTTCTTATAAAAATCGCAATTTTTCGATTTTTTTCTTTTTTAAAATTATGATTAATAAAAAAAATTAATTTAAGTTTATTTTTTATTTAATTTAATTTAATTTAATAAAAATCTTGAATTTAGTAATAATTTTTTTACAGAACAACAGAAAATCCGCATAACACATGGCAGCTCAATGCACCAATTACGCTCATCCAACAACGCGGCGGGACTTAAGCGTTTTCCTAGTGATTCCCAATTGTCACACATCTGGGCATGATGTGGGTGAAGCCCTGAAGCTTATCTTACAAAAAAAACATGGGAGTGTTAGCAATAGAGGCCACTCATATTACATGTCACCACATCAGAATTTGTATCCTACGTGTTGCATAACATTATCACACATTTACACTAAGTATGGTAGGCCTATCTCATTTCAGACACCCAGAAGAATTTTCACATTTTTAATATGGGTACCGGGTAGGCCTTGGCTAGTCCCTAACACAAAACTTAAAAGTTAAAAGTAATTTTCGGGGGCAGTACCTAAGTAGATGCCACGTCTTCCTTTTCGTACTGTATGTCTACCTATCCTAGGTAGGCTACGCTGTATTGTCTGGAATAATCACCCTAGTTCAGGGCTGCCACCAAAAAAAAGTGTATCCTAAAAAAGCAGTTGAAATATCCTGTAATATCCTGTAAAATTAAAAACTCTTATATGTCACATGCGTTCACTTCTTTAAGCTTCACGCTCATTTTCTCATTGCATCAGTTGGTTTGAAATCAGTTCCTGGATGAGGGCATTCAGCATGTCAGCAGTCAATGAATTCCTATGTGCTGTTTTAATCAGAGTTAGCTTGCTGAACATCCTTTCTACGTCAGCATTCCCCCATGAGGTAGTATGAGCATTGCTCCTGCAAGACGGCTTAGAGTAGGGAATCGTAGCACACCATTCTCTTCCACTTTGGACACAGCTCCAAAGTGATAAATAAATATTTTAATTACTAGGAAAACGCTAAAGTCCCGCCGCGTTGATGGATGAGCTTTTTTAAAGTTTTTAGTTTGCGTGGGATATCTTTACTTTTGCAAGTGCTTTGTTTTTCTGACGACGCATTGTAGGTGATTGTTGTCAAGTTTCTATTGTTTCTTGTTAATTTGTTATTATTTAACGTAAAAGTCTTACATTAAAAGCTATATTTCTATGGATTCTGGCTAACTTTTTCAACAGTTTCTTTCAAAAGGTACTACATCACCATAACCTTAATGTCCATGTATATAATATGAACGTTGTAGCCCCACCCGTTTGGTCAGAATTGGCCCAAATGGCACGAAAATATCGCACAAAAAGTCAAAAAACGTATATTAAAAGCTTTATTTCTCTCGATTCTGGCTAACTTTTTCAACTTTTCTTTTAGAAAGCAATACATCACCATAACCTTAATGTCCATGTGAAATATGAACGTTGTAGCCCCACCCGTTTGATCAGAATTGGCCCAAATGCACGAAAATATACGCACTAAAAATCAAAAAAAATCGTAAAAGTACGATATTCATGAGAAATATTCTTCGATTGTACCCAAAAACGTGGCAAGTCTAAGTTCGAGAAAACGAAGGTCGTGTCAATTTTCATCAAGATCGCATATGCCGTTTGCCGGTAGAGAGCGAACAAACAAAAAAAAACCAAAAAAACAACCAAAAAAAAAAACAAAAAAAAACCCGAGCTAAATTTTTTGGGGGTCGGTGAAATGAAGTCTTCGCTTCGCTCATCCAATTAAAATTAAAATAAATAAAAAATAAAATAAAATGATCTGTCATCGAAGTACTGCCCAGCACGGACCTTTCCTTACGTAAGTAGCCTGCAGTTGCTGCATGGCGCTCGAGGTCTTTTTTCCCCCCGGTACTAACAGCGAGATCTAAATTACCGGTACAATATTTGCAGAACGCTGAAGTATCCGATTTTCCTTTTTTCAACCATTTTAAAGTTGACTCCCACTTAGACTTATAGCGTTGAACATATTTTTATCTGTTCGGCGACAATTTTCGTCTCTTCTCCATTTTAGAGAAATATGCCACTTCTGCTCTTAGATGACGTCACGAATGCGAGATCATTTCGAGTTCGATTTATGCGGAAAGTCGATAGGTCGAATTTCAACGAGAACACACCACCACCTGTATGGAATTGACGAACTTCCTCAAATAGAACCGCGAAAATTCAAATTTACGAAAACATCGCAAAATCGCTGAATATCCGTAAAAAGCATAAAATATCCTGGTATCTGTTGTACTATACCCAAAATATCCGTAAAAACGGCAGCCCTGCTCTAGTGTAAGCAGTGGCAAAGGGTCCTATGAGTAGAGGTCCGTGAAAGTGGTTTTATTTTGTAGCGGTAGTGAATTTTGTTTTTCAAATCAAAGATTTTGATGTTATTGGTTTAAACTTAAAAGTTTCATTTCAGCGGTTTTATCTATACTTGCCAATTTATATGCGTGTGGTATTCATTCACAACTCGCGCATAATTCTACCCACATATGTTCAGACTGGTGTAGGGCCTAAGTTACTATGTACGACTAAATTAATAATTTTTTCTGAACTTTATTTTATAAAACCTTTCGTTGATTGAACAATACTGCATAAAATATTGAAAATTCCACCGTAATTTAACAGTTATTCCCATTTTAGTGCTTTTTGTCATTAAACACATGAATTTTGTGAATTTCTGTGTTATTAACAGTATGCACTAGCCGGTGGCCCACTTGTATAGCCTAGAATGCCATGATTTATTTTCCAATACAAGTTGGTCTTCCTTGTCCCGCGGAAGTTTGAGTTGACCCGATGACGGAGTGGAATATCTCGCAACAGAACTGTCACGCCATCTACCGTTGCAATTTGAAACAGGTGGTAGGGCTGGTCTTAAGCACATATGATTTGACAGGGAGAGAGACACAGGCAGAGACATTTCAAGCCTGCGCATGCTCGGAGCTCTATTTTATTACAAGAATCTGAAGGGGAAGTCGTAGTCTTGTCTCGGTGGTTCAAGACGCTCGAGGGTTGGCCGTTGGCGACGGTCGGAGGGTGTTGGGGTGGGTCTGGTTCCCTCCCTCCCTCCCTCCCTCTCCTCTCTCTCTCTCTCTCTCTCTCTCTCCCGCCTTAATAAAGACCTCAATCAATCAATCTCTCTCTCTCTCTCTCTTGCGTCATAGGTTGAACATGTGCTATTCTATTCATGACATGTGCTCTCAATTGCGTGTGGCTCGTTGGTCTTGTGGTTAGCCTACCTGCTTCTAAAACAGAAGGTTCAGGGTTCGATTCCCGCCAAAGTCAGAAGTTTTTTAACTTCTGATTTGGACTTTAGTCCATCAGTTCTTGTCTTAGGAATTTGTACACGGTGACTTTTGAGCCGTCCTAGCAACGAGGCACATAAAAAATTTAAAGTTGTTCTGAATTGGCCTTGTTGACTCTGGCGTTGATCCGCGGGTGTTTGCACGTCCATACCACTGATTGCTATATTTCCTATTAAAAAATAGCAATCTTTGGTTGGTTATCGCTCACTCGTCGATTGCGTCGGGCCTACAGGGTTGGCTTGGTCGCTTTGGTTTACTGTCCCCCGCTGCAAATCAGTTATATGTGACTGAGTGGGTAGACTCTTAATACGAATTTTTAATTTATTTATTTAATTTATCGACAATTAAATCACCAAGTTGACCAGTTGTTTGATAAGGGTATAGGGCTAATAGGCTTGTTTGTTTGTCCAGTTCCCATTACTCCTGGTACATACTGTCACAAAAAGTCGTTTTTCTGTCCTGGTGTAAATGTTCCTGTAGCAACCCCGAAACGTTTTTTTTGTGCTGGTGTAAGTTACCACTGCTATGACTGGAGTAAGAATTTTACACCTGCTTCTTGAGCAGGAGTGGATGTAAACCGACAAAATGTTGCACCATTATTTTTAAAAGTTTGTAGTGGCTTGGTTGGTGTAGTGAGAAGCTAAGAAAGAAGCTAGAAGTTAAAATAGAAAAAGCTGGGCCGAGCAATATCTTTCCCGATGATTATATGAATCTCCATGGCCTTTCTTAAAAGGGACAATGCCAATCAACCAATCGTTAAGCAAAACCTTGGCCCAGGGTCGACATATAACCTAAAACTAGGATAGGTTTGCTTGAAAGACGTTTAGCAATATTATGCACAACAATGTACTAGAAACCTATTATCCAGGCCAAAATATTGAAAGATATAGTTAAGCCTATAAATAGCCTATCATCGTGTGGTTTAGGCTCTAGGCCTTCGTTGCCTCGTCAAAACTGAGTGCAAGTATGTTAGTTTGTCCAACTGAGGGTAACGTGTAGGCCTACTTATTAGTTAGATGAGCGTAGCGAGCGAAGCGAAGATTCCATTTCACTACACTGGAGAAAAAAATCCGGAATGTTTTTTTTTTTTCTTTCTTTTTTTTTTTGTATTAATGTGTGTTTGTCCAGCACGATTCCGGCTAAACCGATACTCCAATTGCAATGAAATTTTTATGGAGGCCTTTGAAATCTTTGAACTTAGAACTGCCACGTTTTTGAGTGCAATCGAAAAATTATTTCTCACGAAAATCGCAATTTTACGATTTTTTTTCGATTTTTTTAAAATTTCTTTGACTTATAACACCTACATGCTTTATCCGATTTTAATGATTTTTTCACAGAACCATAATTTTATGAATTAAGATATTCGTGTGAAATTTGAGCGCAATCGAAAAATTATTTCTCATGAAAATCGAAATTTTTACGGTTTTTTTTCCTTTTTTTAAACAATTCTTTGACTTTTAACACCTACATGCTTTAACCGATTGTAATAATTTTTTCACACAACCTTAAATTTATGAATTAATATATTCGTGTGAAATTTGAGCGCAATCGAATAATTATTTCTTATGAAAATCGCAATTTTACGATTTTTTTTTTTTTTAAAATTACGATTATGTAATTAAAAAAAATAAAAATTAAAGTTTATTTTTATTTAATTTAAATTAATTTAAAAAAAATCTTCAACTTTGTAATGATTTTTTCACAGAACAACAGAAAATCCGCATAACACATGGCAGCTCAATGCACCAATTACGCTCATCCAACAACGCGGCGGGACTTAAGCGTTTTCCTAGTTATTAATTACTCCCATTTCCGTTTTTATGACGTAGGTACATCTGGATGATTCCAGGAGTACTGTGCAAACTTGGTTCAGGACAAACAAAGGAACCTAATATAGTCTCTAGATTGGAAAAGGGTTGACAGGTTGGGAAAGCAAAGAGAACATAAATCCCGGGCTGGGGGCGACAAAACTTTTCACCTGCTGATGAAAACTGCAGCTAATTTTAAGAAAGGTAACAAAAACAGGCTGGGATTTATGTTCTCTTTGCTTTCCCAACCTGTCAACCCTTCTCCAATCAAACTAGCCGATAGGCATTTTTCACTAGACTATATAGTCTCTAATTTTATTTTTGTTTACCCTAATTTCAAGACAACTCTTTGCCACTCAATGTAAGCCAACTAAAGGATCTGCTATTTTATCTAATGTGTGCATTTGTTTTTTGTTTCAGAAACATCCAGTATATCTATGTGTGGACTCAAAAATTGTGTTAAACATTCAAAAGTGAAAAGTGTACAGTGAAGTGATAAACTGATAATTGAACATTTGCTTGTGCCTCGAGGTGAATCATAACCCTTCTCAAGACTACGCAGCGAGCCCACCAGCGCCTTCTGATCCCACCGCCTGCGTAGTAAGCTGACTGTAAGTCAAACGCTCAACTTATTGTATTAGTGTCCTAATTTGTTTGCTCCGTTGTCATTCCCATCGAGATGTAGACTGTCTAGATAGTCTTGTACTAATGAGATGAGACAACGGAGTCAACACTTTAGGAAAGTTCAAACTGAATGAGGTTGTCAACACTGAAATGGATGTAGACACTTTATTGTGGTACTATCTAAAAATAAAAAATGTAAATGCCAATGTAGAAAGTTAACTTTATTTTTGATGAGCGAGCGAAGACTTCAATTTCACTGACCCCCAAAAAATTTAGCTCGGGTGTTTTTTTTTTGTTTTTCTTTTTTTTTTTTTTTGTTTGTTTTTCTGTCTGTTTGTTAACTCTCTACCAGGCAAACGGCATATCCGATCTTGATGAAATTTGACAGGACCTTCGAAATCTCTGAACTTAGAGGTGTAGGCCTATTTTTTTGGTACAATCGAAGAAATATTCTCATGAATATCGTACTTTTACGATTTTTTTCGATTTATAGTGCGATATTTTCGTGACATTTGGCCAATTCTGACCAAACGGGTGGGGCTACAACGTTCATATTATACATGGACATTAAGGTTATGGTGATGTAGTACCTTTTGAAAGAAAAAGTTGAAAAAGTTAGCCAGAATCCATAGAAATAAAGCTTTTAATATACCGTAAGTTTTTTGATTTTTTGTGCGATATTTTCGTGCCATTTGGGCCAATTCTGACCAAACGGGTGGGGCTACAACGTTCATATTATACATGGACATTAAGGTTATGGTGATGTAGTACCTTTTGAAAGAAAAAGTTTAAATAGCTAGCCAGAATCCATAGAAATAAAGCTTTTAATGTAAGTTTTTTACGGTAAATAATACCAATTGACAGGGTAACAAAAGAAACTTGACAACAATCACCTACAATGCATAGGCAGCAAAACAAAGAACTTGCAAAAGTAAAAATATCCCATGCAAACTAAAATTTTTAAAAAGCTCATCCATCAACGCGGCGGGACTTTAGCGTTTTCCTAGTTTATTCATTTTATAGGCCTATGAGTAGGTAGTAGCTTTCTAGCTTTTTTTCATATGACCACAAAATCGGCCTACTCGGCCATCGTGTGCTGCTATGTAATCCAAAGAAGACAGGATTTAAAACTAGGCACATTTATTGAGTTTGATTTAAGAAACTACAATATTATATTTGCACTTTTAATTCATGATTAAATTCAGTCTTCAGATCAGTTCATCATAATTTTATTTGCATGTTTAGGCATGTACAAGTTTCACATTACAACATGTCATTAGGCAGTAGGAAAAACTATTACAACCCAAATTAATTGTGGGCAAGTCTTAGATGTTGTGCCTACAATTAGTACCTTTTAAACTAAATAAACAACAAATCTGCATTGAATTAATATACACAAATGTTGTCAATAAATTTGACGCAATTTGGATTGTCAATTATTGGCTAGGTTTGTTTGGAGACCTAATTCATTTTGGAGAAGAACGGGTTTTAAAAAACTGTTATGGTAGGCCTAGGCCCTACCTAGTATTGAGTAGTTTACATTAGCTGCAGTCGAAGATGGCGCTTGTGAAAGTACAGTAGTTTGTAACGATAATTAAAGAAGGAAGCAGCTCTGTTACTCGATTAAATGTAATTCATGACTGTTTCGTAGTAGTGGTACAACCATTTTCAATCAGTGTTGATGATGTCATTGAGTTTGGATTGATATAGTTTATACTTGTCACTTCACAGTTCATGAGAGTACACCCAGGCGTTCTTGGTTTATTGAGTACCTACAATGTTTTGTTTCCAAGTGTTTTGTTAACACTTGAACCCTACTGTACCTGGTACTGTATCTTTATCATTTTCAAATAACCCCACCCCCCTCCCTCGGACCTAGTTTTCTTCTTTCTATACGCAGTATTTTAGCTTGCTCTGGCAAAGGCCAAGCGAGTAACAATTTATTCACACACCTCAAGCACTGACATTTACTAACTTGGTCATGATATTGTATTGTTATTTTATTTTTATTGTATGATACCATTACAGTACGGTACGGGTGGTATTACTAGGAAAGACAAATTGGTTAGTAAAATCGTTCACGAGTTATAAACCATTGTGATCTTTGCTGTGGCTGTATATTTACAATCGAGAAAGCGGGTGACCTTGTACTGACATTCATAAAAGACTACGACGGGGGGACATGATGTAGGCTACCGGTAACGTTTGTTTTCAATACCTAGCTACCTGATGGTAATTACAAAGAGGTGAAGCCAAGTAAATTTAAACTGCAACTCCTTTATTTATCAGTTTTTATAACAGAATATCATAGGATAGAGACATTTAATAAATAAAAATAAACACATCATTGATAAAATGATTTTTTATGGCACCACTGTTTGTTAATAAACATTTTAGTTTCATATTTTTATTTAACGGGTTGTTATGTGGCGGTGGTATACATATTATGTAAGAGTAGGTACCTATATAAGAGGAACATGTCTGGGGTGGAAGACTACGAAATAGAATACTTTTCTAGCAAATGACAATCTGACAGTGAATTTAGAAAGCTTATTTAAAATAACCAATCAAAAACTTTTATAGTATAACATTAGAAAAAACAATACAATAAACAAGAGTCAATTCATAAACTCCATATCATATTTAACGTCCTGAAGAAGAAGACAAAAGGTCTTTGAAACGTCGACATAAGAATATCATGTATATCACCGCTACATAACAACCCGTTAAATAAAAATATCATCAATGGGTAGCGAGACATTTAAAAGTTTTATTGTAGTTTCAATCCAGATTGCTCGCACGATGTGAGGCCCTATCCGAAATATTGAATCTGTCTTTGTCGCTTGGAGACTCTTTTTACGTGAGTTTACTTGGAGGTTTGCAACGTGGAAAATACAGCCAATCGTTGGAATGCTACTCATTCGACATGAACATATTCTCTGGCGATCGGATCGCTGATGGACTGAACAGCGCTTGGGTCATCAACCTGGACCATCTGTTAGTCGGTCGAGTGGTGAGTGCACGTGCACTCATTGCCCATGCACTGCCCGGCTCCCACGAGGCAGTTCAAGGTCGTTGCAGGGTATAAAACAAAATTGCCATTGATGTTTTAGGGGGTTGGGAATACATTTCTTGGTTGATTTTGATTTTGCAATATCACCACTTTGATTTAGCCTAGGCCTATTGAAGCTTTGGCCTCTAAATTCTTAATATTTCCCACAATGTTGCGTATTTTTCAATTAAATCTAAAAAAATATTCTACATCCAATGTCTCAGTGAACGTTTAGGACCGTGTCCAAATTCCACTCGAAAGTCGATTCAATGTTATTCAAACCATCTGTGGGTGACTATTCAATAGTTTGGTACCGTAATTCTGTGGTTTTTTTTAAACCATAAGGCCTACCTAGCACGGTTATTATTTGTTATTGGAAACTAAATATCCCAAATGATAGCACCACTTTTGCACCCCCCTAGTTATCACTTAGTTATCAGCGCGAGGGAAGGGTACCCTACCGCGGGCTCCTTGATACTCGGCGCTCGTCTCGCAATGAGTGCATGTGACTCATGAATGTAGGCCTATATGTAGAGATACGTTTTTTTAGCACTTAAATTTAGAAAATTTAGCATTAATTTTGACAAATTTAGCATTTTGTAGCATCAATTGGTTTCTTTTCCACCAAAACCCTAAATGTAGGGTGTTTCTTAAACTTATTCTGGTAAATGATGAATTGTAGGAACATTTCAATTCAATATAGTCACATAAAATGCTAGAATACATTACTAAACTAGTTCTCAATAGGCATTAAAAACATTATTTTTAGTAAAATTAGCATTTTGAATCGTCAAAATTAGCATTTTGTTGCATCAAAAACCTAAAACGCTAAAAAACTTATCTCTACCTATATGAATCAAGAGAGACTAATATTATATTGGCCTACTATAGCATAGCAGAGGCCAAACAAACAAACACGGGCCCAGAAAAGTTGAAAATGAATCCCAATTAGAAATTTGAAAACAGGTTATATGAAATTTAAAACCATTAAAACCGGCTTCTTCTCAATTCTCACAAGTCTCCCGGGTGCTGAGATACGATCTGGACAGAAATAAAATACAAAGATGAAGTTTGATAGCTAACTGATTGAACCATCGCGATCCGGATTCGGAAGCCGATCCCTGCTCTATAAATTATTTTCAAGAAGGCCAAACGTGTTATGATAATTTTAGAGTAGGCTAGACTTTATGTAGGCTACGCAATTGTAGGCCTACTCCAGGCCTACCAGTAGGCCCTACACATGTAAGAGTTTGATTATTTTGCTTGTTATTTATAAACACGTACAGTTAGGTCAATACTAATAATATTTCACCCAAAGATCGAGATACATTGGAGCACAAATGGTTTCCCATGTAGATCTAGGCCTACGAGAGTCATGGTGATGCGGGTGATGATGATACGGGATACAGCTTTTTCTGATTACACGGGTTAACAAAATGGCTGTAGTCTGTTAGAAATTGCACGGATGCAAGTAAATCAATAAAGGTACCATACCTATAATTTTTTCTCACATAGACCCTACAACTAGTAGGCCATCATCTGGTTTTGAAATCAAATTGGGACCGATCAGGAAAAGTAGACTCTTCAGAAAGGGGAATTAAATCAATTTCAATAAGTTGCTGGATGACTTTGAACTTCACAACAGGCTAAAGGCCGGTTTTACGATTGACAGCAACGTAGGGAGACGTGAATGGAGACGTGAATGGAGACGTGAACGCGAAAGATAACACATAGCATTCACAGCTTAGCGTTTATAATTGACGGGAAGTGAACGGAAATGGAGAACGGAGCGGCCAAAGTTCGTCAAGACCCAACTTTGGCGTCTACATTCACGTTCCGTTTGGCGATGTGATCGTCGCGCATGCGCAGATGCCTTGTACTCGCCTAGTGACAGAACAAAAAACAAAACAAACATAACCTACAACGTCTGCTTAGATATCTAGGCACTAGGGTTTAGTTTTGACGTTTTATTCATTGTTTTAGTTCACTAACGAAGTGGTCCCGATTTTCGTCAATCGTAAACGCCTCGCTTTCCGTTTCCACCACATTCGCGTCTCATTCATGTCTCCCCACGTTGACGTCAATCATAAACCAGCCTTTAGTCATGTTACAGGCCTAACATTAATTTACAACCCTACAAATATCATGAATAGGCTAACATTCACATCAATTTATATACTGCTGCT
Source organism: Sweltsa coloradensis (assembly GCA_024449915.1). NCBI lineage: Eukaryota > Metazoa > Arthropoda > Insecta > Plecoptera > Chloroperlidae > Sweltsa > Sweltsa coloradensis. The sequence goes on from JAMZAV010000513.1 coordinate 83,478, forward strand.
TGGGGTAGGACTACTCCTAACTACTTCTCCGGCCGCCCATGATAAACGTTACGCCCACCGACAGTGCTGCCCTCGGACTCCACATTGTTTATGTTCAAACCATCACAACTTGTCCTTTTCATATCTGTGACCTTACTTGTCTACACCCAGCATTTTCCCCCCTTATTCATAGTAGTTGTGATTTCTGAACCTGTCTCTTCTTATTGTACGTAGGCCCTGCTTCTCAGCAATCTCAATGCAAACTAAAGACTAACACTCACTTAGTTCTAGAGGGTGTCGCCCTCCCCCCCCTCACGGTACTCTCTTATGAACTGTGCTGTGTGAACTGGTGTAAACTATACAGGCCGCACATAGTTGGTGTTGGGTACGCTAGTGGTACTGGTTTCAAACAACAAAGATACACAATCTCGCTGCCGTCAGCGAACTACAACGCAAGTAAAACAGTACATAGAACACCACAGCCTCACTGGCTTGCCTGTGGGACAGCACAATTATTGCCACTTTCTTATGATAACTGCAACTAATTTTAAGTTAGCCATTTACTTAGTCGTATAGTTCATTCCACATTGAACAAAAACTCAATGATTGCTTATGTACAGTAGCCTACCTATTCAAACAATGAACTTCCATCAATGCTCGCATTGGTTTTAAATTAATTGCATGATAAATAAGTGTGGCTGTGGCTTGTGTCCTCATGTACTGTTTTACGTGTTCTTCTGTAGAGGAGTCATGTTCCCTCACGTTTGCCTGTTATTGGATGGATTACCTACATTACAAGATTATTGATTTATTCTAGTCAATGTGGTTGGCTCGCTAACATCGACTTTTAAGCATAGAAATTATGGAAAGGATGGAAAAGGAAGCATGTTCTTTTATTTAGAGTTCTTTAAATTTGATTTAACTGACAATATAAATATGTTGATGCTTAACACAAAAATAGTTATTGCTTATTTCACCAAATTTTCTGCGGTTTTTCATAAATTATCCTATTTTAATTTTTGCTACAGTAGGGCCTAATTGGGTAATTTACTTGGGTTAGATAATTCTTTTTGCTCATTTGTAGCTTGACAATACAAATATTTCAGTGAATGTGATTACCCATATTTTGTACTCCATCCATTAACATGTTAAACGCATGCTACCATGTAGCCTACGTACAAAGCCCTTGGTCTTTGTAATAAAATATTTACATAAACAGCACCATGTACTAAGATTGTTGTATGTTCACAAAACTAAGAATTTACTCAACTTGTGTTGCACAGGTTATTGCCCCAAGAAAACCAAATCTCGGAGCAACACAATTATTTACGGAGGTAGTAATACCTACGCTGTTCAACTTTGTGTTGTCTTGCGAGAAGGTGCTTGGGGTGTTTTTATTTTACATTAGGTTTGTTCGAGTCACAAAATAGGCTACTCCCACTTTCATGCAACATTACCAAATTATAGGTAATCAAAATTAATACTTTATAGGTCTATCGTAGGGTTTCAAATACTGCAAGATTTGGAGAATAAGCCAACATTGTCATAGAAATCTTGCCTGTGTTAATGCTCAAAGGTCTAACTAAACCTTCTCATAGAAGCCACATTAGACTATTATTTGCTGTCAAACCTTACTTAAAAACCAAGGTGCTGTTTATGTAAATTATTTTACATCATTTTACAGCTGTCACTTTGCAATCACAGTTGCATGTAAATCGTAAACTGAATTGCTAAAAATGTTGATTGTGATGAAGTCCTAGAACTGTGTTTTTAGAACCCTAACATCAAATATCGTATGGCCTATCTGGTTCTAACCAGATTATATTCAAAGTTTACGATTTGCACGCAATGCAGTTGTGTTCTCTGGCGGCAGCGAAGATTGTGTATCGTGTACCGCTGGTGTACAATAGTTCTGTTCATTGTGGCTACACCAATCAATCAGATCTACAAGTTAAAATCACATTCAAGTTGTAAAGAATATGCTTAACCTGCGTTGCACACGTTACATTGATCCAAGAAAACCAGTTTGCAGAGCAACACAATTAATTACGTAGTGTTACCTACGCTGAATATGTGTTGTCTAGCAATAGGTGCTTGGCTCTTATTTTTTATTTGATGTTTGAAATGTTTGAGTCACGGAATAGGCTGGCTACTCCCTCTTTCATGCAACATTTAAACAAAATTAAGGACCTTATATAATATATCACATGACTTGGGCTCATGATGCCCATGCCTAAGATAAGAATTGTTGGCACTTTTGCAGTCATAGGGCTAGACTACTAACAGTTAAAGGTGTGTAAAAGTAACCTTACTTTTAAATCAGAACTACTAGGCCTGTATAACTACAGGAAATACTAAATAGACATAAAATAAATAAGAAATATAAATAATTGTTGGTCTATCATTCTGATCTTTTATTTATTTTTAGTCTAGGCCTATCAGGCTAGCATTGTTTTTATTCGAAAAGAACGTCTTGGTTGAAAGTAATTTTTTATTGTCACTATAAATATTGCCGGAGTATGAAATCAATTCAGTAAAATCATATTATGTCACGGCAATAGGCCTATAAATTATTAGTCCAACTGATGGACAGAAAAGGCAAAATATGTTTTTGCTTCAGTTCCGACTTGGGGTTTGTTATTTACTTTTCTTTTTTGTATTATTAATTTATTAATTATTATACTTAAATATTCACATTTATTTTATTGATAGGGTCTTAAAAAAATGTTACAGTGTGTTGGCATTAAACAGAAATTAGCATTTTATTAATTTCCTTTTCATTTATTTATGTATGAACTTAACTTTAAAAAACTAGTTTCAGACAGCCCTAAAGTAAATCGGAGTGAGAAGATTATTTCATTATTATTTAGTTCAGCATCGGGAGCAATATTATTTTCACACACCTCCGCTAGTAGCCAGCCCTACGACACTGTTCCAACCGTCGGCTCTCGGTTAGGAGCTGTTTTTAAAGCAAGAATAAAATGCTTCAATTACGTAGGATCTAACTTGGTTTAAATTGATATTTGAAACAAGTTCCGTATTTGACAAATTGGTGGTGCCAAAATGAGCTGAGCTATTATTGTACTCTATAATTGTGAGCATTAATAAACCTGGAAGCAAAATAACTATGAGTTTGAAATCTTTCAAAGTGTGCGACCCTAGAAATCATCTTCGGTTTGGTACTTTTGCAGGTAGGCCTATCTTAGGCGAGGTATTAGGTAAGCCGAGATAATTCTGAATATTTTTAAGCTTTACAATGCTTTTAACTATTTTAAACTATATTACAGTATGTAGCAAAATTTTGACCTTGTATATATTCAAGTTTTACAAGTGCTTTTATTTGCTATCAGAATAAGAACGTACTGAACGACTTCTTACCGCTGCTAAGCACAAATCTGGTACATAATTTTTCATTTGCAATTTAATTAATCTAAAATCAACTAATTTGTTTAATGTTAAATTCGATCATTGCACTTTGCATTGGGAAAAGCTTCTAGAAGATAGTTAATGGCAAGTAGAAGTAAGCCTACATTATTATTACTGGAATATAATAAAATATTGTTCATAAAAGTAGACAGCGATGAATTTCTACCTTGTTTTTATTTCTGTATCACTTGGCCAACGGTATGACCTACATTAAGAAAAAATATTAAATAAATTACAGTTATTTAATGATTAAAATAAAACGTGTAGAAGTTTGCCCAGAAGAAGTTTCCTTCGTTAGTAATCGGAACTCTAAATAGTTTTTCTTATTACTCCGAATAGTCGGTACACCCGGGTGTCATAATGCAAAAGCAAGGCTCAGTTTCAAACTATGGTACGTAGGATTATTGTGTAGTTCTTGAATGTACCAAATCGAAGAATTTCAAGGGTTGTGCAACTTATGTGAAAGTTGGCTGAACGAAAGTTCACCTTTTATCAAGTGGCAACAAAATTTCAAACATGTTTTGTTGAAGGAATTCCTCAATATTATCGGTTTAAAAAATGTTATTTGGTCATGCACAAGGCTTGCGAAAACTAAATTAAAGTGAAACATCACAAGTTATTCACAGGTTTTGCACACCATTATTTACGAGATGAGAATGAGATGTAGAACTAAAATGTCCAATTATAGTCAATTACTGTTGGTGTACACATTTTACCAGTCAGTGCAAAATATTTGTACCAGTCGGGGGTTAAATATGTGCACCAAAGGTAATTATCTTGGATAAATAAAGGTATGCAAAATTAGTAAATGTCTCAAAATTTAATTTTTGTAAGTGCTGGACTGAATTCATTAATAAATTGATTTCAAGGGGAATCTACCAACAATATACGTTTGTCCAAAATATGTACATGAAAACAGTATTTATTGAGTTAAGAGCATCACACGTACGTCGGAAATATTTAAAACAATTTTAGTTAGTTTTTGGTCAGTTCGTACTACCACTATTTCACCTTAAAAACTTTAGCCTGTGGTCTAGATGACTGTTTTTATTACGTATATTGCTTACACAAACCTTTGACTGTGCAATGACTTCTCTGTTGTTTAATGATTTATTTATTTTTTCTGTTGCAAAGTTACACAATTAATATAATAACCATTATTATCCATCCCCTATCCTGCTTCTGGCAGGGTCAGCTTGGGTTTTGCAACCACATCCTCCCACAGTTGTACCTCTTCCACATCTTCCCAGCTCTCTCCTCTTGCCTCTGAAGCTGCAAGCGGACTACAGCCGGCCAGCTAGGCTCAGGTGTGCATTCCTTGGCGAATGGAAATGCACTTACTCCACGAGTTGTGAAGTACGTACATTTCTTTTCATCCTTCTCTTCCTCCTTCAATCCTTCTTTCATACATAACCTATCTTCCACCATTTGTTTCATATGTCCATACCAGCTCAACCGTGTCCTTTAATACTACTCATAATTAATAGCCTACATTACGAGAACAGAGCCTATGTCCAAATGAAAATTAATGTTTCATACGTAAAAAGTCATGGAATGAACACAGTCAAGTCGTGTAAGCAATAATAAAAAATTAGGCATCCAAATCATAGAAATTGCGGCAACTTATGGCCGGTAATATTAGGTGCAATAGTGGGAGCTATAAACGGCTAGAAAGTAATAAAAACAGTTTGTCTTGTGAAGAGTACTTGATGTTCTTACTCTTGTGCTGCGTGCGGACTGTAGCCGGCCAGCTCAGCCAAGTTTGAACATTTGTTCCTCGACAAATGGAAATGGACGTACTTCGCAACTTGACGAGCTTTCCTATTTGTCAAGGAATGCACGTTCAAACTGAGCCAAGCTGGCCGGCTATATGCAGCTTTAGGCTTGAATACTTTTTTATGCATATTTTAGAAAATGTATCTTGGCAGTAGATATACCCTTTAAATGAGTGATATTGAGGAAAATCACTACCAAAACTATTTAAAAGGTTGTCTGCCGTTATACAAGTTTACATTCTTCAGCCGACTCTGCACATACAATTGCAACAGGTCGTATTTACCTACCTTAAAGATGAGAAGTGTTCACACAATCTCCTGATCCGGTGCAAATAAGACATTCAATGCTCCGGGTTATTAATGCTCATTATTCTAGACGTACTCGTAGTGGGACTGGTGTCTGTTTAAACTGCTCTGCTCATTTTATCTCCCGTGCAGACAGGATTGATGGTGGAATCATTGGTGTTCACTTACCACTATGCGATTGCTAGTTTCTCGAATGTGCAGTTGCGCTCAGACCTAGTGTTTGAGCCATCTGTGTTGGGAAACTAGCAATCGCTTGGCAAGTGGGCTCCTATCAAGTTCCATCATCAGTCTTGTCTTTGCGTTGGAGAGAACACTCTGTGAAGCTAAAAAGTTTCAAGGTGAAACTTGGTAGCAAGCAAGTGCAAAAAAGACTTAGGTAGTATAAAAAGGCGTTTTTTGACCCATTTTTTGCTTGTTTTTTGTATTTTTTGCTTAAATTGTATTAAAATTATTAAAATTTGCTAATATTGTATTGTTTATTTTATAAATGTTTGTATTATTTGTAATTTTATTAATAAAAATATATTTTCCAATGCAAATATTATTATTATTTATAAGTATTGAAAAAGTAGACTAAGTCCATTAAGTAGGTCAACCAATTGTTGGCCTTGAAAAAAAAGACTATCTCCATAAATTAGGTCAACTGGTAACCTTGCAAGGTTAGCAGCCAACCTAGTCAATGGAAAGTAGCCTTGGAAAAATAAACTATCTCCATAAACCAGGTCAACTGCTAACCTTTGCAAGGTTAGCAGCTGGCATGGTCAAACTAAATGGCTAAAGAGAAAGAAAGGATGGAAGAGGAAGTGCATATTGGAGCTGACTTCAAGTCTAAGGATCAACAGCAAACATCTCCAGCTGACTTCTGTATAAGTCTATGGACCAACAGTAGTTATCTCCAATACATGGAGATCACTACTGTGCCCATAGACCTATACAGAAGTCAGCTAGAGACGTCGTCCGTTGATCCTTAGACTGGACAGAAGTCAGCTCCAATACATCACGTAGCTAAAAAAGTACATGGGAATTAATTAGTTCAGGTGCTAAGTACAAAAAGCAGTCAACACAACAGCATTAGTTAAACATTGCATATATTGAACAGATATTACAGTGAATGGCATTACAAATGTAGGTTAAACATTGCATATAATATATAACAGATAGTACAAGAATGAAATGGCATTTACAAATAGGTTAAACATTGCATATACAGATAGTACAGTGAATGGCATTACAAATTTAGGCTATGTCCACGGCCTTGAAAAAGACAAGTGTTATGGGTTCGGGCGTGGCGCTCTTACATTAAATTTTTACAAGTATAGAGAAGTGCAAATAAATGTTAAAAGGTGAGTTGCATGGTGCAGGTGTACCACTCCCAACCTGAAAGAAACAACAGGTTGACATGATCACAGTTGGTACAAGACCTCAATGCTAAACTATCGCAACAGCTACCTCCACTCGGCTCTCGCAAGACTGCAAAGTTGTGTACAATTAATTGTGTGTTGACAATTTGGCAATCATGTCGAGTGCCGAGCAAGGCAACTTTGCAATCTAGGGAAAAGTACATAATATCCATCTGCTGACCGAGGGCAGACAATACTGAGCAGTACTATATGATAATGTGAGGAGAGATGCATTTTTATTAGCTACCTATTATAATCTTCTTATTAAAAACTAAGGTACGAAAAGAAATTGATAATAAAAACGATGACTGAATTATTGATAGACAACTCTCAACCGCGTTTTCCTAGATTCATTCCCCAGTTCTCATATATTTAAATATAAAAAAAGATCGATCAATCAATTAAAATTAATTTTATGAAACTTTTAGAGCAGGTGACTGCTAATCTATTGTACTTTACACTGTACTTGAATAAATAAACAAGAAACAATATTTTAACACTTCTGGTTTTATTGACAGGTAACCAACCTAACAGTACAAGAGTTAGAATCAAAATAAATAGTGCCATCTCAATATGACCAAACAGTACATAGAAAATATCAGTTGAGTTGAAGCCAAGTAACAAAAACAAAACACCTTTTTTAAAATATCTATGGAGGAATAAACACTCCAAAATGGATACTGGGAGTGCATAACAAAAATAAATTTTTTAGAGTCTACCACTCAGTATATAACTGATTTTCAGTGGGGGACTTTAAATCAAAGCGACCAAGCCAACCCTGCAGGCCCCGACGCAATCTGTACGTTACGTGTTACGTTGTTCGGTACAGACATGGGTAATGGCAGCCTCTTTCAACATGCGTACATGCAGATTAGTTTCATGGAGAATGATGGGAGAATGGTGGTTCTCAAACACATGTTCTGCTAGCCTAGAGGAGCAAACATTCGTCTTGTGTTCTCTCAACCTAATCTCTAGGGGTCTCACCAATGTAAGAGCAAAACCAACGAAGTTAGATTGAAAGAACACAAGATGAATGTAGCACAGCACAATGTTTGCTCCTCTAGACTAGCGGAACATGTACTATTTGAGAACCACCATTGTGTTAATTGGAACGACTCTTCTTATTCTCCATGAAACTAACCTGCAAAAACACAGGTTGAAAGAGACTACCATTACCTACCTATGACTGTAACGAACAACGTAATTATACTCCCAGTATCCATTTTGGAGTGTTTATTCCTAACCAGCCATAGATATTTTAAAAAGTGTTTTGTTTTTGTTAATTGACTTCAACTCAACTGATTTAATTTTTCGTAAAGTAGTAAGCAATTTCTATTTACTGTTTGGTCATATTACGATGGCAGTAATTATTATGTTTCTTACTCTTGTACTGTTGTTAGGTTGGTTACCTGTTAGTAAACTATGAACTACCAAACAGCTACCTACACTCGGCTCTCGCAAGGCTGCAAAGTTGTGTACAATTGTGTGTTGACAATTTGGCAACCATGTCGAGTGCCGAGTGAAGGCAAACTTAGTTGGACAACTTTTCAGTCTAGGGAAGACTACACAAAATCCATCTGCTGACAGAGGGCAGACTACACGGACCCGGAGCAGTATAATAATATGATGAGAGATGCATTTTTATTAGCTACCTTCTTATTAAAAACTAGGCAACGAGAAGAAATCGATAATAAAAACGAAATTATTGAACGACAACTCTCAAGCACGTTTTTCTGGATTCATTTCCCAGTTCACATAACAATTACGTATAGGTAAAAATTCTTTCAATATTATAATGATAGATCAATTGAAATTTATTTTATGAAACTTTAAGAGCAGGTGATGTCAAAATCTATTGGATTTTACACTGCACTTCAATAAATAAACAAGAAACAATATTTGTAATTTTTACACTTCTGGTTTTATTGACAGGTAACCAACCTAACAACAGTACAAGAGTTAAAAGAAATTGCTTACCTTCTTACAAAAAAATAAGTCAGTTGTAGTTGTAGGTTGTAGCCAATTAACAAAAACACTGCTTAGGAATAAACACCTACCAAAATCAATACTAGGAGTAATAATTAATTTGTTCGTTACATACATAGGTAGGTAATGGCAGCCTCTTTCAACCTGCCTTTAAGAAGATGAGTTTCATGGAGAATGATAGAGGAGTTGTTCCAATTAACACAGTGGTGGTTCTCAAACAGAAAGAGAAGACACCTCTATCATTCTCTATGAAACTAACCTGCATAAACACAGGTTGTAGAGGCTGCCACTACCTATGTCTGTTACGGACAAAGTAATTAGTACTCCCAGTTTCGATTTTGGTAAGTGTTTATTTCTAACCAGCCGGCAGCAATAGATGTTTAAAAACGATTTTGTTAATTGTCTACAACCTACAACTACAACTGATTTAATTTTTGTAAGATGGTAAGAATTTCTATTTACTGTTTGGTCATAATGAGATGGCCTTATTAATTAAACGAGTGAGCGCAGCGAACGGAGTGATCTCCATTAAACTTAAACGGAGCTTATTCTGTTAGTCTGCGTGTGTATGTGTAAGTTGAAAATCAGCCGAATCGCCGGACAGATTGCACTGAAATTAAACAGACATCCGGTACGAGTTTACTGAGAACTGCTAACAAAATCAGCAAGATCCATTGCGATTTATACCTACAAGAAATAATAAATTGAAAAATAGGTTGCCAATGTTTAGAAATTATTTGAACGTCAATGGTTTAGATTTTGAAAAGATAATTTTTGTTTGTTATTTGCCTGGCCGTGAAATGCCGTGCCCAAGGTATCCCCAAATTCTGCTCGGAGCATAGCATTTTGGCTATGTTTACCATAGTAGGCCCTATTGCCACAGATTATGGACTACACTGCATTATATGCATTTCAAAACATGTTTAATAATTTTTTAAATACAGTCCAGAAATTACAAAATCTTTCCCGACCAGGGGATTGAACCCACGTCTCCCACATTTCGGCTATAAGGGCGCTTTAGCCAACTAGACTCTAGGGAAACGCCAAAGTCGTAGTTAGACGAGTGAGCGAGCCATTGTGTTGAGTACCCCGGAACATTTGCATTTAAGTTTGATTATAATATTCGTAAAAATAATAGGGTATTTAAGTTTAGGCCATAATGCTCCACTGTAGCCTAAGACAGGCTAGGGAGGCCTAAGGTAGGGGAAAGAAAGGGAATGTTACCAAGTACTCAACACATGGCTCACTCACTCGTCTAACAACGACTTTGGCATTTCCCTAGTTATGTTTTTAACTCTTGTACTGTTAGGTTGGTTACCTGTCAATATAACCAGAAGCCAACAAATGATAGTTGGAATCTTGTTATTTAATGTATCCTAAGTACAGTGTGAAGTCCAATAGATGAATCATTGCAACTAGATGCCCAAGAGTATGTATGAAAGAAGGATTGAAGAAGGAAGAAGGAAGAAGAAGACGGGGAGGCCAAGGAAGAGATGGAAGGACACCATAGCAGAGACAGAGGCAAGAGGAGAGAGCTGGGAAGATGTGGAAGAGATACAATACGATTGTGGGAGGATAGAAAGAAGTGGAAAAGTTTGGTTGCTAAACCCTAGCTGACCCCGGCAAGGCATAATGATGATGACTGATGAGATCAATTTGAAGTTATAGATTGTTGGTTATTTTCAACAGCCCAACATGAAAACTAAATTAACGAAATCATGTCAGACAAACAGGACAGAGAAGTTCCTGTTCCTTGTTCTGGCGGATGTTTGGTTGGTTTAGCTTTCATGTCAGGCCTGATTAAAACTGGTAGGCTTATTTAAATGTGGACTGTATATTTATTTATTTATTTGAATTACTTTACTTCAACATAGTACACTCATTTCACATTCATTCAACACGTTCGTTGCTAGTGACTACTAAAAAACATATCTAATAACAAAACATGATGTGAGGTCACAGCCCTTACAATGCATAACAATATTATGCCTTCTAATCTCAAACAAGTCCGTTGGAAGAAAATCTACAGCATACAACCTTGATTGATGTACTTATCAATATTAATACATTTTACGTAATATTATGCGACTAGGGAAATAACACGCGCCGTGCACTAGTTCCGTTGAATGTCTGGTAAGTGATAATAATACTCAGAAGAGTTTATTGGGTTTTGAAGAGGGTTCAGGTTTTGCCAATTATTAATTTTAATTTTGTCTTGTTTTCCGTAGACGTACATATAATGTTCATTCATTACACGGTTATATCCTATCCATATAAACCATATCCACCATTATCCATATCCTCCTTAGAATAGATTAAAACTATCAATACTAGCACATCAAAGATAAATATAACGAGTTTTAGCTATTAACGCCAATAATGAAGTCAAATGATTAATTACTCCAGATAGATATCGAGTCCTGGTTAATTGATATGGAATCGAAAATAATTTATTACAAATCTGTTAATCAATATCAATTTAGCAGCATTTTTACCCCCTGCACAAAGATTTACTGGTGCTTAGTTGCATCTCGTTAAAAATGGCAGACTTGGGCAAATCCATATGTTAAAAAATAGAGCTATAAAAAGCGTAGGCTATGCACAAAGATATATGTGTCAGTAACGTTACGAGTTGCGGCTGCTCTGCATGTGACGCAAATGTCGATCCTCACTTTTTTGTAAAAGAATATAAATGAAATGAATACAGTATTTCAACTAAAATTTTTGTACTAAGTAAAGCAGACAAGAAAAGTGAAATATTGAGTGAAAAATTGCAAAAAAAAGAATTTGAACCCGCGACCCTCAGCATAGCAATGCCTCTCGTTACTGCTACTTTAAAGTGGACGATAAATATTGTGACTTTTGACCACAACATATGTTGCAGGTTGATCATAACACAAAATTTAATAAATGATTGCTGTTTTCTATCTAGAAATGCTCTTTTAGTACTAAAATAATTTATTCATGTCATTTGGGACTGGTTATTGCTTACATTTCATTTCCATTGATCTCCAAACATTATCGCTGGAGTCAATTCCGCCATCTTTGCCAGCAGTGATATTTGCGTCAGCAACTTAAACCGACGCAAGTCTTCGTGCATGAGGAGGCTAGTGTTAAGCATAAATTTATCAAGCTACAAGCACTTTCCTCTATTCCAATTTTTTTAATCTACCTGAAATAATACATGAATGTTTATGTAAGCCTTTTACTACATCGAAGATATGATTTACATTATTAATAATAAATAAATAATTTGTATTTAGAATTTACCCACTCAGTTATATAACTGATTTTTAATGGGGGACAGTAAATCGAAGCGACCAAGCCAACCCTGTAGGCCCCGACGCAATCGACGAGTGAGTGATAACCAACCAAAGATCAATATTTTTAATAGGAAATATAGCAATCAGTGGTATGGACAGTGCGAACACCCGCGGATCAACGCCAGAATCAACAAGGTCGATTTAGAACAACTCTGAATTTATAATGTGCTTCGTTGCTAGGACGGCTCCAAAGTCACTGTTTAAAAACTCCCAAGACAAGAACTGATGGACTTAAGTCCAAATCAGAAGTTAAAAAACTTCTGACTTTTGACGGGAATCGAACCCTGGACCTTCTGCATTTGAAGTAGATACGCTAACCACAAGTCCAACGACCCACACAATACCCTAGGCATACACTAGTTGAAAATGATCATTGATCAATCAGTATCAAATCATTTATCAACATCGAATCAAATATTGATCAATAATCGTTGGACATTCCACAAAAATGTTTTATGACCTACATCCAATTTGTACATAGGCCTACTGTATTTATTCAAATATAGGCTTCAGTTATATTTTAAAACATCCAAGTTAAAAAAGTGGGGTGCGGACTTTACGCTAAGCCACGTCTCTATGTTGCAGTGTTTTGTTTAAAATGTTGGTGAAAATAGGGGTGCGGCCATTACTCGATAGCAGACGATAGTTGAGTGAATACGTAGGTACAATCTGAAATATGGGTCCTAACCAACCTAGGTACCGCTCTTTTGCTAATTTTAGTACTAGGTCTAGGCCTACTAGTATTCACTGATCTTCACTGAACTAAGCCCTACATATTTACTGGGTCAGTTCATCAATTGTTTGTAAAGAATTGATTAGCTCGTTGATCATGATACCGCCAACCCAGATGTATTTGCTTCCGTTATTTAAATTTGTTTTCATCAACAACGATGACATTAAGCAATGGGTTGGTAATCTCATGTTTAACAAACAGTTATGCTACTGACTGATTGAATGGTGGCCCTAAGACATTTTAAAAGTTTGCAATACAACTGGAAGGAATGTAGATTGGCTTCCTAGTAAACAATTCTTTGATGATTCGACTTGCGAGTGCATTTGTGTGAGAGTGAGACTGTATTGGACATATACCTAGGCGTTGTAAAAAGGTTTCAGCATCGTTTTTCGTACTTCAAAAGCAAATAATCTATCGCAACTACAGGGTGGAGTCAAAGACATTGGAATAGTATATACTGTGGGTGGAGTGGACTTGCCCGACAAAACTTTTCATACAGTTAGAGGGTTAAATGATGAAATTTGTGCATTTGGTGTTCCCCTATATTGCCCATTGTCAATAGTAATTGAATTTAAGTGGCACCTTTGTGCTCTTACAAAGTTCACGTCTTGCCAGTGAAAATCAATTTGATGCGACATCTGAAAGACGTTGATTTGGAAATATTGAATCTAACCGCAGTCATAACGTGGTCTATTGCAATTGGTATTTAAATTAGAGATGGGCCGATTACGATACTGATTCAGGCGATCGTCTAATCAATCACAATCGCAATGCAAGTCCTGCATGTTGTACTTAGGGCTTATGAGTTGGCTCTCAAGGCAACTCCTGCCACCATCTTCAGTAAGTTCATTCTTATTTTACTTAAAGATACCTTCGTATCAATTTGCTCTACTTCGCTTCTTTCTTTTACGTATGCTGCTGGATCATTGATGTAGATTACAAAGTACATTTGACTAAGGACTTCCCCTTACTGTAATCCGATTCTTGTCTGCGTGTATTTAGCTTCGTATCTAGCTTGCATCAGTCTTACATTCATGAACACTGGTTCACATTCACTGCCTGATATTGTTTAGTAGGCCTACTCTCATTTGAATTCATTTTTTATTAGTTTTTTTCTTTCTACTAGGTCAAGGGTTTTACGTTTCTTGTTTTTCTTCTTTTACTTCGTACACAAAGTATGTTATTATGTCCACAGTGCTTCTGTTTGAGCGGAAACCAGCTTGGTGTGGCAACTGTCTCAAGTTTACCGTGTGTTCCTTTTGTCAAGGAATTACTAATTGTAGGCCTAAATTTATAATAATAATATCCAACACCCGGTTCCAGCATGTTTCGGGTCGGGGGCGATACCTCGGCCTACGGACTGTTCTTAGTGCTTGCTAGCCAGGCTCAGCACATCTTCGTCTTCCTCCTTGTCTTCTACGACGGGCATTTCAACAAGCTCTCTCCATCTCTTTCTCCATTTATCATTCCTCTTTCTTCTACGCCCAGTTTTATTTGATCCCTCCATCTATCTCTTGGATGGCCAACTTTTCGAGGGACTTCATCTTGCTTCATTCTTCTTACGTGTCCGTACCACCAGTCTTTCTCTTCCTAGTTCGTCTCGTAGACTTACCACCCCTAATGTGTTGCTTTACTTCGTACCTTGTTTATGGCTACCGAACTTCATAGGAATTTCATCTCCGCTGCTTTGCGTCTGCTCTCTTCCTATTGTCTATGTCAGTGGTTCGTTTAAAAAACCTTTTTTTATGAAGAGTCAGTATTTCTGGGACACAACATACAAATAACTTAAAATTGTCTTGCCTTAGTGCAGTATCTGGGCCTGTTTTGGTGCACATGTATTCTTTATCCTTAGTTCTATTGAGGTCAGAGCAATTCACTGATCATCTTCAAAACTCAACTCAAAACAGATAATTATGATGTAGCAATGGGCAATGACACATTCAGTGTTTGACTTGCAATTCTTTTTCAACTAATAGCCAGAATTCTTCAAAGGGTAGTGTTTTAAGTATACATCTTGAGAAACACATGGAAATTCTTCTTCAGTCTTCAACAAAAATATTTTGGGCATCTGGGCGACATCGGTAGAAAACCGGAGAATTCAAACTCGTGAAAATACACATCAAAACATTCTTCCAATACTTCCAAATGACTGATAAGTGTATGTGGTAGCAATGTTAACTGAAGGGTCGGCCGCTGCAGCCAATGCAAACATTTCCAGGCTGTTGGAATCTAATTGTATTTCCAAAATTTATATTTTCTTTTTGAATCCTTCCAATTGTCGGTGACAATCGAGGACCCATTTAGGCTACCAAAGACTGGCCTGAATAATAAGTGTGTATGTTGCCATATCTTGCAAGTTGGTCAGTAGTCATAGATGTCATCATAAGGGTTAAATGTTAAAGTAACATGTTTATGCTTGGAAACTGTTCGGTTACAAAACCTTCAGACATCTATAAAGAGAAGTTGGTGTCTTTGCCTCATACAAGTTCATATTACGTTGGTAGCGTGTCGTGGCACACAGGTTAAGAACCACTGGTCTGCTACTGATGGATAAGATATATCGGAAGATAGTAAATTTTATATAGGATCCTCTTATGCCTATTCAATTTCAATATTTCTTTTTTCCGTAGTAATTTCTGTATGCTTTGGAAGAATTTGTCTGCTAGTACAATTCTCCTAAATATTTCTGCAGCGATTTGTGTCCTTTGTCAATATTCTACGGAGAATTCTTCCGACATCGACAGCTCTTCTCCGCATAGTGTAAGCTTCTTCTGATGTAGGCTTAATTTTCTTGTTCAATATTAATGCTTCTCTCATTTCAATACTTATTCTCATGGTTAACTCCTGTGTTTCCTCATTCCACCCAATGTAATTATTCTGGTAACCAGCCGTCCTCAGTCTAGTCCATCCTGTTTATTTACAGCGTATTCCCAAGTCTAGGTAGAAGAATCGGAACGGTCCAAGAATCCACATCGCATTGTAAAGTTGGAATCGGTCAAATCGGCCCTTCTTTACTTTAAATAATTAAACAAGTAAACATCAACTACGCCGAGGTGAATTGAAAGATATAATTTAAATAAAAATAAATTCATATTTTGAGTACCCACTCACGTCAAAGAACGGATTTTCAGTGGAAGACATTATATTTAAAGCCGACCAAGCCAACCTTGTAGGCGTTGACACCATCTACGAGCGAACAATGACCAACTAGAGACCGGCATATTTAAGTAGGAAACACCGATCAATCAAGCTGGACACGATTCCACCCGCACGCGCGGCAGAGCCAGAGCCAGAACCAGCAAGGCTAATTTGGAACAACCTTAGAATGTAGTAGGCCTATGTGCCTCGTTGCTAGAACAGCTCCAAAGTCATAGTTTACAAATGCCTAAGCCAAAAACTAATGGGCATAAGTCCTCATCAGAAGTTAAAAAACTTCAGCCTATAGCAGGAATCGAACCCTGGACCTTCTGAATTGGAAGCAGAGCCTCGAACTACACTATCTATTTAATTGATCCGATATATGAATAATTGTAATTGATATAATCTAGTGACTCTTTATAGGACTTGTACGGGAAAAGTAAGAGTGATCCGGTTTCTGATAATTGCAGTGGAATAGAACTTCATCATATTTTGCAGAAACGTTAATGCAATGATCTATTGATTGAATGATTGGATATTGCTTAATGTCTCATATTTATGCAACTTGGCTAATCGAGACGAAGGGAGGAACGTAAGGGATGACGCGGGGGGATAAGGGGTGGAGAGGCTTGTGCTGGTCAGAACCAGCCAGGGGTTCCCCCACGTCGTGGTCGTCTCCGTCTGTGTCATCATCCGTCCGTGTTGTCATTGTCGTTGCCGTTGGGGAGGTAGTCAAAGGGAAGGGGAAGTCCTTGACGACGACCCAGAGCTAGCCATTAGTTTCAGGGAGAAAAACTCCCCTAATCACGGGCCAAACCACGAGAAGGTTGCGAGTTGGAATTTGATGGCCCAATGATCTATTGATAACCTTACTTGATTGCAAAAAATGCGCCACATGGCAATGTCCTATTGCCCAATAGGCTATTGGTCTAAAAAAAATATAGTTGTATTTAGAGTCAACCCACTCAGCCATCTGATTTCAGTGGGAGACTTTAATCTAAAGCGGACCAAGCCAACGCTGTTGGAGCCGACGAGACAACGCCGGACGAACAATTGACAGACTAATTAATTTAAAACAAAAAATCTAGTCATGTTGGTTTAATTTGTTAAATGAACCATTGAACCACAGTGAAGTATTCAGGCCTTAACAGCTGGACTCATTTAGCAAAGCTAGAGTAATTAATAATGACTTTAAAATGTGTACAACATGAAATTAAAGTCGCATTACTGTGGTAAAACTCTTAGAGAACCAACATTTAAAAATGATCTTTAAATTGGTGATTTCATCATTAATAATTAGGCACTACATAATAACAAGAGTTGTTTCTTTAAAATAAATACTGTTACAAAAATGATTTGGTCAAGGTCAGTAAAGAAAATAAAGAAAAATGTGTACATAGAGCCAACCTACTCAGATGCAAGCTACCGTACTTATTTTCAGTGAGGTTGTTATTACTGTGTATGATTTTTTGTGTGCTTTATGTTGGCTCCAAAGTCACCTTTTACGTACTTGTGTACCCAAATATTATAAATATTATACAGAAGTCTTGGATAGTTGAAAGATTTGCTGGAATGAGGATTTGAACCCTGGTCCTTATGCATTGAAAAGTGAGAGAAGCCCAAAGGACCAACAAGCATCCAACAGGCGTAAAAGCAAGCATAAACGTACGCGTGCATACTGTACATTAATTCATATAGAGTCACAGAACTGATTTTCAGTGGGAGAAATTAAATTTGTCAAGATATGTGTTTGTAGAGAACTTTGCTACTTGAATGCTGTCCAGTTCTTTACTACATCTTGTAACGAACGAGAACGAGCCCAAATTGTTATTAGCCAATGTATTTTCTTAAGGCCCTACAACAAATTTTTTTGGTAATGACAATTTTCTATTCTTCCCAATTTTTAGTTTTCGGAAGAATTTGATTCAAAGTTCAGAACTATTGTGGTTCACTAATTCGAGTTTGGTACGTACCGGTAACTAAAAATCAAGGTAGGTACTTACTAATTTTATCTTTTACTAAAAATTTAAACTTACTACTACTAATCAAGGTACTGTACCTTAAGTTTTTTACATTAATCCCGTTTGATTGTCACAAGATGCAAGTCATTATGTACAAAATACACCACTCAACACTCTTGACTAAACAGCCTTGAGTAATTATACGTACAACTAAGTAAATAAACTTGTGTTTAGTTTTGACGACTATTGAAGCGACTGCAAGCCAAACCGGTCTACGCAATCTGGAGCGAATGGGCAAGTCGTGTAAATGCTGACACATTTCAACACAATTTGTGCCCAACGTTGAGAAATTGAAGCCAATTATTTATCTGACTTCCAGTTGAAATATAACAAATACAGTAGACCCCATTTAATTAAAATCCCAGTGTCAATTTTATTTAAGGAATTAAAATAAATTTGAGTCCTTTTAACACTGGTTTAAAGTAAACAGATATTTGAATTAACTAGACTTTAGGGGTGTGCGAGTAGCACATATTGAATTCGAGTAAAGTATTCCTTCATTAATTATTTATTTAATGTCTATCCTATTCAGTTAAAAAACTGATTTACAAAGGAGGACAGCTAAATAAATCTAATTACATAGATGCAGACACAACAATGAACTACAGTTAAGATACTGAGTATCGAGTCGATTATTCATTTCAAAATTTAAATTTTAAATTTAGTAGGCCCACTTGGAACACAACGATTTTCTGTTGTAAACATTTAACAAATTAAATTATTGTACTTGTTAAGCGAGCGAAGCGAGCGTTTCCATTTGACTCTGCCGGAAAAATTAGTCACTGGTTTTGTTTTTTTTTTGTTTGTATGTCTCGCCATAACGTTCGAACGGAGGCTCGGATTGAGTTGAAATTTTGACCATCCGCAAGCTTCGTTCTCGATTGAATGCCATTAGTTTTGTGGCAAAATCGTTCAAAAAGTTAAAAAGTTACATTAAAGTTAATCCAAAGTTTTTATTTCAAACTTAACGGCGACAAAATCTGAGATAGCCAAATCATTTAGAATGTCCGTCCGGTCACGAATATGTTAGTTTTATTTTGATCCGATAAGTAGTGTAGATGGAATATTATAACAAAAGTAACGTTGCCATGGCAACGAAAAGACGTGCGAAGTTTCTAATGCACTGCCACCTAGAAGTAATCAAAATACTTTCGAGGAAGCAGTCTATTATTTGTCAACAAAGAGTTTAAATAGTTTTCCCAAGGAGTCAAGGTCCTCTAGATGGCGGTGGATTTTATCCACAAAGTAAAGGTTTACACACCGGTTTACCCAAATACCTTGGCAATAATAAATAATATTGGAAACATGGCCCTGTGGACAGCGAACGTCGCAAATTTTAAAATTTAAAAAAATGTGCAATGTGGGTCTAGCTATAGCACGTGCTCGCTTATCAACGCGTCCAACTGAGCGTTTCCTAGTACATATTAGGCTATTGAGGCCTTCCTGCCCTTTGTGCTGGTAGATTTCAATAAAATTATTGGATGAGCGTAGCGAGCAAAGCGAAGATTCCATTTCACTACACTGGAGAAAAAAATCCGGAATGTTTTCTGTATTTTTGTCTGTCTGTTAACACTATTCCAGCTAAACCGATACTCCGATTGCGATGAAATTTTATAAAGGCCTTCGAAATCTCTGAACTTAGAACTGCCACGTTTTTTAGCGCAATCGGGAAATTTTTTCTCATAAAAAACGCAATTTTACGATTTTTTTCGATTTTTAAAGAATTTCTTCGACTTACAACACCTACATGCTTTATCCGATTGTAATGATTTTTTCACAGAACCTTAATTTTATGAATTTATATATTCGTGTGAAATTTGAGCGTAATCGAAAAATTATTTCTCGTGAAAATCAAAATTTTACAGTTTTTTCTTTTTTTAAACAATTCTTTGACTGACACCTACATGCTTTATTCTATTGTAATGATTTTTTCACAGATCCTTAATTTTATGAACTAGGAAAACGCTCAGTTGGACGCGTTGTTGAGCGAGCACCGGTACGTGCAACACGACCCGAGTAAGACATTCCCATAATGTTACATACCAATAAGTCTTTAAGGTCTTGACCGATTTAGCTGAAAATTTGAAAAATAGGAGAGAATGGATAAAATCCACCGCCATCTAGAAGACCTTGACATCATTTCCTTGTTAAACTCTTTGGTTACAAATAATACACTGCTTCCTCGATAGTGTTTTGATTACTTCTAGGTGGCAGTGCATAGTGACCTGAAACCACGTGCGCCGTTGCCATGGTAACGGGACTTTGTTATAATGTAATTTCCGACTACACTACTTATCGGATCAAAATAAAAATAACATATTCGTGATCGGACGGACATTCTAAATGATTTGGCCACCTCAGATTTTGTCTCCGTTAAAGTTTTAAAAAAAACTTTCAATTAACTTTAATGTAACTTTTTAACTTTTTGAACGATTTTGCCACAAAACTATACAGCAACCCGCCTAGGTGGTATGTACATGTGTGCAAAATTTCAGGTCGATCAGAGAAACGGTGCGACCTGTATCGAAGCAGTAACAGAAAAAAAAAAAAACAGACATTCGAGCCATAAGAGTCAAGTGGAGACGCTCGCTTCGCTCGCTCAATTAATATATTGGTGTGAAATTTGAGCGCAATCGAAAAATAATTTCTCATGAAAATCGCAATTTTACGATTTTTTTCTTTTTTAAAATTGCGATTAATAAAAATAAAAAAAAGTAAAGTTAATTTTTTATTTTAATTTAATTTAATTTAATTTAAAAATTTCTTCGACGTAGTAATATATTTTCACAGAACAACAGAAAATCCGCATAACACATGGCAGCTGAATGCACCAATTATGCTCATCCAACAACGCAGCGGGACTTAAGCGTTTTCCTAGTAATATACAGTACGTATGTTATCTATAGTTCCTGGCCCCATTACAATACTGCTGCGATGCTTTAATCCCCAAAAAAATCCTCCAGATTCACACTCGCATTATGATATTCGCGGTCCAGGCATTTTCAATGCTATGGCGCACGCCACACGTGCGCTCCTGGCTCTTTTCGTTTCCATCCAATTGCCACCACCCCAACTACGATTTTAAAATACGTAAAAAGTGCATAAATTGAATATTCACCAGCATTCTTTCTTCACGATAGTTGATCGGAAATATTAGTGATATAGACTCAACAAAACCAATAAAGGATATTTGTTTTCGATGCCGTGTAGGCCTAGGCCTATTCCCAATTCTCGCATCCAAGTCTTCTTTGTTGTTTATCGTAGTAATTTTGAAAGCACGCAGTCTCTAGAGCCAAGGCCTACTTTTTGCCGTCCACTACACACGTAGTAGGCCAAGGCTGTTATAAGCCTAAGCCTCTATACGTAGGCCTAGCCCATGCTGTGATGATGGTTCTTTTCAGTTTTCATAGGATTTCATATGTTTAAAACTAGACACGAAAACTTTGAGCCTAAAACCAAACTCAACTCGATGTCGTTGTAAAAAAAGAAACAAGATAAAACTCGACATTTCAAGTTATCGCACACCCCTACAAGGCTTTTGTCTTTTCAACAAATGAGTTTAATACCTAGCGTTATGTATTGTTTGTTGTGAATGAACATTGTACGCACGGTATGAAACAAGACAATAAATGAAATGAAATATACCAAAACATATGAACAGAGTAATCAATTCTATCACTTAAAAGTAACTAGTTCCAACGGTTACACGTACCGTATTTACCCGAATGTAAGTCGATATTAATTTTCAAGACGACCCACTAGTTTTAAGAATCAAAAACTGATAAAATTACCAACTATCGATGCAAATCTACAACGTTACTTCACATTATTTTACTTTGTAAAATTATAAAATGTAAGTCTTAGATTCAGGTAACCGGCTCAAACAGTTCCATTGTATTTTATTCCCTTCTATCTCAATATCCTGGCAGTCTTATTTAGGTGAGTGGTTGGCAGTGGCCTAGGAGTAAGGTGGGCAGCCGCCCAGGTGAGTACAAGGTGAAGAAGCAGAAGTACAATACGGAAGAAGAATACAGAAAAAAACTAATAAATAAATAAATAAATAAATAAATTTGTATTTAGAGTCTACCCCTCAGTCATATAACTGATTTTCAGTGGAAGACAGTAAACCAAAGCAACCAAGCCAACCCTGTAGGCCCCGATGCAATCGACGAGTGAGCGATGATGAACCGAAGACCGATATTTTTTAATAGGAAATATAGCAATCAGTGGTATACTTGCTCCAACGAAAGAATGCATATGCTTTGCAGTGGTGGGGGATGAATGAATGCGCGGTAAATGGAATGTCGCCTTTGTGTATGAAAAAGAAATATCTATTACCAACACAAGGAAAAATAATCAGTGAGATCACAGAGTTCCTCCATGTGTTAGATCGACGCTGAACTAGCGTGAGTAGAGTTGACAAAGTTGTTAGGTTGGGAAAACGATTTCAAGCTATCTGCATTCTTTCGTTGGAACCACTATATGGACAGTGCAAACACCCGCGGATCAACACCAGAATCAACAAGGCCGATTCAGAACAACTTTGAATTTATTATGTGCCTCGTTGCTAGGAGGGCTCCAAAGTCACCGTTGGCAAATTCCTAACCCAAGAACTAATGAACTTAAGTCCAAATAAGAAGTTTAAAAACTTATGCATATTGCGGGAATCGAACCCTGAACCTTCTGCATTGGAGGCAGAGACGCTAACCACAAGATCAACGAGTTATCTTTTGAGTGGCGGCGTCGGGTAAGGTTATCATTGAAAAAGGTAAGTTGCTTGTTAATTACATTCAAAATGGTGGAAGTGCCTGGTTCACAAATTTTTTAACTTTCTGGGGAGATAGTTACTTCACCCTCAGTCCCAGGGTCACCTAAATGACAAAAACTATCTATACCGTCCTTGTTGAGGGGGGGGGGGGGGGGCAAAAAAAAAACTGTAAGTCAATCG
Organism: Sweltsa coloradensis; assembly: GCA_024449915.1. Taxonomy (NCBI): domain Eukaryota; kingdom Metazoa; phylum Arthropoda; class Insecta; order Plecoptera; family Chloroperlidae; genus Sweltsa; species Sweltsa coloradensis. The sequence continues at coordinate 106,513 of JAMZAV010000513.1, forward strand.
GACATAGGGTTCAGTTTATAAGAGACGAGACACAAGGATCGACAGGAGGTCGGAAAAGTGACGATTATATCATATGAGAACTTTGCAACCAAAAGAAGATATAATTTTTACCTTTAAACCAAAACAATAAGCAAATTTCTTGATTTGGTTAGTTGAGAAACACTCCCGTAGGTGGAATTGTAAATATTTAATACAATTTAGAAATTACAAAATCCATCCCGACCGGGGTTCGAACCAGTCTCCCGCATTCCAGGTAGGCGCCTTATCCAACTAGACCACCGAGATGGCAACTAATTAACTTCTGAATTAATGAATGAGTGACAATGAATGTTTTGTTGCCCCTAGATCGGTCAGCCTGCCATGCAGGATGGCATTCTTTCGAGACGGTGACAAAATATTTAGTAAAAAACACGTCCAGCACTGGTGATTGCAAAGTAGGGGGGAGGGTAGTGGAGCGCAACCTAATGTTTAGTTTTAAATTAAGTGGCTAAAAGGTATATTGTTGCTGGCCACTGGGTTCCTTTCTACGTCCAGCTGTCCTGCAACCGTCCTGTACACAGCGGCAACACGGGCGATTTAATTGACATATTATAGCGCACTGTAGGCGTACATAAGTGACATGTAACTGTGGTGGGGGGAGGGGGCCATCTGACATGTCTGCCCAAGGGCCCTGGCAGCTCTAGCTATGCCACTGGTTCTTGGATTCACTATCGTATCGTACCCCGTGAGCAATAAAGCCTTAAACTAAGTTAATGATGACATTACTTAGGCCCCATTAATCGGGCTGTTCTGTCCCAGAGTTTAATGTATCTTCCAACGTTTCAGATTGTGTTGTCTTCTTCATCAGGACTTGAAATGATTGATGTTAATTTTTTAAATTTCAAGATGAACTTGACTGGGGTGGAAGACTATGTAACAGAAAAGTGTCTGGCAAATGACTATCTGGTAGTGGAATTTAGGAAGCTTATTATTTCAGAACAACCTTTAGAAACTATTTAATTTTAACAATAGCAAGAAAAACCAGAAAAAGGAGCAGGCTTTTTGTAAACATCAATCATTTCAAGCCCTGATGAAAGACGAACAGTGGACAACATTGGAATGAATAGCCTGATCAGTAAATAAATAATGTCATCCACGGGTCGCAAGACACTTAAGTCTTTAATTAATGATGATTTGAGAGGAAACACAATACTATCGCTGGTCATCTCCGCCCTAGCCAGGATTCGAACCTGGACGTGCGGTTATGGTGGGTAATGCACTTGTAGGAATAAGTGGAGGTCATAAAGATCGATTGTAGGATCAATGTGCCAGTAGCGGAATGGTTCGAATCAAATTGAACTATAAATTTACCTTTGCTTGTAATTACTATTGTATTACCCTACATATTATATAATTTTGTAATTCAATCTTTCTTTCTCATCTTCAATAATAGCAAACACGTAAGTTAAGTTGCGAGATAGATCGAGTCGAAATAGTGAAGACGGCACTCGACACTGCATTTATACGCTCAAATGGATAATTTAGTAATTCGTATGTAAAGGTTGTCTCAGTGAAGGTAAAAACACTGTCGCCCACGCACCATGGCCACCGGATTGGCAAAAAGTAAACAAAACAACGGTCTCTAAAACTGGTTTTAAAGGACACGACCTTAAATAAATAAAAATAAATAAATTCGTATTTAGAGTCTACCCACTGTCATATAACTAAGTTTCAGTGGGCGACAGTAAACCAAAGTGACCAAGCCAACCCTGAACCTGTAAGCTCGGCGCAATCGACGAGTGAGCGATAACCAACGAAAGATAGTTATTTTTTTAATAGGAAATATAGCAATCAGTGGTATGGACAATGCGAACACCCGCGGATAAACGCCAGAATCAACAAGGTCGATTCAGAACAACTTTGAATTAATTAGGCCTTTGTGCCTCGTTACAAGGACGGCTCCAAAGTCACCGTTTACAAATTCGTAATACAAGAACTAATGGACTTAGTTCCAAATCAGAAGTTAAAAAAACTTCTGCTTAAAGCGGGAATCGAACCCAGGACCTTCTGCACTGGAACCAGAGACGCTAACCACAAGACCAACGAGCCTCGCAATCTATCATAAGAATTTAGTATTTACGAAGTGTACGAATAAAAGAATGACATTTGATGCTCCTTGACATACATTACATCTGACAACGTTGGCATTATAAGAGCAGGAATTCGAAGAATATGATTAGGCTCTACCAACCAGGCAAAAAAAAACTTTTGTCATGGCAATTCTTAAAATGATTAGGTATTTCGTTAACAAACAAAGAACTACCCTGTGGGATTGACTTTTATTACTTAAAGAATGTTAATTTATGTGATAAAACATCACAATAACATGACCAAATATGGTAACATCAGTGGGTATTTTGTCAACGTTGGCGTGCTGTTCTTGCTTGACCTTGACAAGTGCCAGGATATAAGCGAATAGGCTTCAATGCCTTAAAAATGTAATAAAAATAAAGCAAGTATATCAGTTTTAATATATATACTAAAGTCGTTGATAGACGAGTAGAATAGCCGTGCGTTTTACGCTGCGGTGTACTTAACTGTACTGTACTAGTGCGATTTGATAACTCATAGGCTAATTAAACATGATCATTGGGATAGGATGTCCAACATCTCCTTTTTTCGTTTGGTCGATAAAACTCTTAAATATGGATGTTAACCCTTTATAGAGCAATGTAGAAGGACCCAAAATTTTGCTTTCTACCCTCAATTCGTGGTTTTTAACTAAATTTTTTGGATTTGATTTTGATTTTTTACCTTGGTCTTTTAGGAACAAAATGACGATTTTTTGATTTCAAACCGACATCAAAGATGAAAAGAAAATCCAAAATGTGATTTTATTTGAAAAAAAAAGGTTAGATTTTTTACTAATTTAATTTTTTCCATTTTCACTACAGGCATACAAAATATCCGAGACATCCCAGAAATTTGTGTTTTTGAGTGGTTTTATACACAATTTGATTTTTGAACCATTATTAAAATCCTTATCAATAGAATTTAATAAGGAAAATTTTTACCAGGTTAAAATATGCAAAAACTGGCAGATTTCATTGTGTAGATTGAAAACTGTGAAAATAAGTATCCCATGCCCATAGGGTTAATTAAGATATATTTAGTTTTAAATCACGATTTGATTTATTGCAAGCCAAAAACCCACCCCGAAAAATGTAAGAAATTGATACTTAAAATGAAGGAATCCTAATTAAATCTAATAGACCTTTTTTTATTGTAAAAATCATTTTTTTATTTTTAAATACTGTTTGCTGACCTATTTATCACTTTACAAGATCCTAAACATCCAGGCTCTAATGATCACGACGTCTAGAATATCTTTTGAAATACATTAAACATTAAGCTATGCTATTGGCGATTCCACCAATGAAAGGATGTCTTCTATAACGCTCCTAACTCCATTAGTTTCTAGCGAGACTTATTCTTACTTGGTAACACTATTCAAAATTAACCATAATATAAGGTGTAACTGTAGGCTACTAAAACAAAATCGTGCTCTCCGACGTAATTATTTTTGACAATACAACAGCCGATTGGAGTGAAATATTTTACTTAACCATTCCGGCTATTGTCCCTACACATGAGAAGGAGGTGACCTTTGCAGGAGGCCAAGAGGTGGACTGAAGACAGTGGTGGATTAGCCCTGATTCATGGGAGGGGCGGTAAATTTTTTCCAAGATTTTCAGATAATTATAAAATGAAAAAAACTTGGAAGCAGAAGTGTATCAAGAAAGGGGGGAGGGGAAATTCGGTTTTGCAAAACCAGTAGGGCCTACAGGGCATATTAGAAAGAGTCAGCCGTTGGTGCCCCTTACCGCTACGACAAAATTTGCAACTTTCAAGGTCTAAAAACGTTAAAAATCTCAAATTACTCAATTGGTGATGGTAATAATAGTGATGAGAGTCAGTAAATTTACCGGTCAGAGAATTTACCGAGCATGTCGGTAAAATGGTTAATTTTCCATCATTATATTCTAAAGACTAACAAGAACCTAGGCCTACACAACAAGAATGCAGTGAAAATAAGTCAATTAACACTTTTAAAAATTCAATCAATAAATCTGAAAAGAGCTTTTCTTTAGCTAGACTTACTTCAGTCAATTTCATTAGCTGAGTAGGTTAAATCATGCATTTGAATCTAATTAATATTTTGTATTTTATTTATTTAACCATACAAAGATACTAATTAAATTAATACTATATTGCTTAGTTTGTACTTTGTATGGAACGGTACATAAATATAAGATTGAATATGTTATTATGCTCTTTTAATTGAATACGCCTTCCTCATCTCAAAAACTATTTACGTATATGTTAATATGCTTAATCTGGCCAAAATCAAAATTTTACCAAGAGATGGAGCGATAAGCCCTACCGTATCGGGTGCTCTAAGCTTGAAACAATGTGAAGCTAAGATCACAGGACATCGGGGATGCATGGCTGTGTATCTGCTCAAGTGTAAGGTCAGAGGTGACCACTGATTTAGAATTCAATTATGACAATACTAGTACAGACAGTAGAGCTCATTTTGAAGAACAGAAACTGAAGATATTCTAGCTTTGATGAAGTGAACTTTACTTTAATGCTCGTAAAACAAGAATTGAACCAGCAAACTGGTAAACTGCACACAGTAAAATGGGGGGAGGGTAAGGGAGGGTAGGGATAGGAGGGGGCGTAGGATCCTCAAAAACCATTTAAGCTCGCTCCAACCTATAGCCTAATTGATAGGGCCAAGAATTTATGGTAAATAACTTTCTAAAATTTTGTCATTTAAAATTGTAAATTTGGGGTAAAAAAACGGGGAAATGTAGTAGATCTCGGTAAATAAAACGACAAAGTTTTGGTGAAATAAATTGATGGGAACCACTACCGGTATTGACATTAATCAACAGTTTCCTATTTTAATCATATCCTTCCACTGCTATTTTGATATATTTAGGGCCTATCTTCTCCAGTGACATTTGTGTCCATAATGTAGACCTAGGCCTACATATTGAGAACCCAATGTCACGAAAAATCCTTGCCTCTACTAGTAATTGCGAATTCAGTTTGTATTCAACTTACTGCTGTGTTAACTTGATTAAAACATCCAATGGCAAGGCTTATAACATTTGCCTAACGATTTCCACAATACCTTCGATATTTGAAATTGAAGTAGCTCTCCACCAATGGCGAGGAGCTTCTAAAATTACACAAAAGCCGCAATAAAGCTCGATGAAATCAATACATCTACCAATGAGAAATCTGCTATTGTTAAACACATCTTCTGATGCCCTGTTGATGTTTTGGCTTGAATAAATAAATAAATAAATAAATAAATAAATAAATAAATAAATAAATAAATAAATAAAAATAAATTGTATTTAGAGTCTACCCACTCACTTAGATAACTGATTTTCAGTGGGGGACAGTAAATCAAAGCGACTAAGCCTACCCTGTAGGCCATATATAATTCCATAATTCCAGCTTAGTGATCACTTCATGTGAGATCTTTACGATGTTTTAAGAGCAACAAGTACTATTTGGAACCCCTGAATATTATTGAAGTCAAAAGTGTAAATATATGCAATTTGAATTTTAACAAAGAAATTCATCAGCTTTAAACCTTGTACGCGTCGCTTACACTCTTTTAATTCAGCGTCGACAAGCTACATCACCTCAATTTAGTCCGCAATACGTTTGTTATGCCTAGGCGGAGGTCCTAATCCATTTTATTGGTTGTGGATACATATTTAGACAAGATCTGACTGTGAACTTACTACTACCTTTGATAGGCTTCGGGACTAGGCTAGCCGCTAGGTCAAGTAAGGGTAGGCCTAGTCCTAGAGTATATGACTTATCACGGGTGTCCACAGGATATTTCACAAGGGCCCCGAAAGTGAATTTTTAAATTACTAATTACTTATAACAGCTTGGGCAATATTTGAAATATAGTGCATAGTATACAGTACATCTGCCACCCCCCTCAAAATTGCCACCCTAGGCCAAAATATGGCACTGATGAGAGCTTAATTAGTAAAGTTACGCCAATGTATAGTTCAACATGCAAGGGGTTGACAGCCGTTGTATGAGGATTATGAGTTTAAATGCCCAACCGCTAGAATTTCCGTAAATACAGAGTATGTCACAAGAACATAAATTTCCTTTACCGATGCCAATACTATTAGTAACAGTAAAAGATGCTAATTCGCATGACTAGGCCGCTTCGCAAACGCTTTTTCTAGTTGCGTTGATGGATGAGCTTTTTTGTAAGTTTTTAGTATATGGTAGTATTAATTGCTATGGTAATACCAATTAATATTTAAAAGAATGTAAAATATCTGGAGGCCCGAAGATTTGCTTTTAAACGCATTGTTGTAGGTGATTTGTTGTCAAGTTTTGTTTGTTTTGTGTGGCTCATTGGTCTTGTTGTTAGCGTATCTGCTTCCAATGCAGAAGGTCCAGGGTTCGATTCCCGCCAAAGTCAGAAGTTTTTTAACTTCTGATTTGGACTTAAGTCCATCGGTTCTTGTCTTAGGAGTTTGTAAACGGTGACTTTGGAGCCGTCCTAGCAACGAGGCACATAATAAACAGAGTTGTTCTGAATCGGCCTTGTTGATTCTGGCGTTGATCCGCGGGTGTTCGCACTGTCCATACCACTGATTGCTATGTTTCCTATTAAAAATATCGATCTTTGGTTGGTTATCGCTCACTCGTCGATTGCGTCGGGGCCTACAGGGTAGACTTAGTCGTTTTGATTTACTGTCCCCCACTGAAAACCAGTTATATAACTGAGTGGGTAGACTCTAAATACAATTTATTTATTATTTATTTAAGTTTCTATAGTTTCTTGTTAATTATTAATTTATTATATTTATACACCTCAAAAAACTCATATTAAAACCTTTATTTCTATTAATTCTGGCTAACTTATTCAACTTTTTCTTACAAAAGGCATTACATCACCACCATTACCTCAATGCCGATGTGAAATATGAACGTTGTAGCCCCACCCGTTTGGTCAGAATCGGCCCAAATATCATGAAAATATCGCATTAAAAACCGAAAAAACACGTAAAAGTACGATATTCATGAGAAATATTTCTTCGATTATACCTAAAATCGTGGAAGGTCTAAGTTCAGAGATTTCGAAGGTCCCCTGCAATTTTCATCAAGATCGCATATGCCGTTTGCCCCAACAGACAAAAAAAAACAACAGAAAAAAACAAAACAAACAAACAAAAAAAAAAACGAGCAAATTTTTTTGGGGGGTCAGTGAAATTGAAGTCTTTGCTTTGCTCATCCAATTAACAAACTTGTATCAATGAGAGCAGAAACTAAAAAAGAATTTTGTCTGTGGTACAATCTCAGTGATGTGTAGTTAAATGGAAATGCGGACTGTGCAAGGGGGGGGGGGGGGGGCAGCTGCAATCAGGATTAAGAGTGTTCACGAGACAGACATGTACATGGCACGCTCGAAAGCACTCAAATACAGATGTACAACGCCCTGGAGAAAAATTGAAACAACTTACGAGAATTCTAAAATGCACAAGACACAGATTTTTTATGCAGTAGAAGAAGTCTGAAGAACATACAACAAACAATTGAAGTATGTAATAAAGCCTACTATAAACCATTTTTACACATTAAGTCGACGCAACGGAAAAAAAGAGGCTGTTCCCGCCGCGTTGACTTTACGCTTAACAATGGTGAATAGGAGGGTTTATTACCTACATCAATTCTGTTTGATGTAGGTTCTTCTGCATAAAAATATATGTGTCTTGTGCATTTTAAAATTCTCGTATGTCATTTCAAATTTTCTCCAGAGCGTTGTAAATTTGAATTTGTGTGCTTTCGAGCGTATCAAGGTCACAATTGTCTAGCTAAGACTCTTGTCTAATAATGATTTATATTGAGCTATCCTATGTAAACCAACAACTTCAGTGTTTAATTTAGAATGACGTGCCAAAGAGGCTAAATCAATCCTGTTGATAAAGGTTGTCTTGTGGCCTAGGTCTTTTAGACTTTCACACTAATATGGAGGGCCGACGGCTAACACAATAAAAAATGGTTGACCTAGACCAAGGGTCGGTAACCTTTTTTGTCTTGGGAACCAATTTCAGAAAAAATTTAGAAATGATTGCTAGTTAGAGCCATAGTAGGATAATTGAAAATCATAGGCCTATTGAAAGTTTTATTTTTATATAGTACAAACATACAGCATGTTTAAATTTTGATGTATAGTGAGGTGTTCAAGCAATGTTAATTTTGTAGTTGAATTTTTGATACGATAATTTGAAAATGTTGTCTGTTTGTGGAAAGTTTTAACTTGCTTTAAAACACGTGTAAGCACAGACCGGTAGAACCTGCACAGCTCGTGGCTTCTTCTACAGTTCAGCAAAGTATTTTCGGATATTTGTGGGAAAACACTGTTTTATGTCTTTAAAAAGAAGTCACTCAATGTTACTTTTTCATCGGAAGAAAACTGAACATAATACACTAAGTGGAAAACAACTTTATTCTACAATCACTAACACCAAATTTGTCAGTCCAATCACTGTTACTGTTGTTAAGGCTATTCGACCGCGTTTTTCTATTTTCCAAAATATGCTACCAAGTCAAAATATAGTGAATGGCTTTGAAACCTGGCTATTTAAGAAAATCAAAACTATTTTTTTCAAATTTTTCTGATCTGGTATGTGGCCAATATCGCCACCTCAAAACAATTTCAAACTTCAATTCGCCAGGGCACACCATTCAACGTAGGGTGTTGTGCTTTTGTGACATTAATTTTTAACTGGTTTTCTAGAGGCTGACTGAGAGAAAAAATATTTTTTTAAACAATTAACGTTCCTGTGAATTTTTTCGTTTGGCAGTACAAATCGGTACAAAATATCGCCAAACGAAAAAATTCGCAGGAAAGACAATTGTTAAGAAAAAATCTTTTTTCTCTCAGTCAGCCTCTAGAAAACCAGTTGAAAATTAATGTCACAAAAGCACAACACCCTACGTTGAATGGTGTGCCCTGGCTAATTGAAGTTTGAAATTATTTTGAGGTGGCGGTATTGGCCGTGTACCGGATCAGAAAAATATGAAAAAAATAGTTTTGATTTTCTAAAATAGCCAGGTTTCAAACCCATTCACTATATTTTGACTTGGTAGCATATTTTGGAAAATAGAAAAATGCGGTCGAATAGCCTTATACGATTCATCGGATATTTCGCGTTTATTTGAGTCTCTCATGTTGACAGCTGCAGGTTGGCCTAGGTCTTAGATGACTTTGAATTATAGAGAATTTTCTTAACAAAACTATACACTCAGGGGCCGCAGGTTCCCAACCCCTGGCCTAGACCTAGACCTAGACCTAGTAGGCTAAGCTAGTAGGCCTACACTGGCCGACCTGTCCCGTCATGGGACAGGTAAAATACAATAAACTACTACATACCATACCACAATTAAATAAAACTAAATAGTAATTGACCCAACACAGGGTGCTAAAACAACACGAAAATTGGATTGGATGATAATCGGCATTGGCGGCAAGCTCGCGAGCTATTAAATAAGTCGTTTTAACAATACAGTCAAACTTTGTTAGGACGCTTTTGAAGGGACAAAGAAAAGTGGACGTCGTAAACGTGAAAACGCGGAAACGAAATTCCATTAAAAAAAATTAGAAATTAGCATTTTTTAATATCTTGTATGTGTAGTTATAGTGAGACAATCAAATAGACTAAAATAGTATGGTTATTAGTAGTTTAAATGTGTGTAATTAAATGCATAACAGGTAAGTATGCAAGCACTAATCACGCGCTGCAAATACTTGACAGTGCGCGTTGCAGCGTTGACATCAGACACTTGTCCGCTCCTTCCCATTCCACTGCTGCACAGCTGTAACTGTCACTCGATTCCCCGCCGTGAGTTGCCTAGTCTCGTCTCTCTCGCACTCGCTAATGCTATCTTACTTCCCTCCCCTGCCGCTGTAAACGAGGTCGGCTCGCTTTCGCTGAAAACCCGAGTGGAACCCGAACAAACAACAAGCAGATTACGAGAGTCGAGTGTTTTCACTAGCGCGTGCGAGATAAAATTAGGACGAGAAGATTACATTTCACTACAGATCACACTTGTTGTCGACAAAGTCAAAATTTAAAAAAATTCTAGGATATAATTGTATCAATCTTACGTAACGTACCCTACACATTTGCGAGCAAGAGTCAAAAAAACGTATTTTAACGGTAAGTAATAAATTAAATAAGTCTTGTTCAACGTGTGAAACGTCCGCGGAAGTGAAGATGTCCACCCGCCGCCCGTAGAATTCTCCGTTTCGCGGCAATGATAGCCTCGTCAGCCGGTCACGCATCCACCCGACGCCCGGCGCAAGGTCGCAGTTTCCTGATGGATGATCGTAGGCTATATGAGCTGGTTTCAGGCGCGCTTCTCTTTTTTTCATTGGACCGAAATGTTATGTTCTTTACATCTGAATGTCATGCTACAATGACCTAAGAATTGCACAGCCGGTTGTCGCTCTTTGTCGAGTGCTTTCGCCGCCGCAAGCGTACCTTCTTGAAGACGGGGACGATGAGAAAGAAAAAGATTAAAAATGATATAAGACGAACATGAATGATAGAGGACTGGCTATTATATGAAAAATATGGACATATGCATTGGCCATTGGGTTACAATGACGGTGACTATGAAAATTGAATCCAATAGCCAACACGAAGCATTTCATGATATGTGTTACGTTCGGAACCATGCTGTATGCACCTTCATGCAAAGAAGTGGTAATGGGGAATGGAACTTTGCCAATGCGACATCAGTCAAGACCGACAGTACGCGGAATTACCGTATCGTTGCGACAGTATAGTGCGGCTGCGAATATAGCTCGCGCCGAGGACCGTGTTTTGAGACGGAACGATTAGAAAGAAAAAATTAAAAATGGATGAAAATGAAATAAAAATTAACTGTTTTAAAAGGCATATACTTGCATTTCATTTTTACCTGAATATCTAGGCCAACGAGCATTTTCTTATGTGTTATTGACTATGCGGAGCCTATTAGACAAGAGTGCATAACTTGGCTAGGCCAACTAGGAACTTGCTTTATGGCCTAGGCACAGCATAGTGTAGCTAGGCAGGCCGGCACGAGTGTCGATATTGATTACTATGCGACTGCAATATAGTGCTAGCTAGTGTTTGAGAACAGAAAATTAAGAAAAAGAAAAAAATGAAAAAATGATGAAAATTGATAAATAAAAATTAACTGTTTTAAAAGGCATTATATCTTGATTTTATTTTTTACCTGAATCTGGCAAGCATTTTTCTTATTTTATTGATAGCGGCCTAATTAGACAAGAGTCCCTACTTGGCCTAGGCCCTAGCCCTAGGACTTTGCTTTTGGCCTAGGCCCTAGCATACGTGTAGGCTAGGCTAGGCCTCGGCCCGAGTGTCGCATCATTTGATTACCTATGCAGATGCTAGGCCTACTACGTGTGTAATGTGACGGCAAAAAGTAGGCCTAGGCACTAGTCGGCGTGTGTATTCAATATTCAATTCCGAATCTCCGTATGTTGTCAAAAGGGTGTAAAAGCTTTCAAAACAAAGAGACTTGGATGCGGGAACCAGGGAGCGTGAATTCACGGCGTCAAAAATAAACATCCTTTATTGGTTTTGTTGCGTCTATATCACTAATATTTCCGATAAACGATCGTGAAGAAAGAATGCCGTTGAATATTCCACTTAAGCACTTTTTACGTATTTTAAAATCGTAGTTCGCGTAGCTCGACATTTTCCATCTTCCATCTTTGCATTTGCTTCATTTCACCACACCGAGCGTCGCTATTGGATGGAAACGTGACGACCCTAGCCAATAACAGAGCTAGAAACCAGTGTTATACTACTACAACACACTCGTGGCGCGCTCTATTGGCCATAGCTGGAACTCGTAGCGCGCTCGCGCTCCGTCGGCCATTGCTGGAACTCGTTGCGCGGAATATTCAAACGTGCTCAAAACGCATTGGAAATGCCTAGGCCGCGAATATAGTGCGAGTGCGAATTTGGAGGAAATTTTTTCGGATAAAAACATCGCACTATATTCGGGACAATACGGTAACCGCCCTCCCCCCCCACAAGCCACTAAATACGTATCGCCTAGCTCACCGTCTCTTGGCTTCAGGCCAAGCCTCTCGCTGTGTTGTTTTGTTTACATTATGAATGAGATAAGATAAACTAGACCAGATACTCGTTCTGTTTTATTCACACTTCACTCCAAGCAGTGCCAGCTGTGTTAGTGTCTGACGTGATTGTACGACCTTGCACATGGAAAGTCAACACTACAATAGCATTGCTTTAAAATAAAATGGTTTATTGGATGAGCGTAGCGAGCGAAGCGAAGATTCCATTTCACTACACTGGAGAAAAAAAAACGGAATGTTTTTTTTTTTTCTTTCTTTCTTTTTGTATTTTTGTGTGTTTGTTAACACGATTCCGGCTAAACCGATACTCCGATTGCGATGAAATTTTATGGAGGCCTTCAAAATCTCTGAACTAAGAACTGCCACGTTTTTGAGCGCAATCGAAAAATTATTTCTCATGAAAATCGCAATTTTACGATTTTTTTCGATTTTTAAAAAATTTCTTCGACTTATAACTCCTACATGCTTTATCGAATATAATGATTTTTTCACAGAACCTTAATTTTAAGAATTAATATATTCGTGTAAAATTCGTGCGTAATCGAATAATTATTTCTTATGAAAATTTCAATAGTTCGATTTTTTCCTTTTTAAATTAGATTAATTAAAAAAAAATAAGTTATTTTTTATTTAATTTGATTTAATTTAAAAAAAATTTCAACAAAGTTCTGATTTTTTCCCAGAACAACAGAAAATCCGCAAAACACATGGCAGCTCAATTCACCAATTACGCTCATCCAACAACGCGGCGGGACTTAAGCGTTTCCTAGTTTATTTACATGCTTGTTTGCATACATGTTTATTGCCTGTTTTGCAATGAGTTATTTCATTCCCAAAGGATTTTTGTAGCACACTTGTAAGAATGTGTGGGTGGCCCAGGCCTACGCTACCGTTCTGACGGAGGGCTAGGAGGGAGGGGGTCTGATTCGAGCTTGCAGACTTTGTACCGTCGGCGCCTCAAAAACGTGGTAAACAAACACACAGGTGGCACGGGACCATGAATTGTATGCGTCGTAAGCGTGAAAGCGTGCTATCAGTAAGCGTCGTAACGAATTAGAAATTACATTGTTAGTATGGAACTTGAGTGGGGCCACTCAAATTTCGGCGGGGAAACCGTGAAAATGTCGTAATGAAGAGCGTCGTAAGGAAGTTTGACTGTATATCTAATACCATGCACACTACTATTATTCTCTGAATCGTGGATTTAATGAGATTCCCAGTCTCTCAGAACATGGTTTTCTGCCCACGGTCTATTTGATTTCTCGCAACATGCAACACACATCATGGCCGGCCACTGTGAATGAACCGTAAACCACTGTGCTACCCTCGTCTTTGGCAGACTTTGTGAAGGTCGTACAGTAGGCTTACTTCTAGGAGTCTTGCCTCTGTGAATGTTGATTTCAGCATGTTTTTATAGTCTAACAGCGCTGAGTGTTTGATATTTATTACGTGACAGCACGAAAGAATTTTGGTATTCAGAGACAAGATCATGTAGTGGGTGCGAGCACTAATGAACGAACTGATATGGAACGAAGGCGGGTGGGGCATGCACTGGTAAAGACGCGAGGCTTGACCTTCAGTGACCAACAAATACGCTACAAAAAAACTGCTCTATTGACCAACATTTCCCAAATCTGTGGGTCGCTGGTTAGTTATTGGTGGGTCGCAAAATATTTTGAAAATCCGAAAATAATCAAAATATCATTTATCATTATTTGAAGAGCCTAGTAAACCTTGACAAGGTAAGTTACTAAATACGGGAACAATAAGGCGCATAATAAAACAGTTCCTGGCTTTCAGTTTCAACAAACGTCCAACTATTTCTGCAGTAGTTTTGAAGGTGCTGCTACTTTTCACATCTTCGTAAATACAAGGAAAAAATTGTTTGAACAAATTTTGAAAACAAGCTGCAATGATCGTTACGTGTACCAGAAAAAAATTGTTTGAACTAATTTTGAAACAAGCTGCAATGAACTATTGTTGAACTCAATTTCGTTTCTTGGAGAATGTCGTTCATAAACAATGCATCAATCAAGGTTTAACTGAACTCTACTTCGTTCGGTACCTACAACTAAGCATAATTTCATTGCGAATTGCATCAAATGAAAACCAAACTTCACTGTCCGACATATTATAACAAACCGATCCAATTAAACTAGTTGTAATTAGAGTACACATTATGTAACGAGGCAAAGTGTCGTGGCACAGTTACCTAATAAAAGTACCGTATTGTGCCGAATATCGGCCAAACCAGAATATAAGCCGACCCCCTAACTTTTCTTGTTGAAATATAAAAAAAACCATACATAGGCCTATAGCTGGTAAGGGACTTTAAGACTTAAAATGAAAAAGGGTAGGCAGGCTTATATTTAGAGATGTCAACGGGTACCCGGGTACCCGTTACCCGCCAGTTGCCCGCGGGTACGGGTTCAATTTTCCATTACCCGTTACCCGGAATTACCCGTTCTTTCCTTTGTCCATCGCGATCTTTTTCACGGAACAGACAATACATCGCGTCATTATACCCCTCCCCCTACCGCTCATGGCTGGCTGTTGTGATTGTAGCGACGAGTGATTGAGTGAGATTGTTGAATGATCTAATACGGAATTCGGCCCGGGTTGGGGGGGGGGGGTCGGCTTAGAGATAGCGGCGAACAAGGCTTGACCTTGAAGCAAACTATACGATTTGGTCGCTCGAGACAAAACAGATGCCAATGCACCGAATTTCATAATCGGGAGCGCAGAAACACTAAAAAATGAGTGTTATCTGCCCGGTTGTAATGACGTTTGACTGTAGACCTACGAGTTTGCGATGACTCAAAGCTGCCGATGTGAAGACGGGAAGGGTGTTGAAATTGGACACTACTTGCGTGTATGAATTAAACAATGACCGTAGACCTAAATTGATTCATGAGAAACTACAGTTCGGCTAGTCGCACACAGAATAAAAACAGCATAAAATAAAAATAGTTTACTGATCAAGGATAATTAATATCCGCAACTGTCGGTCGGTCGGTACGTGTACACGTACCATCCCTAATTTCGTGTGAAGTGGAAGATCACTTTGAATGAACTGATACGGAAATAGTGCGCGGGGAGCGGGAGATCATGCATTGGGATAAAGACAAGGATTGACCTTGATCAGCCTACGATCCGATTTCGGTTGCGTACATATGCGCATGAAAGGAATGTAGTAATCAATCAGTGTTCCTTTCCGCTTGATGTAGTTGCTCCGAACCCATTGAGTCATTGTACACTAAAACATGTGTGGCCTTTTATCAATACTACTTTTCAACTGCCAATGCTTTTCTGAATCATTTGACACCCATGACGATAAATCGAACATTTACTACCCGCGGGTATCTCGGGTATCGATCGCGGGTACCCGGGTACGAAAATTTGTGGGTATTGATATCCCTACTTATATTCAGGACAATACAGTACACAGTAACCAACTAAAGATTGAGCTAGTCAGTGCAATGAAACTCACCGACGCTGCCTGCGGAGTCGGCTTCACTCGGTTGCGCGGGCGGCTTCACTCGGTTGCGCAGGCGATGGGTGGAGGTTCACTTTGTAAGCCAGCTGAAAACAAGAGGAGCAGTGTGTTACAGCAGGTCAACCTTTTTAAGACGCATTCACTTATAATCACTGGTCATTATGGATAGATGCCCAAAGAAAAGCTTAGTAAATTAACGTTCTTTCGATCATAATTCGTAATATATTTATTAGGGCTGTGCGAGCAGGGATTTTTTAAGTCGAGCGAGAATTTGAAAAAAATCTTGAATCTCGAGCGAGATTCGAGATCGAGCGAGATCCGAGATCAAGCGAGGTCGAGCGAAATCGAGCGAGATCGAGCGCACTGAAATTGTTGTAGGACCCCAAAGAAAGAATCGCCTACACAAAATAATTAGGCCTAGGCGGCTTCAAAAGTAAAAAATAGGCCCTAGGGCCTACTTAAAAATAATATTTAAAAAGTAAACAACATTTCTCAGTTCAGTGCATAGGGGCCTAGGGCCTAGGCGTGGAGTAGCCAAGGCCTAGCCCTAGCCTATCTATGGCAGAGGTCCTAGGCTACATGTTGAATGAAATATAATTTTTGTTTCTAACTTTATTAGTTTAATCTAGGGTTGCCGTCGATAATCGAAATATCGATCGATTATCGATATCAGTAATATGATATGATAATCGATTCAAGTATTTTGATATGATATGATATGATTATCGATTTAAATAGTGACATCGATGTTTTCGCGGTTTACCATGCTTAAAAATGCCGCGCTGTCGTATCAACGCGCCGATTGGTTGTCGGAGTAGCCAATCGCTGCTCAAGTATAATGCCACGCCCACCGCCGCCAGTGCGCATGCGCTCGCAGCGCGATACAAGGCGATACGAAAACATCGCCCGGCCCGATTGCGATTTGCGATGTATTCAGTACGGCTCGACGTGTTGTGGCGTGAACTTCTCTAGCGTCAGTCTGCCCAATTATATTGAATTCGTGATGTTTCTTCTGTCCCAAACCCAAAGAAGATATTTGCCATTACTTCTGACGCTGCCTAACAAGATGAGTCAAGTGTGGCAGTTTTTTATTATTCAAAGAACGACGACGAGGAGGTTGGGAGGAGATAAGGCTGTGAGCTCGAATGTCGATGAGATCTCGCCACTATCTCTCGCTCGCTAGATGCGCGTACTGTTGGAACACGTAAACAGTGACACCCGATGCAAGTCAAGACGTATTAAAATATAGGCTGTGTAATTGAAATTCAGCCCTCAATTTTATTTTAAACATTCTAATCCTTAATGATCTCTTGTATTAGTGTTACAATTTTGCGTTTTTTCTGCTTCCTAGGCTCAATTTGGAATTTGATATGATAATCGATTTGGGTCTATGATATCGATATATTTCGATATGATAATCGATTCGATGCCTCCGATTATCGATCACGATTTTCACATCGAACGGCAACCCTAGTTTAATCACATTAATTTGGTAGTGAAAATAATTAATAAGTAACAACACCTGGCAGTGACCTCAGTCGCAACGACATAGGAATGTCGTAAGAAAAACCGATAAAGTAGTTTCTCCGTTAGAGTCGATAACGAGTCGATAAAGCGCTCTCTGCTCTCTACCGCCAACTTCACAAATCACGCTTCAGTTCAGTAGCTCGCTCGATAGAGTGCGCTACCAGTGACCAGTCAAATGCGCGATCTGTGTGCGCGTCGACAGACGCATGCGCGTTGGCAACGAATTTGTGAAATTTCGACTAGGCCTAAAATAAAATGTAGATGGATGTCTTGTTGTCACTTATTGGGTGTATGCTAGTACTAGAAGTACCTAGCCTAGCTTTCGTTCTGTAGAACTTCTCTCTAGAGGAAAGTGTTTTAAAGTGAAGCCTATTTTATGCGTCATTTGTTAGTAGGCCCTAGGCCTCCGATCTGCGGGTTTATCAAAGCTCCGATCACGGAATGGAACCGGGACTCTGTTAGGCCTAGGCCTAGCTCGTCTAGGCCTAGAGATTTCTCGACAATGTGGCATGGCAATAAGAAATTATTACGCAAAAATCGGGGAATAAATATTACTTTACCACGTCGCATAACGCAAGGTCCCGCATAATTACGACCACCGTGGTTCGTGACGGAGATATCTCGAGACTAGATTTTTCGAGCAATTTGAGATTGAGATCGAGCGAGACTCGTTTTCCGAGCAGTATGATCTCGAGATCGAGCGAGATTCGAGCAGCACTTTAATCTCGCTCGAATCTCGAAAAGTCGAGACTCGCACAGCCCTAATATTTAAAAACTATTTAGGCCTGACCTAATACACCAGTATAATTAAGGGTCAACTTCAAACATGGTTAATTTTGTTTGGTGGTGGTATCGAAAAAGCTGTTCTATTAATTTTGTGGTGAGAGTAAGTAATATTCAGTTAATTTCTCATCATATCAGGCATGTATCGCTACAACGCGTAATTACTAATTAATTAGTGAATTGACTTGTAGCCATGACTAAGATTTATCATCTCGGTGTAACGAAACTCACCTTAGTGATGAAGATCCCGCAAAGTTCTCGTGGAGCCGACTTCACTCGGATGGAGGAACAAGACGGACGTGGTTCACAGAGTTAACTTGTCGTGGGCATAGAAGCGTACGAAGCACAGAGGCCGGAGATTCACTTCCCAAGCAGTCTGTAAACAAGAGAAGACGTGGGTTAGAGCAGGACAACCTTTCAAGCAGCATTCACTTGTCAGAATGAACTTGTAGCCGTGACTAAGATTTATCATCTCGTAACGAAACTCACCCGAGTGATGAAGATCCCGCAGAGATCTCGTGGAGCCGACTTCACTCGGATGGTGGAACGAGACGGACGTGGTTCACAGAGTTAACTTGTCGTGGGCATAGAAGCGTACGAACACAGAGGGCGGAGATTCACTTCCCAAGCAGTCTGTAAACAAGAGAAGACGCGGGTTAGAGCAGGACAACCTTTCAAGCAGCATTCACTTGTCAGAATGAACTTGTAGCCGTGACTAAGATTCATCATCTCGGTGTGAAACTCACCCGAGTGATGAAGATCCCGCAGTGTTCTCGTGGAGCCGACTTCACTCGGATAGTGGAACAAGACGGACGTGGTTCACAGAGTTAACTTGTCGTGGGCATAGAAGCGTAAGAAGCGCAGAGGGCGAATATGTACACTTCCCAAGCAGTCTGTAAACAAGAGAAGACGTGGGTTTAGAGCAGAACAAACATTTCAAGCAGCATTCACTTGTCAGAATGAACTTGAAGCAGTGACTTTAGATGAAATTTAGTCCCCCACTGAAAATCAGTAATGTGACCGAGTGGGTAGACTCTAAATACAAATTTATTTATTTACAATGAAACTCACCAAGGGTGTAGCAAGATCAGGCAGGGTCTAGTGCTGCCTGGAGAGCAGACTCTCAGTACAGACAAGGGACGGATGATGCGATATGGCCGTGGTGCTAGAGATATCTTATCAGCAAACAGAGACTCGTACGATTCATGACACGACTGTCATTCCCTTCGTAATCAGTCTGAAAACAAGAGAAATAACGACTTATGGCAGGTCAACCTTTCAACAGTCTCTGGTACAAAATTTCCTCGCTTTTTCAGAATTTCCATATAGGCCTAAATAAATAAATTTTGTAGTTAAAAGAGTAACCAATCAATCACAGAACTGATTTTCAGTGGGGACCATGATCCTCCACACCACAAATTAAGATGCCATGAGAATTTAGACCTACCGTACCGTCAAATCTAGGCTAAGTGGAAAATTCTGCCGCAAAATGACATGATTAGCACAGTGAATTAATTGCACATTTTAATGCAGTGTCTAGGGGATCACCCCTCGAAAACATTTGGATCATAGATTCAATTTGGATCGAGAATTTTTGGGAAAATGGGGACATTCCAAATAGGGATGACATCAATCGATTCCAAAAAATTGGAATCGATCATTGTGACCTAAGAATCGGTTTGGAATCGATTCCCAAGAAAAAACTTTTTAATTGTATGCAAAGATATTTTGATGGTCAATTTCCGCGGAAACCGTGATACGCAGCGATATTTCCACGGTCGTTTGGCGTGGAGCCCGTGAAGGTGTCTCGTCCGCCTTACGCCACGGAACGATGTATTTCGCAACGTTGCGCCGTCGTCTGTTGACTGTACTGCTTGCCTTTGTGTATACGATCGTTGTCTGGCTGGAGAGGGAGGGACAGTAGACACATAGTTCACCACTCTGCCACGCCCCAAAACACGACACGCAAACGTTTAAACTGTCTAATGAGGAATTGATTTCTCCAATTTGGAATCGATGCAGACAGAAATCGATTAATCAATTCTGCCGTGTAATCCCTAATTCCAATCAATCAATGAAAGCCAGTCAATTTCCCCGAGTTTGAAGCAACGTGTAATATTAGAATTAACTTGCAGAAATGCCTTGGCCCTAAAGATTAGGCAATTCAGTACATTGAAACTCACCCAAGGTGTTGAAACATCGGACGGGGTCAAACGCTTTCTGTGGAGCCGACTTGCAGGCGGTTGAAGATCACTTGATGTGCGGGCTAGAAACAAGAGTGTGTCAAGATGTATCAACCCTTCAAACAAAGTTCACAATGTGGACGTACAATAACCAGTAGATTAAAGTCAAACTAGGTCTACAGAACCGTCTAAGCTGGTTGATAGCAAGATTTGAAATAACTAGGCAGTCACTTTTATCCAGGGTAAAAATTATATATGAAAATAAAACTGAAGCACAAGTAGGCCTAGCCTATAAAGATTAAAGATTATCTGGCCCCCTAACTACAGTAAGAACTCTCTTATCCGATCTCCTCTTTTCTGATGTACAGTGTTAACCAAGCCGAAAATAATAAATAAATGAAAAAAAAAAAATTAAAGTTTTAAATATGTAAATAAAACATAAAAATAATTACAGACGCCGCGCCGCACTTTTTTAAATGTACTCGCATACATTTGTAGGCATGCCTTACGAGTGAGTGCAAAGAAGATAGATCGGCGATATATCTCGACTTTTGAGCAGAGTGCATCAGTGTACTGAGCATATAGAGTCAGTGGTCAGTGTGCGTCGGCGCATCGCCGGTAAGCGTCAGTGTCACCCACTGAGCATATAGAGATCAGTGTGCGTCGCGCGCCTGCGCGTGCGCAAAACGATCCAGCCCATCTCACACACAGCTGTTCAAAGATGGTCGTTGTGGAACTAGATGCAATCATGTTTCAACCGATTCACGAAATTCGTAATCACGACGCATTGAATTGTTATTCCTGGGCTTATCTTATTTCTTTCCCAGACTTATCTTGCGTCGTGAGCTCCAGCGCCGGCATAGTAGTGAGAGGTTTTCCCACATGAGAAAGAGAGCTACCCCTAGGCCTATGTTTGCATCGTAGGCCTAGGCCTACTGCCTCGAGCTTAGGCCTAGACATACGTTTTTATTACGACATGTAGGCCTAATTGTGTACGTGTGTTTGTGAGCTTGATTTACAAGCTATTAAATCATTTATGTATACCCTGTATGAAGTGTATCGTGTGTATTTTATGTTCCTTCATCCATTACATGTGTCATACATCATTTTACCACATCAGGCTATGCTACGAGAGCAAATAAACAAATGAAACCGCGCCATCAGAGTTTTTCGCAAAATCCGAGGTGCCCCCGGTCTCATCCAACTCGGATAAGAGAGTTCTTACTGTATTGTTATTTGACTTGCATCCAGAAATATTTCCTCCCAATACATCCCTAGGCCAAGGCTATGTTGTTTAACAGAAGCTTAATTATTTGTGGAAAAGTAGTTCACTCACCAGAACACTTCCATGCAACACTGAATGAAGCTGGACCTCCGAGATGCCGATAGTTCCAGGTTGAGCCGCCACGAGCTGTCTTCTCTCCGCAGCAAGAACGCAGACGTGAACAGTGCGTGTCCCGACTACAGTTGATGTTCCTGGAAGTGGACATACTAGTGTTAGCATCAAGGTGTGAACCAGGCTCAATAGACGGCCAATAAGATTGGGAGGCAGGCGAAAGTTAACTCTTAAGAGTACACTATAAGAAAATAAATATGGTGGATGGTTACGAGTGTGGCTTAGGATCTAGTCTGAAACAAGGGATGTCTACCGGCCCTACAAGGTTAACACAGGATTTAAACCTACGCCCCTTGAGTCCGCAGACGTCAATTAGTAATCCAAAATAGTCAACAAGGGGAAGTAGGACCTACGTTTACGCTAGTAGTGTGTGTGTACCGTTATTTGCCGTCTGACCCGAAAGTAAAACAAAGTAAGTTACCCAATTTTCAGGTAAAAAATAAAAGTAGGCCTAACAAATTTAGGTGGCCTGTCCTATCTCAACATTACTTGGCTAAATGATCACAAGACTGTTTGTTGAAGTGGCAGTCAAGGTTAGACACAACTCCTTGAAAGGATTAAAATTCCAATGCAACTAGAATATGTTGGAGGAGAGACACAACTTGATTGACTGCATGAAACGGATGGACCAAGTGACCTGGCAAGTGAGCTTACCTGGTACGGACGGAGTCACCATTGCCTCGTAGTAGGCCTAGAAAGCCGAGAGATAATCCCAGCGACTGGTGAGCTTACCTGGTACGGACGGAGTCACCATTGCCTCGTAGTAGGCCTAGAAAGCCGAGAGATAATCCCAGCGACTGCATCTCTCGGTAGATTGCGATCCATCCCAGTAACTCTAGCTCTTTTAGCCCATGATGCAATACGGGAACACTCGACTCCAGGCGAGCGCTGGAAACAGTTGAAACAAAACTCGTAGTAATACCTACTGTTCATCGTACTAAACTCAACATGTAGGTTCACCTAAGCTGCTAGTGGATTACAGCCGGTCGGCTTGACTCAGGACTCAGGAGATGCGAAGTACGTGCATTTATATTCGCCAGAAGCGAGCGTTTCGACTGAGCCGACCAGTCACCTTTATCGACAGCAGCTTTAGGGTGCGTTCTGTTAACTGTGGGATGTGCCGATCCCAATAGGCCAGTCAACACAAGCCCAGCGTGAGCTTGAACAATTGAGTAGCAAATACGCTAGATCAGTAGGCCTAGCCTACATCCAGCAGGTAATGGTGGTGATGATTTTTGTTGCTCATATTAAGAGGGAATGGGACACATTTGGCCGTTAGCAAATAGCTATTCGCTCGGCCAAGATGCATCCGACGTATACAAAATTTTGCAAAGTTGTCATTAAAGCATGTGGACAGCCCTGCGGTCATAGATTTTCAAAATTTTGTCTTGCATCAGCCAGAAAAAAATCACAAATATAGGCCTAGTCAATTTTTGAGTTTTTAACAAAATCAACATTTGTGAAAACTAATTTATTTTGCCTAAATTATTTTAAAACCAAATTGGAAATATGTTACTGCAGAGCCCTATATTTCCACATTCTTGACATATATGTTCGAAACTTCGAACACCTGTGATGTCAGTCGGCCGCGCGAACAGCAATTTGACCTAAAACGCATGTCCTATACTCTCTTAATGCACTAAGGCTATTTCTCGATTTGGATAGTCGGGAAACACTCACGTAGGTGGTTAATACAATCCAGAAATTAAAAAATCCTTCCCGATCGGAGTTCGAACCCGAGTCTCCCACTTTCCGGCTGGACGCCTTAGCCAACTAGACCACCGAGACGGTAACTATTTAACTTCTGTATTGTCGTTACATTATAGAACTTGAATGGATGGAACAATAAAGCATCGAAAAACTGTTGCTGTTGAATTGACCAAACAAACATATTTATAATGTCATTACCTTACGCAGGTATGAGGGAGGGTATATTTCTCGATTTGGATAGTCGGGAAACACTCCCGTAGTTGGAATTGTTAATATTTAATACAATCCAGAAATTAAAAAATCCATCCCGATCGGGGTTCGAACCCGAGTCTCCCACTTTCCGGGCGGACGCCTTAGCCAGCTAGACCACCGAGACGGTAACTATTTAACTTCTGTATTGTCGTTACATTGTAGAACTTGAATGGATGGAACAATAAAGCATCGAAAAACCCCGATCGGGATGGATTTTTTAATTTCTGGATTGTATTAAATATTAGCACTAAGGCTATTCGAGAGGGAGACGATGAGTGGCGATGGATGACGAAGGAAAATTACGTCTAAGTAGATCCGTATGCTTCAGACCAGCGCCCTAATTGAATGTGCTACTGCGGACGGCTAGCTGACAACACAACTCATAGGACTCATCCGTCATTCTAGGTACCTAGGTCCACACCAGTACGCGAGTGCACGATTATCAACGTAGAACTAGAGCCGTGCGAATATTCGACTTCCGAATAATATTCGCGGATTATTTTTGCCGATATTCGATTCTAAATTCAAATAGGTAGTAGGCCTTAACTATTCGAAATTCAAACTATTTTGGCTTTTGCGAGTCTCGGGGTAACTGTTAGAAAGCCCGCTAAAAGTGCAAGGAGTTTGAATTTTCGCCGCTAGAGCTTGACTTTTGATCTCGAACGTGCAAAAGTTTTTGTTTTTGCAGACAGATCGTGCTAGCGCCAAATCGAAAATTTTTGTGATGTAAACAACAATGGCATCAAAACCTTCATAACCTTATTTCTCGATTTGGTTAGTCGGGAAACACTCCCGTAGGTGTAATTGTTATTATTTACTACAATTCAGAAATTAAAAAAGTCCGCCCCAACCGGGAATCGAACCACGGATCTCCCGCATTCCAGACAGGCATCTTAACCAGTAGACCATCAGGACGGGTACATTTTAAGCTCTGAATTGTAATTGCATAATACATCTGAATGGATGGAAATCGAAAAATCGAGAAATAAACCCTCGCTCATAGGCCTACCTGCGTAAGGTAATGACATTATAAATTATAATTAATGTTTGGTGGTCAGTTCAAAGGCAGCAGATATTCTTTGCAGTACTGTTCCATCCATTCAGATGTATAATGCAACGGCAATTCAGAGCTTAAAATGTACCCGTCCTGATGGTCTAGTGGTTAAGACGCCTGTCTGGAATGTGGGAGATCCGTGGTTCGATTCACGGTTTGGGTGGACTTTTTTAATTTCTGAATTGTAATAAATAATAACTTCATAACCTTGTCTTTGAACTGCTTCATTATGATTGTTTTGACGAGTGTACTTGTCTTTGCGATTTTTTAATGATTAAATTAATTATTTTGGTGTTCTTGTGCTGTATTAACTATTAAGTTGTGGAAGATGACGCGTTTGCAAGGCATTCGCCTTCAAGTTCAAACCCCATATTTGGGACTATTTGACCTTTTGACAGACAAAAGTTCTGCCGATTGATTCCCAAAGCCTAGGCTAGGCCTCGGTTTCACTGAAATTAGTGAGGCTAGGCTTACGCTATCACTTATCAAGTCAGACTTGTCTTGATTTGTGGTAGGGCTAGGCTAGGGCTAGGCTAGGCCTTAGCCATTGAATTTTGAAAGAGATATTAATACACAAAGCCTTCCAACTACTAGGCCTGGGCATGTTATCAAGTCACACTGGTCTTGATTTTCAGTAGCACCTCTAGGCTCAAAATATTAGCCTCGATCATCTTAGGCCATCTATGGTCTAGGCCTAGTAACTACCAGGCCTCTCTGACAAATAGGAACTTCATGACATTAGCTTAGGCCTAGGCTAAGCTTGGCCTGCTAGCTTTTAAGAATAAAACTGGTGGATGCGTAATTTTTTTTTTTTTCAAGCAACAACATTGATCACCTCACATGTCACTTTTAAAGACACGTTGATATGTTTAAAAGATAGCTATCCTATAGGGTAGGCCTAGGCCTACATACATACAAATCTTGATGTTGATCTTGTGTAGGCCTACTGGGTACGGTAGGACGCCTATATTATATTGTGTAGGTAAATATCAAATACAAATGGAAAAATGCTGTTATTCCAGTCATTATTCAAAACTATTCGAAAGTATTTTTTTTTCGATAATCAACCTTTTGGATTTGAATATTCAATATTCGATTCGAACTGAAAAACCACTATTCGCACAGGCCTACGTACAAGTCTTGGGTGCGTTTCGTTGCCAGGCCAGTTGCCGAGAGTGCAGTTAAGCATCATTCACAACTAGTTCTAACTTCTAAAGTGTAATATTTTGTATTGCGGAGCATGTGGCAATTAGAGCATTCACAACTCGTCCTAAAAGTCATGTCGTAACGAATTTCCCAAAATCCAATTCTTACGGCTAGGCTTTACAACGAGCAAATCAGAACAGTGAGCTGTGTGTGTGCGCAAGTGAGAAAAAAGAGAGTATCTAATACGTAGGCAGTTGTGAACGACTCACATTTCTTACGTCTTACACCATGTGACTTAGATCTTGCGCCTTTGAACTAGTTGTGAATGATGTTTTTAACACCAGCATGAGCTTGAGTTTTCGAGTAGGCCTATGGGACGCAGCAAATATCGGAATGGATCCAGTACCTACGCTAGCCTATGGGGATCAGTAGGCCTCCATCCAGCAGGTAACTGAACACACCCTTTAGAACATGGGGCATGAGAGAAGATGGGCAAAGCTTTTGACGGTATTGTTTGACCTTGACCGTCAAGCGACTTGGCCAGACTTTTGACCTTCTAGTGACTACATTGGCCTACAAGAGAAGAGAATAACATAGGCCTAGATGTAAAGCCTGCAAGGGATAGAGCTCTGTGCTAGCTTCATCACCTTGCAGTGAGCAGTATGGATGATCAGTAACAAAAACGAACCAACAACTTCTTGCAAAGCTCTGTGTGACCTTGACTAGACCTGGGAGGCCTAGCCCATACCCAAGTAGGTAGGCTTACCTGCCTATAATTTAATTCCTCCCATTTAGCATCAGGAAGCAGAGGGCTTTAAAGAATAGTTTCAACTTCTAAGCTAGGGCCTAGGCCCCTATGGCTAAATGATTTTTCAAGGTTGACCTATCCTAGAGTGAGCATGGCAGGGACACGAGGCATTGCAGGCCCCAGGAAAGTCGGCAATCAACATAATTTTCTCACAATAAACTCTACAAATGGTTAAATATGTTACTGGGCTACAATGAATTGAATATTGAGAACATTAGCATGAACAGAGACGCGATGGGCAAAGTGGACATGAAATGGGCCACGAGGTCCTTGAAACCAACCTCGATTTGTGCGTTTTCGTAAACAATTTGAATACACATTTAATTGAAGTAGTTTGTTTAAGGGCAATGCTAAAACAAAGTAGAAACACTGGGCAAAATTAAAATAATCAGGGCGTGTTACCTGGTGTAAGCTAGGGATGTGAAGTCTGTGAAAGCTGGCAGGAGAATAGAACGAGACGATTGCGGCGCCGGTGCACGCTGTCAGTCGGGGGGCGGTTCCTGTGACGTCATAGCAGCATCTTAGCAGCATTCACACCACTGTCACCAACCTCGCGATAATATATCACACCATTGTTACCAACCTCGCGATAATATGACGAGCAAGGCGGGGCATTTGATTATGGAACTTTCACTGGTCGAGATGACTAGCCCGTACCGAACGAAAGAAATATTAATCCATATTTTTTATTGAAAATATTATTTGGTGGATTGACAACATATTATCAACTGCAAGGGAAGTCTATATCATTCTTGATCCAATCCAACCATGGAATTTAAATAAATAGTATCCAGCTACGCTTCGAACCGAGTTTAGAGCTAACATAAGAAAACAAGACGTATCAACCAACAATACCTTACTACTTATTTATTTATAAGAGTCTAGTACATCACATGTACTATTTTACAAAGACAATATATTATAATACGATATGAAATTATAAATAAAGTGAAACTTAAAATTACATTATTATAATACCTATACAAACTAACAAATAATTATATGGTGATGGACAATAAAAAAATATATCAAAATAAGTGCAACAAAACATAACGAATCTATTTAAAGCAAATTCAATACACACCATTGCATGAGGCACAATCACAGGGTTTTGTAAATTTTTGTCAATAAACTTACTAAAAAAAGTATCAATGATAGCTCTTACCTTTATGGGCAAAACATATAAGCTAACTTATACAACTGTCTTGTAATCTTGTCTTGTAATACGTCTTGTAAGTTACCGGGTGATAAAAAATGACATCTATCAATGGCTAAATGACCACATATTGACCTTAAACGAAATGAAGACTGTATATATGACCTTCTCACCCACCCAAGTCACTCAGCCTAATGATGCAAACCTCAATGTATTACTTAACTCTTCTTCTTGTGCATATACTCAGGATGCAAATGCAAATTTCAATTAATGTACCGCTAACTGTTATAAGATTGAAAAAGTCTCATCGACTAAATACTTAGGTCTTAAAATAGACAATCACTTAAAATGGAATGAACATGTTCGCGCTCTATGTAACAAATCAAAAAGTCTACTTTATGTTTTTTACAGATTAAGAAATATCTTTGAACTTAAGGTCCTTAGAACTATATATTTTGCTTTGCTACAGTCAAGCTTTGAATATGGCATTATTGGATGGGGTGGTGTGCAAAATGTACATCTTAGCTCTTTATCAATTATTCAAAAACTAGCCCTTAAAACAATGATGAAAAAACCTAAGGATTTCTCTTCCACTATTACCTTTGATCAAGCAAAGGTTCTTGACATTAGACAAAATATATATTAAAAATATTCTCCTCTTTATTCATAAAAATCTCAAGGACTTTAAACAGCTGAATGTGTCTGATTCACGCTCTAATACTAGGCTTTCAACCAGACATGGATTATTCCTACCTAGGAAAAACACGCGTCTGGGTCAAAGACATATTTCTTTTCTAGGACCCTTAATTCATAATACCTTGCCTGAAAAATGTTTCGTTTCTTCTCTATGTTCTTTTAAAAATAACGTGAAGAAATGGCTCTTTGAAAAGGGATTAAATAACAATAATAATGCCCAATCTGTTCTAGCCTATTACTTGTTAACTTAGTCTCAAGGCTAAATTTTATTATAAAAATTCCTTTGTCTATCTCTTTAGTTTAGTTTAGTTTAGTTTAGTTTTAAGAATTTTACCATATAAATTGCTTCCTTGCATAAATATATTTTATTTTTATTTTACTTATTTATTTCTTATTTTTTCATGTTGTACAAACTACTATTAATTTAAACTCTATCTTTGCTAACATCTTGTAATTGTTTTAAATTTAACATGTATTATAACTGCCCACACACGAGCACTGTGCTTATGTGGGCTTCTCTCGACTATTCTCTTCTCTTGTTTGTTTATGTACCAATTGTATTTATTTTCTTGAGAATAAATTTTTTTCTGAATCTGAATCTGAATCTAATTTGTATTAATTTATCCTCATTCTTAAGATGTTGTTAAACTTTGAATGTTGTAGTATTCTATGTCCATGTGGCAATTTGTATCTGTACAAAAGAGATTTTTAAAGTTTTAAATTTAATAAACTCATATTGATCATTATATTATTATTTACTAAACGTAAACCCATTAAAAGCAGCGATTATCTTCGATTTGTTTATTTCCAAGTGTTAATAACGACATCTTCTAAGAAACACTCAACAATAATGACTTGTGATCAAAACAATACGTAAATTACCCTAACGAAAGTGCGCACGAAGTCAACAATGACCCTTCTTTTCTATAGCAACATAAATCTTCCATGTTTTGAAGACAGTTTGACATATATTCCAAATTTCCCCTCCGGAGACGATTTATTTTTTATCCGGGTTCCTGTTATCGTGTTATTTAAACGTGAGTATTTGCTTGAAAATATCCTTGTTATTATATATAATAATATTGTGTTCGCACTGTCCATACCACTGATTGCTATATTTCCTATTAAAAATATCGGTCTTTGGTTGGTTATCGCTTACTCGTCGATTGCGTCGGGGCCTGCAGGGTTGGCTTGGTCGCTTTGATTTAAAGTCCCCCACTGAAAATCAGTTATATAACTGAGTGGGTAGACTCTAAATAAAATTTATTTTTTTATTTATTTAAGTGAGCTGTATGAAGAAGCTATGAACATAGCATAGGTAAATGAATCATCATGCATGATATGATATCCAGTGGTTCGATTTGAACCTTGTAGTTTTGTGTGATGATTTCTCGACGAATTTTGTCGTTCAAAACACAATTATCATCTATTTTCGGCAAAATTAACATAGCTTGGATTCAGGAGGTTTTCGGATAAATGCTATTCAACGGTAATCCTAACTGAAGAAGGTTTTCACGGTTTTCCTCTAGGCATTATTATTTCAAAATCTGCCAAACTAGAGTTTATTAATTTGGGATGCATTCTATTCTGTCACGGTTCTCCGTCCGGGCCCGGGGTAGATTTTGGCCCAGAGAATGGCTTTTCAAATCGTAAATGGCGAGGGAAGAGGAACAGTGTATCTTGCAAACATCAGCTAGCAATAGGGGAGTACTCCTTGAAACTAGAGGCGAGCTCTGGCAGTCAACGTCGTCGGGGACCTCACCCCATCCCCTTGACAACCTCTCCGATGACAAAGACAATGACGACCATAACGTGAGAACCCCACTTTCCTCCCCCTACCCGTGGCTGGTTCTGACCAGGATGGGAAACTTCTCCCCACACACCCTATAAGATAGAGTGTCGCATTATGACCCAACGGTTGACGCGCTTTTAACACAAATAAACTTAACTTAGTTATAGAAACTGATAAACAAAGTGAGACATTAATTAAACTAAATACACACAAAGTTACTAACAGTAATCCATAGTAAAAATAATAAAATACAACAGCAGAGCATATTCCCACTCGAACACCGAAGTTAAGCAGAATCGGGCGTGGTCAGGGGTAAAGTGGGTGACCGCTCTGCCCTGAAACTCACGTATACCGCTGGTTAGAGCAGATGGAGGGTTCGAGAGCTAGTGTAACGGCTTCGTTCTCCTCGACGTCTGCTCGGCAGTCCGGGTTAGTGGAGGAACCTATATGACTGTCAAGGTTACACCGTCCTTTCGGATGGGACGTTTAAGCCGGGACTTTTCTAGAGGAGTAGGCTAAGTGCCGACAGACTGACGGAGATGTTGTATTCAGTGTTCGGAGGCAGCAAAGACCCGGATGGCTTCGTTGCCTGGGTAGAGGCTCACCTGAAGATCTTGAGCATGAACTACTCTCTCATGCTGTGGTTCGTTCTCGGCTGGATTCTGCTCTCAGCGGTTGCGATCTTCATAATCCACCTTGTCAAAGGTAAGACGCCACGATGCATGTTTAACTGACCGAGCCAGCATAGAATATCATCTGCCGACCGAGAACAAGGCGAGAAAAGAAGCAAAGTCCATGTCGCAAACATTAGCTATACTTGCTCCAACGAAAGAATGCAGATGCCTGGTAGTGGTGGGGTTAGCATGAATGCGCGGTAAATGGAATGTCGCCTTTGTGTATAAAAGAGAAATATCTTTTACCAACGCAAGCAAAAATTATCTGTGCTAGATCACAGAGTTCCTCCGTGTGCAAGATCCACGCTGAGCTATGCGTGAATAGAATTGAGAAAGTTGTTATGTTGGGAAAACAATTTCGAGCCACCTGCATTCTTTCGTTGGGACCACTATATTATAGTACGTATGACTATGAGGAGCTTCGCTTTTTGTCGATTTCAGTAGGCCAATATTAGTTTCTTTTTATGCCTTTCATGTTCAAGAATTAATTATTTTTCTAATTCTTTGTCAAAATCCCCAAAATATGTGATAAGTCAAATTATACGTTGACAAAAGGAAGGGCTGACTAAGTGAAGAGGGTGCGCTGAGCATGGCCCATCTCAGACACGCGCGCTCAGGTGTTAATGATTTATGCTAAACGGTTGGATATATCAATACCAAATTTTGCTTGAATGTTAGAGTTCCTTTATATTGATATTCAAACTTGGTTTGAGTCAAATTCAAACTTGGAGTGAGTGCGAGAGGTAAGTCCGAAACGTGAAAACAAAATGGGGAATCGAAAACACCCACCAAACTGTTAACCTTACGAACAAACTAAATTAACTTGTGCGTTCACATTGATTTAAACATATATTCAGTTAGACAATTTGCGTTAAAAAATTTACGCTTGGCATAAAACCCCGCAGTTGACCAAAATTGATTACATTATGGAGATTTCAAGATTTTTTATTCAAAACGGATAAATTAATAAAAAAATACGCGTACTGGATATCATAGATTGATCCTTTATTAACGGTATTATGAAATATGACAGATGTTGTTAACCGTTTACCCGAAAAAACAACGGAAAGCTGAGCGTCTAAACTCGTCTCCGCGCCAGCCTCAGCGACCCCTTGTAAGTAATCTTTGACCTAAAGGAGTGACCATACCGTTGCTTGACAACTGGTTGCAGGAAAAGTTACCCAAAAATGTTAAATACGTATAGCCAATGGTATAGCTGACTCCCTGCCCCCACCTCAAGTCACGCCGTGTTTCTTGTTTATTCCCAGGGGACGCGCAGAAGTCTGAATGTGACGTCCATGCTGACGATGCTGACATAAAGACAGAAGTTTTGTCCCGGCGCATCGCGTGGATGATGGAGATGATGCGGAAGCTGTACAGCCTGAGCAAGAGAGCCATTCGCAAGAGAGAAGTTCCTAGGCTGAAGCTATCCACCAGCAAGGCGGCAAAGAAGAACAGGCCGACTTCTGGTAAGATGCGAGAGAGCAAGAAACGCGGTGGGGGGGACGAGCCCAAGAGGAACGGCTCAACGCTCCGAGCGCAAGGAGGGGCTAAGAAGAACAAACCCGGTCGAGACGAGCTCGCCGCGATCAAGAACATGGCGGCCAGCTCGCCCGAGGCCGCCAAGCGCCGCATCTACATGTATCTAGCGAATAACCTGCGCCTGATCGACTCCGACATGGACGAGTTGGCAGAACTGCACGCCAAGGTCGAGTGGAACCAGGTGGCAACAGATTACGAGGCCGAGGAGCTGGCAACACTGTTGAGAGACCAGCCGGCCTGGATACAGCGACAGTATGCCGGAGAGGACCTTGGAGCAGAAGACTGGACTCAACGGTAGGTTTTAGCAGACACCCCCCAAGAAAATGCGACATTTATCTGAACAAGTAGACAATACCTTCATTGTTTTTGAAGCAAATACAGTAACAAATGAATATTTTTGCAATTTTGTGAAACTTTTTTTTTCTTTTTTACGATTTTGACTTTTTTAGTGTGAATTATCTAGTATTTTCTTCTTTTCGTATGGGCCCGGGGTAGAATTTGGCCCAGAGCATGTCACTGCTAATATGGTAAATGGCGAGGAAAGACAACATATACATCTAGCAAACATTAGCTAGTTTGTAGGGGAGTAGGCCTATCACTCCCCGAAAGTGGAGGCGAGCTCTGGCAATCGTCGTCGGGGACCCCTCCACATCCCCTTGACGACCCCCGACGACAACGACCATGACAACACGACCGATGACAAAGGAGATGACGACCGCGACGTGAGGTGAGACCCCCTACCCGTGGCTGGTTCTGACCAACGAGATAGAATAGAGGTTTATAGAGCGGCTAACTGGCCGCCATGTTTGAAGCAAATTGAACCATTGGCGGCCATGACGCAAGCAGGCACTTTTCGGCAGTTCGTTCAGCCTCAGCGAGGAGCGCTAATGCGGCAACCAAGCCCGCTCTATAAACCTCTATTCTACCTCGTTGGTTCTGACCACATGGGCCCCTCCTCCCACATCCCCCCTAGGTTATAGTGGTGCACATATATGACCTAACGGTTGACGCACGTTTGCTCCCACAGATTCGTCAGGCTGGTTGGAGAGAGCGTTGGAGAGCAGCTCTCGCCTTGATGAAGACGAGGACCACAACTGAATATTTATAAATTATCTGTCTGGAAACATCAATTATTTAAAAACAAAAAAACCACAAGTCATCCAGCTTGAAGACGAGGACCGACCAACTATCTCATCAACAAGTTACAACTGAATATTTATAAATTATCTGTCTGGAAACATCAATTATTTAATAAACAAATGCTAATAACCACAAGTCATCCAGCTTGTTATCAGAAGTGGCCAATCCCTAGCATACGGTAATTGTGTTACAGGAGGATTGTGAGTTGAGGATGTTCGTTCACTGGTAATTTAATTTTTTCCCTTAAGGTGACTTGCTTCAACTGACCTCCCTTCTACTGATTCACTCCCTAATCAGTTATTTACAAGTTAAAACAATATTAATTTTATGAAGTAAACAATCAAACACAGCCAAGAATAAGAGTTTCATGATTTGAACTTCTTTAGATTCTTCGGAAAGTTAGTCATACCAAACCATATTTTATCAGTAGGGACACGTATATAGCAAATTTAATTTGGAATATTTTGCATTTATATTTTCAAAATAGTAGCATTTATTATTTTACTTCCACCAAAATCTTAAATGTGAGGTTTTTTTACATTTCTAATGGGAAACGTTGGAATACAAGCTTTCATTGTTGTGTCTGCATTTATGTAATATAGATTTATTTAGTTGATCTCTGTGAATCAGTTTTTTAACTGAATAAGATAAACGTTAAATAAATTAATACTTTTCAATGTGTATGAAAAGTGAAAACCTCACTAGCATTTTGTAGCTTTTTACAAAATATAACAGCTTATGTTTGCACCGATTTAGCATTAAAAACATAAAACGTAAATTAACGCAGGGTATCTATCTACTTATCAGTTAGATCAGTGGAGTCAGCTGTATTTGCACTCTAGTCTAGGAAGTAATTCGGGCCGGAAGTCGCTTTTTAGTTCTTTGTAGGATGTCCGTCGTAGGGCACACATCAAAATTACCCGGCTCAGGTTGACTAGATATGTTGATGTAAGAGGAAAGCCCTTGCATTCGCATTTACGACTGCTCGGAAAACCTCGGAATAAACCTTCAGTCAGGTTTGCCGGTCTCAACGGGATTCAAACCGGGACCTCCCGAATCAGTGTCGCGCGCTTTACGCTCGAGCTGACAAGTCGCTGATTCGATCATCGCCTCCGGTAATCCTGACTGACAGCTCAGTGAGTTTTTATTTATTTATTCATTTCTTGCTTCTAATTCCGGTATATGTTATAATGATAAGCACGTCAATTAATAAAAATTAAGATAATAATAAAAATTCAAAAACGGCGAACGTAGACCAGTTATTACAAATTTCTATAAAAACACAAAAAAACAATAAATAAGATTTAGATAAAAATACATCAACTGAGTTAAAACATTTTTTAATTAAAAACGTATTGAGTTCCATTTTAAAATTTTCTACATGTCTAATATCTTTAAAGTGATGGGGCAAGCAATTAAAAAGTATACTGCCAGCACAGGTAGGGCTCTCTCTATAGATCGTATATTTATGGGGCTTAATATAAAAATCTTTCTTTTTCGTAACAATGCATTTAATCTTTTACCACTGGTTTCTGTGGTTTAGACATCATAAACATAACGCTTTTAAAGATATATAAACATGGAAATGTAAGGATAGACAGATTTTTTAAAATGTTCCTTACAAGATTGCGGCTGTTTAATATTCATTATAATTCTTGCTGATCAAGCATTTTACTATCGGTGTATTCCATCAACTTCTTGTCCACATTCAGATAGCAGGGAACTGCGACTATGCAGTCACAAGGTGAAGCACGTTGACTCAACATTGACAGGCTCGATAATATTGTTGACGAGAAGTAGGACCGAGCTCTACTTTCGAGCAGTGCTGACCTTGGTCACCTCCAACAAATGCAATGTATCAACTATATTGTGGTCATTGAAATAAGTCATCTAGATTCAAGTCTTGGACAAGTTCTTCAAAATAAGGATCTTCTAAAGTTTAATTACCTTGACACTAAAGGGAACTAAGTCACGTTAAAAAGTTACAAGTTCACGAAAAAACTTTGTCCCTTTTTTAAGTTCTTTTAAAAGTTTCCAACTATTAAAAATAACGTAGGCAAGACGTTTGAATAAGCTCGAACCAACTTTTTCCCATTCAAAAGTAGTTTGATTGATTGATTGACTTTCTGCGTGACCTTTTATTTTAACCCAAACAATTTGAAACTCAAGGGTGGTTTAGGAAGAATATGCACATGTCTCTATGGCACATTTACTGCTAGTTAAAAAAAAATAATATTCTGAGAAAGTACCCAGATAGAGACAACCGCATAATATCCTTCCTAAAGAACCAAATAAAATTTTAAATCTTTACGCTGAAAATAAGTGGTTCAAAAGCATTCTAGAACTAGCACTGGGATTCTGTATTAAAGCCTGGTTTGCCAAATTAATTTACAAAGTAGGAGAACTAAATAAATATTTACATAAGTGCAGACACAACAATGAACTATGTACTAGGGAAACGCCAAAGTCGTTGTTAAACGAGTTAGCCAAGTGTTTTGACTTCCAAAACCGGACCGTCTGGTCACCTTACAGGAACTCACTCTGCTTGCCACAATAATTATTTAAATTGAACATTCAAAATGCGAATCGTATTCAAAATGTATTAGCGTGAAACATTAACAAATTTCGAAGGTAAAACAAAATCACCTAATTTTTTTTCCCCATTTAACACCCCTCAAAAATAATATGTGGGTGTTAAAATATAAAAAAGTTAGAACTGGTGGGTATCGAATCCCATCCATCCGTGCGGTAGGCTAAATGGTTACCACTAGGCCATGCAGGCCACGTCAATCTCGTCCCGCTAACTGCTACGAAACAAATGCCATTGATATTATTAAAAATCACATTTTTATTTATTGTATGCTTAAATTACAATGGATCAAGCTGATTTTGTTAACAGTTCTCAGTAAACGTGTACCGGATGTCTGTTTAAAATTTCAGCGCAATCTGTTCAGCGGTTCGGCTGATTTTCGACGTACAGACAGACAGAATCACAGAATGAGAGCCGTTTGAGTTGAATGGAGACACTCAGTCGCTCCGCTCCCTCGTTTAATAACTAGGGAAACGCCAAAGTCGTTGTTAAACGAGTGAGTTAGCCAAGTGTTTTGACTTCTAAAACCGGACCGTCTGGTCACCTTACAGGAACTCACTCTGCTTGTTACAATAATTATTTAAATTGAACATTCAAAATGCGAATCGTATTCAAAACGTATTAGCGTGAAACATTAACAAATTTCCAAGATAAAACAAAATCACCTAAGTTTTATTTCCCATTTAACACCCTTCAAAAATAATATGTGGGTGTAAAAATATAAAAAAGTTGGAACTAACGGGTATCGAACCCCATCCATCCGTGCGGTAGGCTAAATGGTTACCACTAGGTCATGCAGGCCAAGTCACCCCCATCCCGCTAACTGCTACAAAACAAATGCCATTGATATTATTAAATATCACATTTTTATTTATTGTAGGCTTAAATCGCAATGGATCAAGCTGATTTTGTTAACAGTTCTCAGTAAACTCGTACCGGGTGTCTGTTTAAAATTTCAGCGCAATCTGTTCAGCGGTTCGGCTGATTTTCGACGTACAGACAGACAGAATCACAGAATGAGAGCCGTTTGAGTTGAATGGAGACACTCAGTCGCTCCGCTCCCTCGTTTAATAATTAACTAGGGAAACGCCAAAGTCGTTGTTAAACGAGTTAGCCAAGTGTTTTGACTTCCAAAACCGGACCGTCTGGTCACCTTACAGGAACTCACTCTGCTTGCCACAATAATTATTTAAATTGAACATCAAAATGCGAATCGTATTCAAAACGTATTAGCGTGAAACATTAACAAATTTCGAAGGTAAAACAAAATCACCTAATTTTTTTTTCCATTTAACACCCCTCAAAAATAATATGTGGGTGTTAAAATATAAAAAAGTTAGAACTGGTGGGTATCGAACCCCATCCATCCGTGCGGTAGGCTAAATGGTTACCACTAGGCCATGCAGGCCACGTCAATCTCGTCCCGCTAACTGCTACGAAACAAATGCCATTGATATTAAAAATCACATTTTTATTTATTGTAGGCTTAAATTACAATGGAACAAGCTGATTTTGTTAACAGTTCTCAGTAAACTTGTACCGGATGTCTGTTTAAAATTTCAGCGCAATCTGTTCAGCGGTTCGGCTGATTTTCGACGTACAGACAGACAGAATCACAGAATGAGAGCCGTTTGAGTTGAATGGAGACACTCAGTCGCTCCGCTCCCTCGTTTAATAACACAATTATTTTGGTAACAAATTCAAAATGGATATTAAATGAAATTAATTAACCGATCTTATTAAATTAATGAACCTAATATATGTTATTCTATGTTAATAAAATATGTTGTTCTCCTTTGTAAATCGGTTTTTATAACTGAATAGGATAGACGTTAAATACAATAAATAAATAAATAAATAAATAAATAAATAATTAATTAAATAAATAAATAAAAATAAATAAAAAGAAAAAAAAAGAAAATAAAAGAAGTCTTAGGGCTGGCTCCACCAAATGAATGTAATCTTAAGATTATAGTTAACTTAGGTTTTTTTAAAGTACATATTCAAATCATAAATATTCTATAGTTACCAGGATTCCAGATTAAAGCTCCAGATTAAAGTTAAATTAAGTTAAAGTTAAATTCAGGTAAAAGTTGATAGAACATCTCATCTATACTCAACTAGTAGATAACTAACTGAAACTTATATTAGGTAGAAATTAATATGAATAACAAAACAAGCCTGATAGATATAAAAATTGAAACTATATAACAGGTAGTAACGTTACGTTGGTAAAGCCTCGTGGAAACGAATGCAATGCACCACTCTCCTGCATATATCATCGATCTCTGCAGTTCTAGAGAAGTGCATTCCAACTATTTGTTAATCCCCCATCCGTAACGAGTAGCGAGAATCGCGAGCGGAATTGATTTAAACGGCGCTAGAACTTAATGAAAAGATTGTAATAAAGTTCGACGTAACACAGCAAGAATTCTTTCTTTCCTGGTGTGTGAGCGGCTATATATTTTGATTGGATGTCTGGTGCTGTGTTACTTCCTTGAGGCCATCACTCAGAGCGGTTGGAGAGAATTACTGGGTGAGTATACTTTATAATAACTTCTCTATAAAATAGCTTTTAGAACCGGGGCAATATAGAGAATTAAAACAAAAATTAGCCATAAGTACTAATTAGTAGTTGTCACCAACAGCATCATTCAGAGATATATCTATTAGATTTCACTTAAAATGCAGTTGGTATAGGATTAGAGATTTCTAAGGTTCGCTGAATTAATTAAAATCAAATTTGTTGGCCCGAAGCAATATAGAAAACTAAACAAAAATAATCAAGAGCACTATTTAGTAGTTGTCAGAATCAACGTCATCCTCAGATAATATCTATTCGATTCTACTCAAAACGTGTAGTTTGTGTACATGTTGAGAGATTTCAAAGGTTCCCTGGATTTATTAAAAATCAAAGTAGCCGTTTATCTGTTAAGATCGAACAAACTCACATGGGAAAAGCGAGATTTTGTGTGTGTATGGGTATAGTCAAATTGATGTCTTCTCTTAATTAATCCAATAAAGAAATAAATTCGTATTTAGAGTCTACCCACAAAATATGGGCTTCGTGAGTCGCGTTAATGGATGAGTATTTTTGGTCCAAGCATTTAATAAAGTTGTATATACACTGTGAAAGTAGTACTAATGCCCAAAGTGGAAACCAACAAGCATTTCGAAAACACAAAATGAAGTCAACAAGATTGTAAAGGTTCCTACCTTAGTCATGTTGTGGTATCGCTCAAATAAAATAATAAATACATACATTGTATTTAGAGTCTAACCACTCAGTTATATAACTGATTTTCAGTGCGGGACAGTAAATCAAAGCGACCAAGCCAACCCTGTAGGCGCCGACGCAATCGACGAGCGAGCTATAACCATAGCTCGCTACACTAGCAACGCTCATCCAGTACAACATTCTATGTTTATTTACAGAAGAACGCGATGAACTTCAAACTTTTCCTGATCGTTGCGTTTCTCAGTAAGTACTCGACAACGTTAGCCAGGTGTATTTACTTTGAGTTCGATGTAATGTTTTGTTTCCTACATCACGAGAAATGTTCCAGGTTTGGTTGTGAGTGAGACAACCAAGAAGGAGGGCGGCAGAGACCTGGACACCCTTGAAACCAGGGTAAGGTTGAACAGTAATGACAGGAAATAATGCAATGTCAACTAATTATTGATTAAACTAGACCGCTTCGCTAACGCTTTTGCAGTCGCGTTGATGGATGAGGTTTTATGGTTGATTAGCATTGACCTAAAAGTATACAATTTCTATGAGAAATAAAATTCTTCTACTGTCCCTGCCTAAAATAATAACATCTATAAGTTCAGTGATTTCTAACGTTCGTATAAAGTGTCTTCAAGATCGGAGTATAGCCGTTTGCCCGGTCGCGGGCCAAATATCACGAAAATATCGCATTATAAATAGAAAAAAATAGTAAAAGTACGATATTTTATGAGAAATATTTATTCAATTGAACCAAAAAACGAGTCTGATCTAAGTTCAGAGATTTTGAAGGTCTCCAATTTTCATCAAGATCGCATATTATGCTTTTTACCCGGTAGAGCGCGAACAAACAGACAAAAACAACAACAAACAATAAATAAAACACCCGAGCTATTTGTCTCAGGGTAAGCGAAATTGAAGTCTTCGCTTCGCTCATCCATTAAATAAAACAATTAATAACGTCGTATTTCGAGTCTGCCCACTCAGTCAGTTAGTTAGTTAGTTAGTTAGTTAGTTAGTTAGTTAGTGTTGTTTTAGGGCACTCAACAGTAGAGTTAGGTCTCACAGTTTATTTTTAGTAGGCGACATCAATAATTTAAAGAGAACTGATTCAATCTAGACGGGGCCGACGTAATTAGTGAATAATGGCCAACCAGAGATCGGAATTTAGAACAGGAAATCGGATCAACTGGCTGGGCACGATCCTCGACAGAATCAATGCTGATTAAGTTACGTATAGTTCGTTGCTAGGACGGCTCCAAAGTCACCGATTCCACATTCCACATTCACATGTATATGGGAGTTCAGTCCATATCAGAAGATAACAGAAGAAGAGAGAAAGCCCTACCTACCACATTCCTATAGCCATACATTGAACTAAATAAATAGGCTACATTTTTGGAGGATGCCCGCTGTAGGGTACGCATCA
This sequence comes from Sweltsa coloradensis, assembly GCA_024449915.1. Classification (NCBI taxonomy): domain Eukaryota; kingdom Metazoa; phylum Arthropoda; class Insecta; order Plecoptera; family Chloroperlidae; genus Sweltsa; species Sweltsa coloradensis. The sequence continues at coordinate 147,333 of JAMZAV010000513.1, forward strand.
GATTTAACCGGTGTGACCCTCTTCAGGTGACTAACTATAGGCATGTTGCGGATAAGATAATTCATTGAGAAGGGATGTCCGAGGGCTGTTAAGAGGACTCAATCCCTGACTAAAGAAAACCTCGGATAAAACTTTCAGTCAGGATTGCCGGTCTCGACGAGATTCGAACCCAGGACCTCCCGAATCAGAGTCTAGCGTTTAGCGCTCGAGCCAACACTGACGGCACCTTGAAATTGCTATTTAACACACGAGAAAAGAAAGGGACATATATTCGAAGGAACAGAGTAAAAATGTCTATACAATGGTTCATACTTCGTACTTTCCCGACAACATGCCCATTCGGCCGGGCTCAGTCTCCTGTCATTATCAGCAGGGGTTACAACTTACAAGCAACAGCCAACTGTATGAGTCATCATCATGTGTGGAATAGTAACATCGTCTGGGGATCGAACCCTGAACCCTACTTATGATTTGTTATCTATTTCACGAATTTGGAGCGATTAGAGACAGGAATTAGAATCTAGAGTAACTGGTAGTTTCACTTTCGCTTTGGTTCGTGGGCATCAAAATAATATGATAAATTACTTATTTAGCTCAATTAAAAATATAACTACGTAGAATATTCCATATATTATTATGTTAATTGATCTCAACACGGCATTTTAGGAGATACATTAACACCATTACGTAATCCGCTGCTATAATTAACACTCATTTTGTACTGCATATTATTATGTAGGTATGTGGGTTTATTTTTTTGTTTGAATAATGCTGTTTCACGGTTCTTGCCAGTTGTACTAGGTAATAAAACTATACAACACTGAGTGATGCGAGTGCTATAATACCTACCTAATTGCTTCCTAGCGTTGTTCACGCTCTGAGAGTTCGACACCGGGAGTCTATAAGAATGTTACTCATTGAGTCATTAAAGATGAACATTTGGTATAATTTAGTAGGAGAAGACATGAAAGTAAAAACGTAAAAGAGTTTTTGAGGCATGTCCTGGGTTTGATTCCAGCAACCACCAATAAGGTTATGACAGACAATTGTAACAATTATGTAGATCGATACTGACGCATTAACTAGGAGGGTGTAGGTCCTATTCCAGCAGCCGTCAATCCTGACTGACATTGCCACAGCTCATGAGTTGTACAATATGGTGATCTAATGCCTCTGTGTTGTCCTCCTTTGTAAATCAGTAGACGTTAAATAAATCAATCAATAAATCAATAAATAGATAAATAAATAAATAAATAAATAAATAAATAAATAAATAAATAAATAAATAAATAAATAAATAAAATAAATCGGGGGAGCAGGTTCACACCAGTGACCATTCAAGTCAAAGGCAATCCAGCATGAAGTTGTCCTAATGTTTGTTTTATTTGAAGAGGGGCAAGTTATATTCTTGGGCCGGTTTACTAGAGATTTAAGACAAACACCGCAAAGAGTAAGAAGGGGAGGGAGTATATTACTCCGCGCTAGAGAAGCGCTCTGGCAGCCGTCGTCGGGGACCCTGCCCCTTCTCTCGACGACCTCCAAGAAGACGATGACGACCACGACGCGAGAACCCTCCCTCTCTCCCGCCTTGCTTGTAGCTGAATCTGACCAGCATAGGTCACTCCTCCCTTAAGCTGCCCCCAGACACGCAAACACTTCGTACAAGTTGCTTGCAAACATCGTGTTTGCAAGCATGCTAGTCCCCATACATGAAACCGATGTGCATAGACACAGCGGGGGGGTTACATCTGGCCAACCCCTAGGACACCCTCATTAGAGGCCATTGGCCCATTCCTTGCGTTCGGAAGCACGCAAAAAAGAATGTCTCCTTCATTATCCAAGCATTAAACTTGCATGTGCTATTGTTGGTGGCACAAACCTTCTCCCTGAAGATATGACTAATGATCTCTTCTCTACGAGATGTTTGCGTACCTCCCCACACACGCAAGCATGCTGCCAAGCGCGGTCAAAATATCAAAACGATTTGAAAACTGCGACTTGCTTGCAAACACGCTGACACGCCCCCCCACACACGCAAACATGCTGTCAAACACGATGTTTGCAAGCAACTTGTACGAAATGTTTGCGTGTGTGGGGGCCGCTTTAGGCTAGACATAATGACCTGACGGTTGACGCGCCCTTACCACGACATCTATGCACAGTTTTAGAAATATCCTGTGGTCTCACTCGACGATGCGACTTGAACATCGCTATCGCCGTGACTTTACATGAGGTGTTGCTTGATCATCATTACAAGTTGATATTAGAACTGAGTTACTTCCAATCTAGAAGGTCTTGAGTTCGAATCTTAATTCAGGCAGAATATTTCTAGCTTTTGATTCTGGTGGTGTGTAAACGGTGACTGGATCATTTCCTATTTCAAATCCTTGACGACGACGACGACCATGACAACACAAACGATGACAAAGACGTTGACGTCCTTGACGTGGCTGGTTCTGACCAGCATGGGAATTTCCTCCCCACATCCCCTCAGCTAGAGTGGTGCATTATGACCTAACGGTTGACGCGCCCTTAATCAAAATAAACACAAAAACTTCTATTTCCAAAACTGCTCGGCGATGGTCATTATCATATCACTACTGACTGAAGATACAAATTTATTTATTTATTCCCCGTCCTCAGGGCAAGAGACTGTCTTACGACGACGACGACAAAGAGGACGATGACGAGGGCTACATAGACGATGCAGCTCAGGGTCACAGTGGCGGACAGGGACACAGTGGCGTGGACCTGGTGTCTCTGGCAGAGGGGGCGGCAGCCCAGGCAAACAGTGCGACCATCAGTCAGGAGGCAGCAGGAAAACAGGCTGCCTACCAGGCCACAAGCAGGTGAGAAATAATAAAATGCGTCATAATAATCTTATTCTTAAAAATTTGTAAATTCCCTAAGATATATAAGCACTTCATTTACAGGATACATCTCTATAATCACAAATAATCAGCTGATTGGCTCTAGCTCTCACCTTTTATGAGAAAAATGCGAAAAAAGCCACGAGCCCAAGTGGCCTACAATATCACATGGGGTCCTATGGAGAGTGACCTACAGATCACAAATAATCAAACGTTTGGATCTACTCTCAACGTTTAAATCAAGGGTTCATCCGAAAGTTCCTTTTTGCCCTAGTCGAGTTGAACAAATTCCATAACGTCCAAGAATGGAATTGATTTCACAATTGAGTGGTTGCTTCACTTCTTATTTAATTATTTAACGTCAATCCTATTCAGTTAAAAACTGATTTACAAAGGAATAAGGAGGACAACTACATAAATCTAATTACAAAAATGCAGACACAACAATGAATTAAAAGTTAGTTAAGTTTGAAATAGTAACAACAACAATGTATTAATAACACCCCCCCCCCCTCACCATTATTTAAAACAATGTTCAGGGTTCAGGGGCAGGTTCTTGGTGGGATAATAAAATAAACTTTGTATTTACTAGGCTTATGTCAAGAAGCGGTGAATTGATGGTGAAAATAATTCAACATTTATTTGAAAGCTCTTTTATCTCTTTCTGAGTTTTGTTTGTGGCATGCTGGAAACAACTTGCAGATTGTATTATTAAATACAGCTATGAGAATTCAGTGGCAGATATTTGTGGTGGATCTTGTCCTTCTTCTATCCTGAAGCAGTAATTGGTGTTCAAAATTAGGCCTATGTATAATTAAACGAGTGAGCGCAGCGAACGGAGTGATCTCCATTCAACTTAAATGGCGCTCATTCGTTAGTCTGCGTGTGTGTACGTTGAAAATCAGCCGAATCGCTGAACAGATTGCGATGAAATTTTAAACAGACATCCGGTACGAGTTTACTGAGAACTGCTAGAAAATCAGCTAGATCCATTGCGATTTAAACATACAAGAAATAATAAATTGAAAAATAAGCTTCCAATGTTTAGAAATTATTTTTTTAACGACAATGGTTAAGATTTTGAAAAGATATTTTTTGTTTGTTATTTACCTGGCTGTGAAATGCCGTGCCCATGCAAGGTCTGTCGAATGTTGCACGTCAAGGTACCTCCAAATTCCGCTCGTAGATAGATAGAGAGTAAACCTTGCAATATTTTCATGTATTTCGTACTGGCTATGTTTTCCTTGGTATTGTCACAGATGATGGACTACACTGCGTTATATGCATTTCAAAACATGTTTAATAATTTTTAAAATACAATCCAGAAATTACAAAATCTTTCCCGACCAGGGGGTTGAACCCACGTCTCCCATATTTCGGCTTTAAGGGTGCTTTAGCCAACTAGACTAGGGAAACGCCAATCGTTGTAAGACGAGTGAGCGAGTCATTTGTTGAGTACCCGGGTCGTCTTCTTACATCCGGTTTGACTCCAATCACCCACTTCACGTGAAAAGGGGTGTGGTCTCGTGTCTGGCAAAGAGGGCTTACACACATTGTTCTAACCACACCGAGTTGCAGACCGAGAAATCGGTTCTCCTCTCTACCTTTGCAGCCAATGACTACCCTCCTGAGCGGGTTCAAGCTATTCTAGCTAAAGACCCCCGCGAAGAAAACAAACCGGAAGTGACACTACTAAGCCCTATAAACCATAGCTGTTAATTACATTCCCCGGGTTCTCGGAGAAATTCCGGCGCATTGCTAATAGGTTCAACGTTCGGACAGTGTTTAAATCCTCCAACACTCTTCGTAAACAACTGTGTAAGACCAAACCCTATAATACCGACCAGCAAGCCCGTAACGTTGTTTACGAAATCCCGTGCGATTGTGACAGGACTTACATTGGTTTAAACCAAACGCCCCCTCAACGTTCGTTTGACAGAGCACCAACGCAACGTAACCTCCAATGCACAGAATTCCCTTATCGCAAACCACGTGGAGGAAACTTCACACATGATCATGTGGAACAACACATCGGCCCTTCTATCAGAAGAAGACGTCTTCAAGAGAAAAATAAAGGAGGCTGCTGTGATGGGATGCAGCCACACCCCCCTGTCAGCCAGCCGTCGTTTGATTTCCACCCATGTGGATCCCGATAATTCGACCAGACGTCAACAGAGCGCGCAGCCACCCCTCCCTGTCAACATTAAACCTGCCCGCCAGCCCGAAGAGAGAAAGAGCGCACGGACGTCAGTTAGCCTCTGCTTGAGGAAGAGGAAGGAAGTGTTTACTCGAAAATTCGCAATTGTTTTTATGTAAGTGACCTTGGTTAATGTTTTTTAGTGTGTGTTCGTATTCTATTTCGTTCCGGGTCAATAAGCTTTCCATATCGTACGTCTATCTCAGTGAAAACATGAATCAAAAAGCTCTTTCTACGCCCCTCGTGCTCTTCTCCCTCTTGACCTGCGTGTGCTCTACCGTGACCTAGATTTATTGAGTGTCAAAAAGTGCAGATATCTTGAGAAAAAACTTTATTTCTCTAGCTAAAACACGAGAACCATCTTATTTTTCTACTTAAATGCCGTGACAGAAACTTTATTCCACATGGTTTTCGACTTAAACTCCCCGTTTCACGCACGCCCAAAGCAATAAATGCTACTAAACAGGGCCTCGCGGTGTTTACTACGTGAACAAATAAGCTTCCACAGAAAGTGAAGTACTCCATAGAACAGTGCAACAAGAAACTTTGTCTGGAGCTTGCGTGCACCTTACCCGACCAATACACCGACATCATGGAATCTATGAAAATTATGTTACAACAAAATTTTCTACGTTTATAAAACACGTCACAAAGAAAATTCGCGGCCCTCAGAAGTGAAACACATAGATCGATCTACCAACCCCCGATCGCTGTTAAAAACAACATCTCAGTTTACAACGCTTCTTCTAGGGCCCTCTCCCCCCCTGAACTTCTAGTACTTAGCAAAGGACTCAACTTTGCTAAAACTTCCAGTCACATTAACAAGCTGGACCTCGTAGCCACAGTCGAGTCTGCCATGCACTCAATCCCTCGCGACGCGCGAGACGAGTTCCGTGTTGAGATGAAGAAATTCTTGGAAAAGCCCTTTAGAATTCCACACCCCAACCTGACCGCCTCGGAACGCGCATGCCTGAGAGGCTTACAGGAGGACGAGTCCATTTTCATAGTACAGGCAGACAAAGGTAAGGCGACTGTCGTACTAGACAAAGACAAATACAACTCGAAGATGGCCGAGATTCTTGACAGCCCAGGCTACAAGAAACTCAAGTCTGACCCTACCAAAGCTACTGAAGCAAGGTGTACAGGGCCCTGAAATCATGTGATCGTTACTCACTCAATCTTGTAGAACCTACCTCACTCCACATCACTCCAAGGCACCCCACATATATGGACTACCCAAAGTCCACAAGCCTGGCATTCCGCTGCGACCTATAGTTAGCTCACGAAACTCTCCGTGTGACAAACTATCAAGGTCTTACTCAAAATCCTGTCCCCACTGACAGGCAAGTCTGAACATCATGTAAACAACTCGGAAGAGTTTATTAAAGAAGTCCGAGACCTGTCACTCTCCCCCTCCGACAGGCTGGTAAGCTTTGACGTCGTCAATCTCTTCCTAGTATCCCTAGGGAAGATACCCTGCAACTTGTCAAAAACCTACTTCTATCGGATAGGAGTCTACGGGATCGTACTTGTCTCCTGTTGACAACATTGTCACTCTTCTCTCGGTGTGCATCAACACCTGCTACCTGCAGTTCGGGGATAGTTATTACCTACAGGAGACTGGCCTCGCCATGGGGTCTTGTCTAAGTCCGTTCCTGGCCTCGGTTTTCATGGAGAACTTAGAGAGACTAGCCATCTCCACCTCCCCTGTCGCTCCACTCATCTGGCGTCGTTACGTTGATGACGTATTTGCCATTCTACATGCAAATCAGGTTGATACTATGTTAACCCACATCAACTCTCAGTCCCCACACATCAAGTTCACAGTTGAAACTGAAGCCTGTGGGTCTCTGCCCTTCCTGGATGTGTTATTATCCAAAGTAACCGCCCCGACAACACAGTCAAACTCAAGACCACGGTGTACAGAAAACCCACCAATTCGTCTTCTTACATCCGGTTTGACTCCAATCACCCACTTCACGTGAAAAGGGGTGTGGTCTCGTGTCTGGCAAAGAGGGCTTACACACATTGTTCTAACCACACCGAGTTGCAGACCGAGAAATCGGTTCTCCTCTCTACCTTTGCAGCCAATGACTACCCTCCTGAGCTGGTTCAAGCTATTCTAGCTAAAGACCCGCGCGAAGAAAACAAACCCGGAAGAGACACTACTAAGCCCTAATAAAACCATAGCTGTTAATTACATTCCCGGATTCTCGGAGAAATTCCGGCGCATTGCTAATAGGTTCAACGTTCGGACAGTGTTTAAATCCTCCAACACTCTTCGTAAACAACTGTGTAAGACCAAACCCTATAATAGGCCTACCGACCAGCAAGCCCGTAACGTTGTTTACGAAATCCCGTGCGATTGTGACAGGACTTACATTGGTGAAACCAAACGCCCCCTCAACGTTCGTTTGACAGAGCACCAACGCAACGTAACCTCCAATGCACAGAATTCCCTTATCGCAAACCACGTGGAGGAAACTTCACACATGATCATGTGGAACAACACATCGGCCCTTCTATCAGAAGAAGACGTCTTCAAGAGGAAAATAAAGGAGGCTGCTGTGATGGCATGCAGCCACACCCCCCTGTCAGCCAGCCGTCGTTTGATTTCCACCCCATGTGGATCCCGATAATTCGAACAGACGTCAACAGAGCGCGCAGCCACCCCTCCCTGTCAACATTAAACCTGCCCGCCAGCCCGAAGAGAGAAGAGCGCACGGACGTCAGTTAGCCTCTGCTTGAGGAAGGTAGAAGTGTTACTCGAAAATTCGAATTGTTTTTATGTAAGTGACCTTGGTTAATTGTTTTTTAGTGTGTGTTCGTATTCTATTTGCATTTAAGTTTGATAATTATATTGGTATAAATAATAGGGTTTTTAAGTTTAGTTGGTATAAGGGCGCGTCAACTGTAAGGCCATAATGCGCCATTTAGCCTATGATAGGCTAGGGAGGCATAAGGTAGGGGGAAGAAAAGGAATGTTACAGGGTAGGCCTACTCAACACATGGCTCACTCACTCGTTTAACAACAACTTTGACGTTTCCCTAGTTAACTGGCTTTAATGGTGAGAATTTGCTTTACCATAAAATATAAATACCTCCCCCTGACAATATTGTATCAAAGTTTTGTGTAAAAATTTGTTTTAATATAAATTGTGCCTCAAGTGATTAGAATGTGCCCCTTGGTCTCCTACCTGGAATTTCCAATTCCATCATCCTTCTCGGTAATCTCGCTCTTTCCAACCTTTTGACATATCCGAACTACTTTACTCTTCTCTCTCCAATTCACTCCATTAAATTCCTCACGCCTTAGGATCTCGGATATCCTCATTCCGTATTCGGTCCCATCTAGTCTTACCTACAATGCTTTTCAAAAACTTCATATTGACAGCCTGCACAAGGCTCTCATCCACTGTTGTCATATTCCAAGTCTCTGCTGCATATGTCAGTATTGGAACAAAGTAGGTCTGGTAGATGGTAACCTTGCACTTCTTTGGTACTTCTCTGTTCCATATGAGATCTCGGATAGATTGGAATAACCCAACAGTTTGCTGCGTCCTTCTTTCTATCTCTGGTTGAATCCTTCCATTCCATCGCATGCTCCTTTACTCTCCACGTACTTAAAATTCTCCACTGGCTGTAATATCTGTTATTTCAGTCTGGCAAAGAATGCGGCGGCGAACGCAGCCACGGCCAAGGCAGCGAGCGCCGGTAAACAAGCGATTGTGAGGTCATTGCAGCACCAACTACATCAGGCTCATCAGCAAGTACTAGCAGAGGCTGTGCAGCTGCAGCAAGCACAGGTTGCATCACACAACGCGCAGCAGGTCGCCAAGCAAGCCAGCTTTCAGGTGAGGTCATATCTGGTTCAGTTTAATTAATTTTGTTTTAATGTTGTTGATATCCAATTGAAATATGCTATCAAAATTGTTGTTTTACTAAAAATTGTTGTAATAGTATTACTATTTCAAACTTTTTGAAGTTTAGTTCATTATTTTGCCTACAAATTATGTTATTAGTTTTATTTAGTTGTCCTTGTTAAATCAGTTTTTATAACTGAATAGGATAGAGACCTTTAATAGATAAGAATAAATAAAAAATAAAAATAAGATAAAAATAAACTAGGAAAACGCTTAAGTCCCGCCGCGTTGTTGGATGAGCGTAATTGGTGTATTGAGCTGCCATGTGTTATGCGAATTTTCTGTTGTTCTGTGGCAAAATCATTACTAAGTTGAAATTTTTTTAAATTAAATTAAATTAAATTAAAAATTAACTTTTTTTTTTTTTTTTAATTAATCGTAATTGTTAAAATAATCGTAAAATTGCAATTTTTATAAGAAATAATTTCTCGATTGCGCTCAAATTTTACACTAATATATTAATTCATAAAATAAAGGTTCTGCGAAAAAATCATTACAATCGGATAAAGCATGTAGGTGTTATAAGTCAAAGAATTGTTAAAAAAAAGAAAAAACCTGTAAAATTTCGATTTTTATGATAAATATTTTTTCAATTGCGCTCAAATTTCACAAAAATATCTTAATTCATAAAATAAAGGTTCTGTGCAAAAATCATTAAAATCAGATAAAGCATGTAGGTGTAATAAGTCGAAGAATTTTTTTAAAAATTGAAAAAAATCGTAAAATTGCGATTTTCATGAGAAAAAATTTTTCCAATTGCGCTCAAAAACGTGGCAGTTATAAGTTCAGAGATTTCGAAGGCCTCCATAAAATTTCATCGCAATCGGAGTATCGTTTAGCGGATCGTGTGGACAAACAGACAAAAATACAAAAAAAAGGAAAGAAAAAAAAAAAAAACATTCCGGTTTTTTTTCTCCAGTGTAGTGAAATGGAATCTTCGCTTCGCTCGCTACGCTCGCTACGCTCATCCATAAAAATAAATAAATAAATAAATAAATAAATAAATTGGGTGTACCCCAGGATTGCTTGGTTCTCCTGCAATTCTTTAGTTGATTGATTGAACACTACTCAAGACAATGAGTGATGATAGATGATGGTTTTGGTCTAGGTCGCGGTCCTGAGCTCAGCGCTGCACCACGCCCAGGCTAACGCTGACCGAGCCCGCGACGCTGCGAGCACCGCGTCAGTCGAGGCCTTGTCCCAGGCGGCCATGTTGCATCAGGCTCAACACCGCCTGTCCACCATCTCTCAGCACCTGAGCACTGCACAGGCGCACCTCAAGGCCACGCGGAGCGCAGCGCAGAGGGCCACACACTCGGCGGTCACCGCGCAAGATACGGCCAACCAGCACGCAGACCTAGCACAAGATACGGCCAACCAGCACACGAACGCCGTGCAAGATACGGCCAACCAGCACGTGGACGCCGTGCAAGATACGGCTAACCAGCACGCAGACGCAGTGCAAGGGCCAGCGGCGGGAGAGACTGAAGACGCTGGACACAAGTGGTAGGGGGTTTAGAATGGTGGACATTGTTAAAATAAATTGTTATTGTTTTTATGAATCTTTTATAAATAAAAGTGACGAAAATAAGACTATGTGCATGTAACATATATGAACATGAATAAACAAACATGTTTCAGTGGGGGGAAAGGTACAGAAGGACAACAGCTTTCTTAAATACATTACGTAGGTCGCATAGACACAAATATACCTACCTAATGTTTTTAAGGTAAGCTGTCGTCCTTCTGTACCTTTACCCCCACTGAAACATGTTTATTCATGATCCCAGTTTAATTATCCTAGCCATTTAGGCCTCATCTATACCTACGCCGTACGCGTACTGTATTGGTTGGCAAATGTTAAGAATTTTACCAGGTTTAGAGTAGGTCTTCTTCAAGCTGTAGGCTAAGAGAGCCGTTTTTTTTTTTTACGTATTCAAACTTGTAACGACAATATTGTCGATCAAAATTTACAACTAAAAAGTATAGCCGAAGTCATGCTCAGTGCGGAAGTCTTGACATTTTTGCATGCCAGTGAAGTAAATGTTATCTCCGAGGTCTTGAGAAAGATCTCGGCTAAAGCATTGACTGAGAACCGCTAGTATTATTCGTGTACGTTGGTACTAAGCTCTCTTGGAACCTCTGTCGGTGATGTCGCGCAGGTTAACATATTTAACATAATTAAACTAATAATTCTTGAGCTCTTTCTTACCTTGTTATTGTTTTCTTCTTGTGTGGTAGACGAGGTCTCTCCAGGTGATAAATGATGCTATTCGGTACTAAAATATTGTCCTGCAGAATCCAGTAACACTGGTCTGGAACATGGAGCGAGTTCCTTGTTGTCACTTATTGGAGTCCAATGTTTGTAGTTTAAAAAAGTTTCATGGAAGAACTTCAACCACCATAGACCATAAAGAGGAAGGGATAGTCGTGAAATTAAAACCGCGCAAAATTACAGTTTTTTCGTGATATCTCGAGAATGATGCAAAATATTTAAAAACTGATTCTAGATCGCTAAGAGGTTTTGTGAGAACTATAGCATGTACGAAAAAATATTGAAATGAGATGGTAATTAAGTTTATTATTATAATTTTAATACCAGCCTTTCAGGCTGTGATTTATATTCTCTTTGCTTTCCCAACCTGTCAACCCTTCTCCAATATAATTTTAATTTATTAAATGCATATCTTAAATACAAACCGCATCGATTATTATAATATGTGAATATTTTTTCTTGCATTATAATATTGTTCTAACAAAACCACATAGTGGTCTAGAATAAGTTTTTAGATATTTGCATAGTTCTCGAGATATATCGAAAAAACTGTAATTTCGTGTGGTTTTAATTTCGCGACTATCCAATCCTCTAAAGATTGAACGTAGAGTAGAGTACTGAGTAGAGTAGAGTAGTGTAGAGTAGAAGCCCAAATGTATTTTAGTTTTCCAGGAACACTTAAGATAATGTAAATGTGAGTGAGGAAGGTAAGGTATGCCATCTTGCACTATCAGTATCACCCTTAGCCGCTCTGCGAAAAACAATGTACACAACAAGTTTCTGGGATTGGATAAAAAAGGAAAGAAAGAAAGAAAGCTACGCAAACTAAACACAGTACATACACATTAAGTAGATGTGTTTGGTACCAGCATCACCAGGACAAAGTTACAATGATTAAGAAGATGACAATCACGGTAGGTAGAACGCAGTCTATTCTTGGTGAAAATACCTAAATTATTTTATTCCACCACCGTACGTTGATCATTTCACCCAAAACCAATTATTTACTACAACGCTTAATGTGTTAGTCGCTATTTTTATTGACTGTTCTTTACATTCTTTAAAATTCTTCAAAATATACATTTCTTTAAAAGGTAACAATATAAACATTTTTAATACCTAACTATTACATAATCTCTATTCTCTAGTGCCCTGTTCGCGTGTACACTTAACGATATTTATTTACAATGTTTGTATTTTATTTTTACAATGTCTTTCGCGTTGAAACGCAACGTTTAATGGACGGACTCCTACAACATGGATTCTTCTTCCTCGCTCTGTAGCCTCAAGATGTCAGTTTTGTTCATAAAGTAGTAGCTAGGTTGACGTCCCTTCTGCAATCAGAGCAGAAGAGCTTGATTCAGTTCGTTTAGCTCGTGTTACAGCAGAACTTTGTGCAGTGGGTCACAATTATAAGTCAAGCGCAGTGTAACTCTGAATCTGTGCAATACATTGCTCATCTAAAGAACTTAGCTGTGTGCGAGCATCGGTAACCTGAACTTGACACTAAAGTGATATTTTGTTAATAAATTAGTAGGCCATGTCATAGTAATTGTTTATTCATTAGTCCTATTTGAGTATTTATAAATAAAAAAACATTAGAAATACAAATACTTGTTATGTAAGTGTTATGTAAGTGTTCACTACATGGTGAAAACTGTTATGATTATTAATAATGTACATACTTTTGTCATAATTATTGTGGCTATAGGTAGAGGTAGTGAAAAATGGTGATAACAAAATTCGCGAATTTTTTTAAATATCCATTTTATTGCCTAAAATGTAATATACAATTACATCATTTAGAGATGGAAAAACACATTATTTCGCGAAATCTCGTGTATATCGCGAAATAACGAACGAAATTGTATAAAACTGGTCAAAACGCGAATTAACTCGCGAAATTAGGCATTATAGAGCTCAAAATGTGGGGGTATGGTGGAGGTGCCGGTCCAGAATTTGGTGGAGGTGCCGGTCCAGACCGAAAATTACGCGCGCAGCGGGCGGTACATCGTTTCGTGACGTCACGGGCTCCACGGAAATAGACCGCCAAAATAACGACGCGTATCACGGACTCCGCGGCAATAGTCCACCAAAATAATGGTGCGTACAAATATTTTATTTTTGCTTGGGAATCGATTCTGAATAGATTTGTTGGTCACAATGATCGATTCTAACTGATTGGAATTTGTCATCCCTACTTAAAAAGGCTTAAAGGGATTTTTTAAATTTTCATTCCGTTTCATTTTTTTTTTTTTTTTTTTAAGACATAGGCCTATGTTTTTGACCATTTATATGAAATCGCGAAAAACGCGAAATTTGGGTTTTTATATCACCATTTCTCATTACCTCTAGCTATAGGCCTAATTATTAATATTATCCAAAATAATTATTTTGTAAAAGTTTTATTAGGAGACTGACATATTCTTTATTGCCAAATCAATGCACAGTATAATGACTTCATAAAAAGTGTAAGAAAGTACCGTATGGAAGAACTAATAGATCACAAGTGCAAGGCAATATAACATGGAAGAAGTTTATACTACTACAAGAAATTCAAGACCATTCCAAATGGCATGCAACTGAGACAAATATTCAAATATTGCAAGAAGAAGATGGCTTGATAATTTAATAATAGTATGTGGACACACACTCATGATGGTTAAACAAAACTACTCAGAACACACAACCAAACCTGTGGTGGTAGGGCCATCTGCATGCATGTTGTCATCATCAGCAAGGTTACTTTACTTCACACATCATTCATACTGAGCCACACAGTCAGCACAACCAGTAAGGCAGTAAGTGGTCAACTCTTCTCCAATTCAAACCAAGTAACTCAAATAATATCAAATGTGCGTGAGTCATAGACATCCCATATAATTGGCTAGACTAGCAGTCAGCGGTCCACTTCCGGGACAATGGGAAGCCATCTTGAATGGGTGAGTTTGCATGTTAATTAGATGGGAGCGATTAATCGAAAAAATATTTTTAAAGATGGCCGCCAGTTTGACGGGTGAGCATATTAGACTTTAACACCAAATGATTACTAAATTCCCTTATGCAATAACTTTGCATTGTTTCTGTTTGTTCAATACCATGCTGCACAAGCTAAAACCATATCAAACAATCCAGTAAAATACTTTATTGCATTAAAAAAGCATAAATTAAAACGCCAAACTGCCATCTTGAATGGGTGAGATTGACGCTTCAATTTGGTACACTCGCGCCTGTGCGGAGGTATTGGAGACTGCGTATCTAGCCTACTATAGGTGTTCTGTTAAGATATCTATGGCGTGAATGAATGGCAGGTGTGCCAACCTACCAAGTCTTTGAACACCCTCTTGGCTCCGGCCTGGATGAGGATCGTGCTGAGGTCTTCGACCTTCTCGAGACCCATCGCGTAGTGCAGCGGCGTCCTCTCCAGCTGTAACACACGGAACACGATCTCCGTTAGACTCGAAGTAGGACTCGGCAACGCTTCAATCCCCGGGCCTTCCAGATCACACGCGTGTAACATTCAAGACTTTTCTGGTTCGGGAGTAAGAGCTTTGTTCGCCTGTCCACCACTAGTGCTACACTGTTTTACACGTGCACTGAGCAGTGTACGGCGGAAGTACTTCTTTTTAAAGGAAACAGTATGTCAGTGTAGCACGAGTGTTGCCCACAAAAAACACACTTTACACTTTTAGTGTAGTTTCCTCCTACACGACCAAAATAGCCAGTGTAATCTAGTGTAGCACTGGCAGCACTAGTGCTACACTGAAGGTACAGAAAAACGACCACATACTAACTACACTGACTTACACTGACACAAAAAAACAGCCATTCGTCTACACTAACTTACACTAGTGTAAAGTGTTGGACAGGCGAACAAAGCTAATATGTCTTGAGGGTGGCTTACCGCAGGGTTGTCACCAAGTAATTATTTTTATTCTCTTAGGACGATACTTTAAAAATCCTGAGAAATCCTTGAAAATAGCTATTTAGTATTTTGCGAATTATTACGTGAAGGAATTATCAACATTTTCGGGATTCCATACAATAATACATTATGCCAGATTGATATTTGAGAATTTAACTAACATTACACGTGAGCATAGGACCTAAGAATCAGAATTGTTTTAGAATTTGTATCAACGCTTTAGTTTTCGCCACCGTGTCTATACTCACTGGGTTTATTTTTATTATTACTATTGCCTGGTGTACTGATGTTTTTATTACCCACTGTTGATCGCTTTTTAGATTGTATTAAAAATAATGTATAGATTTCATGTAGGTATTTATTTTTAACTATGGTAGAAAATCATGACATTTTACCAAAAATCCTGGAATCCTTGAAAGTGGAAACCCGGGCTTAGTGTATGGCGGGAAAAGTTAGTGCGTAGTGGGGGAAGATTGGTGGGAACCAACAGTTTACCTTTAAAGTGTTTGGCGTCCGTGTTAGAGTTGATGTTAAATTAATCTATACTGTACTTATTGTCTGATTACAAACGACAAAAACAAATTTATACAGTTTTCTAACATCACAGTTTTTGTCATCAACATAATTATGTGACTCTTCATTCATCAACTGTCACACAACTGACGAATACTTAAATAATAGGAAGCTGCAAGTTCCAAACAGTCTTTCTACACCAAACCGTAGCAGGACTGTTCTTATTTTCAGGTCTGTGTGACGCACCAACAATCCATGAGATGTCAGAAGTTATTAGGTTATTGACTTGGTGGTGGAGTGGTTAAGACATCTGCTGGGCAAGCAGAAGACTAGGGGCTCGACCTGTTTAATAGCTCGTGCGACAATCGTCGATCAACAGCAACAACTTTGTAATTACTAAAACAAATGTGGCCACTTGACGATCAACAGTGACTTCCAATTTATTATAAATAAATCACCAGGGCTACAAAAATGCCAAGACTACTACGCTGAGCATGACTTGATCTATTTATAAACTAAGTTGTCACTTTCAATCGACAATTGTCATTTGGGTTCAATTTCTGGCCTGATTTGAGTATATCACCTTTAAGACCAACTATAAATTGACTACTTAAAAATAAATAATAAATGTGGTTAAAAGTAAATTTATGGGGTGTATCTCAATGTCGATGTATAATCACTCGATAGTAGGGCTGGGCAAAAAATCGATATTTTGATACGATATCGATAAGTGGAAATATTTTCGATATCGATATTTGATTTCATATCGAAATATCGAAATTTACACAAAAAATGCAAAATTTCGTACTTTTGGTCGAGGTGCCGGGTAGGTAGTGTAAATTAAATTAACCTGGCTGGTGCATTTGGTGGAGGTGCCGGCTCATGAAATGCGATTGTGAGATCGTAAAAGTCGTTAAATAGGCTTAGGGATACCTTATCAACTTCATTTAGCCAAAAATTATGAAAAATAGACCCACTTTTCTAATATTTTTTTGATTTTTGAAAAATTTAATTTTTTTTTTCAAACCATTACATTTTGATATATCGATATCATATCAAAATTTTTCGTGTGAAATCGATAATTGAATGATATGTCATAGCCCAGCACTACTCGATAGTAAATAAATATCAACTCACGTTATCGCCGATCTTGAGCGTCTCTGGGAAGGTGGTGGCGATGTACTCCGTGAGCGGCTCGTTCTGGTGCAAGACGGCGAGATGCAGCGAACACCGTCCGAAGCCGTTCTTGCCGACGGCTAGCAGCCGGCCGGCTCCCGGGTCCTCGGACAACATCTCCCTGACTGTCTGGAGGTCTCCCTCGCGTACAGCGTTGTGAACCTGGTCACGGCTCTCCTGCGCACACAAGGCAACGTTGCACTGGTTCGTAGGGTGGGCGAGTACCCAGCTCTTCGAGTCAAGTCGAGTATTTGGTACTTGAATTTGAGTATTTGCATCTGGAGTATTAGCTACTGAAACTCAAATATATATATAAAAAAATATGATGGTAGTGCCAGTTAGGCCCTAACCTATAAAATCTATTTTTTTCCAACAGTTACACATGGTGGAGGTGCCGGGTCATAAAACGCAAAAACTAAGTAGGCCTTCAACCAACAGAAAGGTCAAAAAGGTCCTCTCTATCTCCAGCCGGTTTGCAAAAGCCCAAAAGAAAATTTAAGGCCAGTATTATGACTGTCCACTAAGGGTGTGTCTGAATTATGGTCCAAGTCCAGGTCTAGGTCCAATTTCAATTCAATGATTACGTCCTATACTAGCCTACAGTAGAGTTACCTGACGGAAAAAGTCAACACTATCTAAAGTAGGGTTAGGTGTGCATTCAAGAGTCCTTTGTAAAGTATTTGCATAATAAAAACTATTGGTAAATCTAGTAAAAACAATTAAATATGTGATAAAAACAAATGCAACTTCAATGTTTACCTCCAATTAAAAATGCATTCATTTGTTGTTTTGTTCATTGTCACCGTCAGCCATTTTGAACCGGACCTAAAACGAGTGTACACTTTCGATTGCTCGGTCCATTTGTCGACTTGGACCAAGAAAAACCTAGAATTAGACTTTTCAGACAGGACTTCATTTGCCATTGACAGATAATTAGTACCTTCTACGTTATAAGACGTGGATTTGAATTTGGACCTAGACCTGGACCTGGACCTAGACTTGAAATATTTTTCAAACACACCCTTAGTATTTAGTCTGGGACTAACTTGATATCTGAATAGCAAAGATCAACAATTAGTTGTAATACAGGTACTGGGAAAGAAATCTTGCAGATGTTTTAACAAACTGGCTGAAGATTTAGAGGACATTTGACTTGAAGAACACTAAGGAAGGATCCAACTACAAATCAATCCATCCATAGCAGCTGTTGTAGCTGAGTGATTTCAGTTTTCACACTCAAGTATTTTCGGGAAGCGGGAAACGTGACAACTGGCTACACGTTGGGGATCAGTTAATACGGACTTGATTTACTCAAAATGATCACATGCAGTTCATGGTACAACAATTCAACTATGAAATTTTTTTTATGAAATTTTAAAATATATATTTAATTCTATTTTCTAATCTATTTTAATTTCTCTTGATCTTATCAAACTAACCTTCATCCCAAGAATACCCTAAGGCCTATATAAAGAAAACCGCTGTAGCCTACGAACTGTCGTTGAACACTGCGCAGGTAGTGACCAGACCTACCTCGAAGGATGGAAGCGACTGAAGGAAGGTTGCCGTCTCCTGGTGGTTTCTCTCCATGGCGATCTCAACTATGTTAGCCGGGTTCCCCTCGTCTTCCTCTGGGATCACGTGGTTGTATCCCTCCAGAAGCAGCTCGCCCAGCTTCTCCGTCTCACCTGAGGGAGGGGGAGAACTTGATGTTAGATGAGGCCAGCACAGAGTTGAACCGACTAGATTCCCACTTTTACCCGGATAAACATGAACATTGATAAAAATACAATCGAAGCACTGGGCACATCAATGTTGTATCATCATCCAATAGAATAACGTTATAAGAGTCAAGGTCTATCTACTGGTGCATTCTGTTGATGAAAATGTTAACTACAAGAGTGTAAGTAAGAACATCTCCGAACATATGTCAAATTTCCAAATACAACATTGTTCTGTCCAGCGCTTCTATCTATAAATGCAATTCAAAAAAATTAAATTAATTAAATTAATTACTGTAATGGATTGTGAGAAAAATAAGTGCAACTTAGCCTACATAATTAACAAAATTTTTGTGAGCTCCTCACTCCTCAGCTCACTAATTACAACTGCTTAGGTCTTTTATAGACACATATTCCCACATGTCCCTCAAAATAATGATAATCTATGACTGTAGGGCTAGCCATGTATGTTTTATTGAAAACTATGCAAAGTACATGTACGGTGGCTGCTTCCTAGCCGACTATATAACGAACCACGTGACTCTCACCGTTGGCCGCTAGGTGCAGCACCCACTTGTCGATGTCCTTGACGTTGTCCAGCAGGTTGGCGACCACCGCGACGTCTCTGCCCGTCCTGTAGAGCTCGTCTCGATACCCGATGTTCACCTCCGTCTCCTGCAGAAGCTCGAAGAGGGCGTTGCGGCCGTGAGCTCGCGCCGCCGCGAAGTGAAGCATGCTCTGGCCGTGCTCGTCCTGCAACCTCACCACACGCAAGTAAGTCCTCGGCAAGGAGGGGGGGATCGGTTACAGGTTTGATTCAATATTGATTTGATTTAAATTAATTCAAATTTGAAAAAAATGATTTGCCCTAAATTATAAGATTCAATTTGAATTTGATTTAATTAAACACATTAAAAACAAGATATATATGTAGGACCGATTAGAAATATAAACATGTGCATAGCATTTAATTGTATGTAGGCCGATTCTAGAGATCAAGTTAAATACAGAAGAAAAACTATAAAAACAAGTTATGTATGGGGCCTAAAGCTACATGTTAGGCCCAACTATATTTATCATTCATTAACAAGGTAATATGTAATGAAAATAAACAAATACTTCAATAAATAAGTACAAAATTCAATAAACATGTAAAAATAAGAAATAAGTTACAGCTGAGCCCATTTTTAAAGAACTTTCTTTTGAAAAATACCGCATTAATTAATGATCGTTAATCGAGGGTGTAAATGAAGTAGTTTTCTTTAATAAGCGGTTCTTGTAAAGTGTGTTGAAAGTGGCTATGAGTGAATATACTGGCTGGATTGCGTAAGTCGAGAGGGCTGCAAGTTTCTGTTGTTGGTACCACTGAACCATTCAACCACTAGACACACAGAAAAATTAACAATAGACAGAGGTTTCGACATCAACGAGACCACTCTGATCGACTTGCAGAATGCAGCTATTGTTCAAATTAGTTTCATACCAGAAATAAGATAATAATTCTACTGAAGCTAGAATTCTACCAGGTGAGCAAGTGAACAACCTACCCCCATCAAGAGGAACACCTGAGTTAAAATTTCATATGCTAGGCAAGGTTAAATCTTATTCATTTTATTCTTATTTTTATTTCTGGGGTTTGTTTCTGAGTGTTAATCTCTAAATAAAAATCCATCATTCCCATTCTATTAATAACAAACACACACACCAATTGTATGAAACGCACCCTGCTAGTGCTGCTGAAAGCGGTCTCGGGCGAAGGCGTTGATCGTTTCTCCTCCTCCCCCTCTACTCCCAGCACCTCCTCACCCACTCTCGTCCCCTGATTGCTCCTCATCCCTTGAACGTTCATCAGCTCCTGATCTTCACCCATCACCTCCTCATTGTTTCTGAGCTCCTGAACTTCCCCCATCACCTCCTCGCTGGTTCTGAGCTCCTGATCTTCCAAGAGCTCCTGATGATTCCTCATCTCCTGATCGGCACTCATCATCACCTCTTCTCTGTCTCTCATCTCCTGATACTCTCTGAGCTCCTGATCGTCGACGGGTCCGTCTGGAAGCAGCATCATCTCGGCCTCGGGTTCGTCGGGGAAGGGAGGGTGGGGGTAGGGGTGAGGCGAGGGGTGGGGGCGTCTTCTTGATGATCTCTCGCGGCGTTCACCACCCCCTGGGTTACAAGCATCGCGGACTGTTCGGGGAGACCGGACGGAAGGATTGGCAACACTTTTGATGAGCTCGCTCTAGACATGATCACTTCTGCTGCTTGATCCTGAAAATATACAAACAACACCACAATGTAAAATCTTAAATTGATAAATAAGTAAATACATTTTTATTCAGAGTCTACCCAAGTTTCCGTGTGACACAAAAACCAACCCTGTCATTGATGGCCAACCAAACCAACACTAGCTAATAAAAATGAAGACCGGGGTAGAAAAAAATCACCCGCTACTGACATAAGCATCAATAATAATGATTCAATTAAATTAATGGATTGATGGCTTAATAATAGTTTGGTACAATTGAATCGAGATGAAGTAAGCCAGTTTCATACCTTGCTTTATTAAGTTAAGTCAACCTTAGTTACACCAAATGTATACTTCACAGCAATGCCAATCTGACAGTAGTAGCACTATACAGCAATACTAACCTGAGAGATGCCTATTTTCTTGTCGTGGTTGGCGTAGTTGTAGAGGTAAGTGGCGAGGTAGGTGACGGGATCCTTGGGTCGCTTGTTGGCCACCTCCGTCAGACCCTTGATCAGGGGCTCGCCCAGAGCTGTAGGTCAAACAACCGAGTGAGACAACCATTGATGTAAGGCCAAGATACAGAGTTTGATGCAGCAATTTCATGACTTTTCATTACCTGAAGATGGGTTTGTGAAAAAAGGTTAAAACAGGTGTAAATGTAGCCAAAATTTAAGTACCTGGGATCTAAAGAACAATTGCTTTAAAATTTAAATGAACAAATGCCTACTTCAATTCACAAGATTTATTTATTTATGAATTAAACAACTCGCCGACTCTCCTACTCAGGTATAAAAAACACTGATGTATACAAAGAACAGCAATAAATAAAACTAAGTATACAATTGCAAAATAAAAAAAATGTTAACTTTAACTTTTAAGTAAATTTTGAAATAATTATGTCAACAATGTATTTTAATTTTAAAATAATTATGTAGAAAGTTTTTTAAATTTTTATATAAATTATAAAATATAGAATGTAAATTAAAGACAAATTGGGCCAAAGTATGTAATATGAATGCAAGGTTGAGGTGTAATACAAAACTAGAAAATAATACGTACATACATAAGCTACTTTTGTAAAGAAGAAAATCAAAACAAAACCAAATACAGTATATTGTGAACACTTACCATCCGCTAGATATCGTCCCTCTTCCGTCCAGTACACAGGCATGTCAACTTGAGAGTGAGAAGATGTCGTGATTAGCCCATCTACAATCATACGAAGCATAACTAAACTTACTTCCTCATGTTGGCAATACTTTTTAATTGACAACGTTCGAAACATTGAACACGTGAGGTGAGATAATTGTCAAACAGAACACACATTCCAAGTCGTAAGTTTCGAATGGTTATTAACTCAGAGCAAACTTTGGTGTTTAAAGGGTGAACAGTGACCACTCGTTGCAATTATATTGGAAGTACTATTCAAAACATGCACATTTTGGTAAATAGTGTTGTGTAGGTTAGGGCTGTTAGACCCTACAAACTTTTGTGAAAGTATTGTTCAGAAACACTTTGTATTTATGATCGCAAAGCATGTGAAGAATGTGAGTGTGGTGAAAGAATGTTAAAGTGATTGTGTATTAAATTAAGTCATAATTAATTTGAAAACTTTTGATACAACATTCAAAAGTATTGAATTAGAATGTATGATTCATTCTTTTTGACATTTGATTTTGAAGATCTTTAGAGAGAATACTAGGTGACAGTTAAAGGTACCGGTATAGAACTTAACTCAATGTCCGTTAGTTAGTTTTAATAAGACGATTTTCAAAATCACCAGCGCCCTCTATATCGCACGCGCAATGCATTACGGGAGAAAGGGTATTCACACTGAATGCCATATGCTCGGGTGTGTGGAGTACTGCGTTTCCAACACAGTCAGTGCAGTCTGCCACAATCCCAAGCATATGACATTTAGCATGCAAACCCTTTCTCCCATAATGCTTTGCAACAGAGCACGCATGCGCAGTTAATTCTGTAAACGGTCTATTCTGAACAAGGTTGCCTAGTGAACTTTCAGAGAGGAAATTTAGAGAACCTAGTCCTTACTAGAAGATCACTGCATTTGTTACATGTGGCATTGTAGTGCCTGAAGTTAAATCCGCTAGCTAAGAGCACCCAAGTACTAAGTGTACCCACCAAGTAACATAGCCATTGGCCTACAATCATTCTTAACTACGTGAAAGACCACTAGTTGGTGGAAACGTATCTGCAACTTGTCTTCTCATCTTTTTACGTCTGTGCGAACTACCTAACGTTTTTTAAAAAGTAAGCTGTTGTTCTTCTGTACCTTTCCCCCCCTGAAACATGTTTATTCATGTTCCGAGTTTCAATATCTTACCCATTTAGGCCTCATCTATTCCTACACAAAATGTTATCTTATTTTGGTATTCAAACTGTAGGGCACACAAGCCTACATCTTCTTGTTTATTAGCGACAACTTTAGCAATAGAAAGTAAACGAGGCGACTCAAGGCTAAAATATATTATTACGTATCTCAACTTTAAAATTTTAAGTTTTAAACAACAGTCAAAAACAACAGTCTGCATCTAAGTAATTAGATTTATTTAGTTGTCCTCCTTTGTAAATCAGTTTTTTAACTGAATAGGATAAACATTAAATAAATAAATAAGATAAAAATAAAAATGCAAATTTGGAGTTTATTTGATCTCGAAGATTGTTAATGTTTCAATAAGGTGATGTTTAAAAAAATAAACGTGATTTAATTGACCACTATATAAAACCCGATACCTTTGCATTGAGATGGGCAAAACTCACAAAAATATCGAGCTCAACATGCACAAAACATTCGAACCATGCCAAACCGTGAGACACAAACGTGACCTGAAAATACTATAAAATCTAAGATATATTTTCCTGCAAGGTTAAATTTGCAATACAGAATTATTTAGACCCACTGCAAATATTTTTATATCCGCATGATTGAAGGCTGCAATAAAAATAATGTCTTGAAGCACTTGTTTGTAAAACTTGTTCAATTTTATAGTAGTAACTGAGCTTTTAGTAAATATTCAGCTGTCAGCTACTAATTTTATTACTAAATTTGTTGTTAAATTTTGAGAAAAGTAAAATTGTACCCGAAATGGTTGTGATTGGTTCTGAAAGTGATTTCACTCAATTTGATCCTTGTTGGAATGATGTGGCCAAGTTTAACTGTGAACTGGTTTCGACTAATGGCTGGACGATTGTAACAAAATAGGAACATTTCATCAAACATGATATGTATCGAATCTACAGTCCTTATGAAATATCTTGGAAGGCTGGCGGTTTGTTTTTATTGGGCAACGTTCCAAAGACAATACTACTCATCTTCATTGTAAGGACTAATAAGCTTTAAAAAAAAAATACATTTGTCAATGTACTAAATAATATAGTATGATATTTGACCCGTTGACAAATACAAACATATCAATATAACCAAATAGACAAACGTCAAAAATGCTGTTGGTTCACGAGATGTCTAACATATATAACGGTACAAAGAGTTATGAAATTTCTCGTTTATAAAGTAGCCTGATTCATTTAAAAATATGCTAACAATATTATTTATACCTTCAATAATTATTTTAAACAGTATGCATAAAGCCTAGCACAATTTATTTATTTTTATTTTTCAGAGTTGCTTGACATAAATAGCTAGCAAAATGTTAAACTAATGCCAACACTTACTGAAAAGAAATGTCAGGCTTTTACCATATTTAAGATACAACAAATTACAGAGTCGTGACCTCACATAAATAAAAGCTATCAAATCTTTTATACTAGCATCTATTTTATCAAACAATGTGATTAATTAAATTATGTTTTCAGGACTAACGCCACGTATATTCAAGCGTTATAAAACACGCATTCTCGTATCATTGCGCACCTGACGTTTTACTTCTGTGGGCAGCATTGTCGAAAGACAAATGTATCAGAATCAGTTTATGCTGCCCGGACAAGACAACAAAATGTTGGTGTGTAATCCAATAACAAGATACGTGTTAAAACAGAAACAAACGTGGTACAATATCCAGAGAACTAATTTAGTTATTATGGGCCGCAAAAGACTTCAATCATTCATGTGATTCAAAGTTTCTAGTATATCGATTTCTCACCAAATCTAGAGTGAATTTTGATTTAAAATGAAATGTTCCTCACTTTTATTAAATAATTTCTAACGAATATATTTTAATTACTTTTGTATTATTTTTGTCTGTAAGTGCTTCAAGACAATAAGTACTCTCGAGTGGTTCTTTACATGAACGCTTAGGTGCAGAAGAAACATTTCAACGACGTGGCAGACACAGAAACAAAAGCAAATAAGTGATTGTCAAATTTGAGTAGGAAATCCAGCCACTTTAAAGCAGTGATTTAAATTCAATTCAAAATCACCTTTTTTTACTAACCTAAAACTTATCCGTATTGTGTTTGCTCTAGTCGGTGGCGAAGGGTTCTGGGTAAACGGATAAATTTGATTCCGATCTCCCTCGATTTTACAAAATTTGATTATTAATCATTTTAGTTACTAATTATTTCCAAAGGGGTCGAAAACACATCGTTCCAACACGATCAAATTAGTATGATTTTTAGTTTTGGGTTAATGTTTGTGGGTTTGCCGACTACTAAACCTCAGGTATAATTTGAAGAAATTTGTGAATATAGAAAATGAGTTATGAAGTTTGAGAAACATATATCATGAACATCAATATTGGTAAGAAAAACATGAATTATAACATGAAAGTAATCACATATTGTTATGTATACATTGAGAAACAAATACCAAATGTAACTTCAAAGGTTCGTATGACCATTACGGAAAAAGTGTGTTTATTTGTGCATTATATTTCTCTAAACTTCTCTTTCTAAAACACCTTCGACATTATTTATAGAGATTTCTCGCTACTAGTACAATTTAAACCTAATAAGTGCAAACGTTATATCTTTACGTCTATCTTCTTAAACGCGTTACCGATATACCCGGTGAAATTAGGCGTGGAGCCCGAATTCGTGAAGCTTCTCTCTAATTCGACTATATTATTAACGCCGCTACAAAACTCCTTGAAAGTCTGGTATTCGTTCTGTCCTAGGTTTTGTCTGTTCCACATGTGAAACCTGTTCGGTGTCCCCAAGACCGGTTTGACCTTCAGACACCGCACGTTACACAACGACCTCAGGTTTTCTTCTTCGCGGCCTAGATAAGGAAGCGACACTTCCGCGGTGAACCGAAGACCGTTTCCTGTGAACGAGGGCCGCGCGGATAAAACACCCAAGAGTTCGTCCCGTTTGAAATCTAGAACCTTCTCTAACTCCACAATGACCTTCTCTAGGTTCTGATACGAGCTTCGCATCCCGTCCGGACTGTTTGATATGATCCGGATGTGTTCCTGTACGTTGACCCACGCGGCCTGTGTGCCGTCCTCGAAGATGAATACCCCCCTACCGTGAGGCCAATGTGGACCGTGTAACAACGTATCGAAGTTGGCGTTCTCGTCCGACAATCTAATCATGAGTCCCGCCGTTTGGAGTTGTTCCAGCACCGGTGAATTCTCCGCAAAGATCTCATTCAAATCGTGATAAACCCCATTGTTTCTGGCTTCGTCACCCTCCCCAACCTCCTCTCCGTCCATAGAAAGACCCTTCAATGCGCCGGCAACGATCCTCTCCACTGACTCAAGCTGCCCCAGCGTCAACCCTGAGGGTAACGCCTCCTCTTCTAGATTCCTCGTACATTCGATCCTATAAGACAGAACAAACTTCGAAGACGTATCTAACTCAACGCGAACATTCTTTTCTTTCACCTTCTGTTTTTTAACTTCTTCGTCGTCGTCGGAATCGTCCACTACGACGTTAGCAAACTGCATCGCGGGTTGGGGCAAGAGATTGTGTTTCACGCTTAAACCGTTTAACTCCTTGACTAAAGGTTCTAAAAACTCCCCGAAAACTTTATAAGATTCGTAATCGGGGACAATAACCCCGCCGTTTTCGTAAACGATGTCGGTAAGTTCTATGGTATCGTCGTCGTCGACTTGTTGTGGGTCGATTGGGAGTTTCTTCGCTCCCGGCCAGATCACATCGAGTAGATTGTGATCCATGCGCGTTAGAAACGCTTTTATCCGGTGGAAAACAACCGGTTTTAAGTGTTTGCGGAGATAGGGATTGGAGGTTTTGGATGAACCGGTTGGACTTTCGCCACGAATTAGCTCGTAACATCGTTCGATAGTTTCGATCATTTCGAGGTCGTCCACGTTGCGTCTCGCAGAGTAGATGTCGTTAGGAACTGTGTGAGAAAAGTAGGGGGTTATTCATTGTGAAGGTGCGGGAAATGACGGGCAAGTGAACAGATCGGTCAATTCACAGATTCAATGTCCATCTCACTGGCAACTACATTAAACATATTCTTTGCAGATAGCATGAATTAATAGATTGTGTAGGAACATGGGACATAACATTATAAATAGGTATATCGTACATCTGAAATGTGCGTTTTCTTTTAGGTTTTAACAGAAAGATCAATTTATTTTTCACAGTGGTTTGTTTAGCACATAATTCAAAAGTTTTAAATTGTTCTCTTCTTGTACTTTGGTAAACAATTGCTTTGAAGTTAAGTATTGCAAATTATTATTTATTTATATTTTATTATATTATTAATTATTGTTAAGTTTTCTCCATAACATTGTGAGTTAAGCTTAAAAGTTTAAGTGCAGAGATAACTTTCTAACTTTCCAGGTATAAATACACCTTGACCTTGATATTTAATGTGTTATTTAATTTTACTCGAGCATAAATGAGATCTACAGAAACAGTTAGTTTTCACACTCGAACAGAGTTGAGAATTCATTTTGAAATGGAATATATTGTTATATATTTGCCAATGAGAAGAACATTGATATCAAGGATCAGTGTAATGGATATGATTATAAAATTTTGTTATTAAAACTGTAGGAGATTTCAACTACTTACCTACCCTACATGAATATCAGTTCGTTTGCTTTGATTTTGTTATTTTAAAATTGAGTGTTAGGACTAGGAGAATAATATATGTAATTGTATTTTGCTGTATATGAATTAAATATAGAGTGAAGAGTTGGAATAAAATCTTTAATTGTAAAGGTATAATAAGGTGCAGAGAGTAAATGAGCTGGGAGGGGGGGGGGGGGGGAGATGACTGCTTGAACCATTACAACATTGTTGTTGATTGTAGAGTTTAAATATCATTACAATTTAAAATGGTATCAAGCAATTTCTAAGATCATTGAAAAGTAGAGGAAGGGGCAAAAGTTTCTGGCTTGATTGTTTGAAGGCATTGGTTGCAATCTCCCATCCACTAACAGCTCTAGTGGTGATGCTACTACGTACGCACTTACTGCACTAAGGTAAGAATTGAATTTAAAAAATTGTTTCATACTTGAGAGGGGAGGGGGGGGATGTACCTAAAACTTGGTTACAATTATTAAGAAAATTGTTTTGGTCATCATTACCTACACTACAACGCATTAAAAGCAGAGTTAGATTTTAGGGGGTAATGTAAAAGAATTGAAGTATTCTCATTACTGGAGCGTAACCAAGTAGCAATGTCCCGCTGAAGGTTTGAGACTAAGTCCTATCCTCGATGGGTCGGGGAAGACAGGATACGGGCTGGACGAGTAGTCACCTTTGTCAGCGAGCGAGTCGTCCGCGATCTGCTCCGAGGCTCCGAACTCCGCGAGCAACATCTTGTGCGTGAGACGCTCGGGGTTGCGCAGGTAGTACTCTGCAGTGCGGCCTCGCTGCGGTGAACAACACACGGTCAAGCCAGGGGGTCGGGGGGGGGGGGGAGTGTTGGTATCGTGGGGGGATTGAGGTGAAAGTGAGTTATACCAGACCTGGGTTTACTTTCGCTCGACTTTAGCCTGAAAAGGAGTTTGTAGTGAGTTAGGAGGGTGGTTTTTGGACACAAATTGTGGACAGCCCTAGGAGGGTGGTTTACATGTGGGCCTCTATTAGGGCTGTCCACAATTTGTGTCCAAAAACCACCCTCCTAACACCCTACAAACTCCTTTTCAGGCACAAAAAAAAACAGGTCGGTATAACAAACTTTTACCGAAATTTGATATTGATAGATAAGATTGACCTTTTATATACAGTAGCCTATGTGATGTAGCAAAAAAGAGGTATAAAATATTATCATTTATCAACATATTTATACTGATATTTTTTTTATTTTTTACTTTTTTTTAATATGAAGGCTTACCCTTCTTGGCTAATTAAAATGTTTTATTTTCAATATTGAAATATTGCATCCAAATATTGATGTGCATTGAAAAGAAAAAACTTGTACAACCCTAATAAAAACCAAATGCTACAGATGGATTCCAAAAAGGTAGGCTGCTTATTATAGTTTTCGCCAAGATCGAAGAGCACCTTCTAGAGCTCTATTCACGAAGGATCACATGCCCACTTAACTTCTTCAAAAGAGCTTCTTAGCGAGCGCATGGACACAGGTCCAACTACTGTCACCAAACTGAATAAAAACATTGTCCAGTCCATCAACGCATCAGCATCACACAAACAATGTATTACCTGACCCGGTCTACTGAAGGGTTGAAAGTATGTTTTCAGAGTCTTTAGTAGAAAAACATAAATTCTTGACGGCAGCCGAAGCAATCATTTGCCTTATTGTACCTTTGACAAGTACATGATAGAGAACCCTATTCATGAAGATTTGAAAGAAACCGCTAGCGCTCTTCGATCTTGACCCAAACTATACATAACTATTATTTTTTAAATGACTACACTATGGTACACCAACTATGTATACTGAAACCAGTAGGGCCTATTATGAACAAAAGTAAAATGTAGCATAGGACACTGAATTATGATGCCGTATTAATTATATTTGGAACTAAAAAGTCTTGAGTAAAACAAAGATTGATACGCTCTGCTAGACGTAAGCTTGCACTTGTTTTTATTTCATGTTTGTGCGCTTACGTTGTCTTTGAGCGTGGGGTTGGCGCCGAGATTGAGCAACATGTTGTAGTAGTGTCCGTTATCCCTGATGGTGGCCGCGTAGTGAAGAGGGGTTCGGTTGTCCAGGTCTTTGGCGTTGAGGGTCTCGGGGAAGCGCGCACCAAGGTACCTGCAACGTGTAGGGGCGTCGAGATTAGACAGATCTTGCTACCGGTACGTACATACTTGTGTGATATTGTTATATTGATTGCTGGGAAACTACCTATTTGAAAATGCCTGAAATGGGATTTATTTTATAGGCCTACCAACTTGATGTTATTTTTTGTAAACTTTGTAATTTTATGGAATAAACATTCTGAACACAAAACATGTTTGTTTTTATTATGATTCATAGTGAAAACGTGGTTGTTCTGCACTGCCACTAAAATGATTTCCAATTTTTTTTAAATAGCTTATAATTGGTTAAAAATGTCTTAATTTGAAAACTTAAGAAAAGAACTTTAGAAGAGAACACTTTGAAGTTTAAAAAATAAATTATTACAACAGGCTTCCCAAAGTCCAATGAGATGACTTGAAAGAACCTACCTGACAATGGTGGTGTTACCGAAGAGTGTGGCAACGTGAAGAGGGGTGGCTCCCATCGGTGAAGATTCATCGCGGGCCACGGCGAACTTGCGACGATCGAGCGAACCTTGGAGATCTCTGAGTTGGCCGTCTCGAGCAGCTATGTGGACCGCGCGGATCTTGCCCTGTAACAGAAAATTCTCCGTTGAAACAAGAGAGGGGACAGCAAGGCCCTTGTAGAACACCTAGATACTGAACTAGATGGACGACCCGCCTAGGATGTCCAGTTGACTTCTAGTGGAGCATATCTTACCTGTAACAGAACACTCTTCGTTTGAACATGAGCGGAGACATGCAAGGCCCCTGTAGAACACCTAGTTCATCATTATCAGCATAGAACTAGCATTGCAAAACACAATTTTCTCTCTAAAATAACTACAGGGCTACAACCAAACGCAACATGATGTTGATGGAAATCCCATCACTCCAAATACTGCACAACTTGTTCTGAAAAGATGTCATCAATCTAGGTGAGAGACGGCTGAGAACCCTTGGTTTCCCTCAAACTGTGCGGATCTGAAATACGTAGGTACGCCTCTTGCACTAGTAAAGCAATAGGCCTTCTAAAGACATGGTCTTCTTAACATACTTGTAGGCCTACTCAACTGACAACAAGTTACAGTTCTTTGTGTAGGTTTAAGTTGATTTAAAATACTACATATTATTACTTTAGTAATAAACAAATAAACAGACGCTAATAATTGGTTGGTTATGATGAAAGAATGCCAATCGGCTGGAGTATATTGGTGTGAGGTAGGATCCAACAGCTTACCTTAGAGCTTAGAGGACCACTCAACCCACTCACGAGACCACTCAAGAGAGAAAGGAAGTTCTTTCTTTGATCAAGACCTTGTGTCGAAACGTCTCGTGTTTTTCTGTGTTTTGAATATATTTTATGTATCTACTTATCAAGAAATTCGGTAGCCATCATCACTTTTCGCAGGTAAGCTGTAGGATCCTATCTCACACCAATATAAACATTATTATTGTATATTTCATTTCATGCAAGCATTTGGACATCACAACTTTTTGTCAGCTTTCAAGAGCACCTCAAAAGTAGAGAAGATCAAGACAACCACATTTGTTTCTTTCTCACCACCACCAAAGATAACCAAAAGAAAAAGATTCACATACGGACATGGTACATGTCATAATAACCTTCTTCATTTATAATTGATTCCACAACTTCAAATCTAGTTGAATGGCGACAACTCGTGTACTCCCGGTTCCAGAAGTAAATCAAGGCCTGGGTATTGATTTGATACCCCTTGATTTACTTCTGACGCCGGGTGTACATATAAAGGAAAGTTACTACGTAAGGGTAAATATGTTATGTTGATGTAAACATGCCTTTATCCTCCAATGAATGCAGTCATTTAGCTTGCCAACTTACGATAAGGATAGGGACAATGGGGCACAAGGTATATAAGAAACATACCACACCACGCAACTACATTTTAATTAAGTTCAACATACCAATCAATATCATACATAAACGAAAAGAAAGTTAAACGAATAATACAAGTCAAATACGATTACATTCAAGAGTCAAAACAAATCTACAAAACACAAACTGCTGAGAGCTATGGTCATATACGACAGATCTAGAAACAACTGTGGTATCCATATGAGCATACAGACAAGATCTAGGCTAAGAACACACGACTATTAAGCTACAACACTTCTACCACTTCTACTATAACAATACAAATACAAAACTCGAGCCAATATCAAACAACTGGACGTCAAAGTACAACCACTAAACAGTAAACACACAACACACGGAGGAACTATATCACAGAAGGTTTTATGTCCGACACACGCTCGCAAGTAGTGCCGGTGTGTTAGCGCTTGCTCACAGTATTACGCATGCCAGCAATCGCTTTCGCTCTCAGATTCACGATGTAGTCGCTCGGCACTATGCCACTCCCACTTCACACAACGTTGTTGCCAGTTTAATACTAGCTACAAGCGACGCTGACTAACACATTTCATATACCTATTACCTACCGTACAATGATTTGTTGTTACTGAAGGGAATTGCACAGCCTCTAGTTGCATTAATTAATTTAAAAACTTAATCATTGTGGTTTAATATCAAATATCAATACAAAAACTAGTGACTTCTAGTCTCACCACTAATTATTTGAACTGGTCTAATTTGATGAATCCAAAGGGTCTATTAACCTACATTTTTATACTCGATATCTGTAACCCGAAAGGGGTACATTTTATTCTTCCAGAACACCAACCTTTCTTTAACACATTTAGGCCTATAACAGCATCTTGCATAGGTCTATCTATCATTGTACAAAAAAGATTTTTCATCAAGAAATGAGATGACCAATAGTTTTATAAAGATTTGAGGTTCTACTTTCTAGAAGTACAAATATATACATTTCTGGCATACTTACACAATTTGGCATTCAACACTAACAACTTACAAAACTAAAAAGTAAAAAGTCACTAGCAAGCAGAATTTTGGAGGTTGAATATAATATACAGAGTGGTTTTAATTTTAACACATGTATGGGTTATTAAATAAAGATTTATAGATTAAAAAGGTATTCATCCTTTATAGGAATTCATCAAGCATGCAAAAAGACATTATCCCGTTGCGCATGTAATTTAGATTTTGCCCAGCTCACTCCATGAGAAATGTATAAATAGCATGAGGTAGATCAATTATTAGGCTTTGCACTGCCACTTTCTCACGCTTATAGCGCCAGCTCAGTACAAGCCCAGTCTAGATGACCCACGCTGCCGTGTCCCAAGAACTACGCAGAGTGAATCATTCAGTCACGGCCTACTGGTTGACGATTCGTAGCAGTTGGGGCCAGTACTACGGTGCCGCGACCTGCGAAACGCTTTGAGTGCAAAGCCCAATTGAAGTCGTAGGTTGCCGATTTAAAATAAAAAATCTTTCAATAACAAACCTGACAACTAGGCGACCGACTGGCCTCTAGCCTGCTAACTGCTACCTACTTACACCTTTGGCATAAACTTTTAAAGTCTACCTACTATGGTTGTGTTCCGCAAAGGCGACCAGAACGACCAGTCTGCGACCAATGGAATTTAAGTAAACACAATTCGCACCAATGACAGATCAGATTTGCAAGAAACGTATGCGATGCGTTGCTGTTTTCACTGTTGTGGTCGAGACCAAGAAGCCCACCAGTTTTATTCCGGTCGTGGGCTGGTCTTGAAGAAAGCGCGGTTAATTCAAATTCTTTCATTGAAATCATGGAATAATGTCAACTTCCGACAATATTCCTGTAACTACACATGTGTAGACAATATTCATTCATTCTTTCATTCAAATCATTCATTTATTTAGTAAATGATATGATTTATGTAACAATTTAACGAGATATCACAACTTTTCATTAAAACACGGCCTTGTAGATGCAAGCACCATTTCGGAGCCAAGGCAGTACCCCAACAATCAGACGTTGAGTGAAACAATGAAAATAACAATACCCAGTCGAGCCCAGAATGGTCGACCGGTCGCCTTTACGGAACACAACCTATGGCTACTCACAGCTTCCTAAATAGATAGAAAAGCCATCCAGGTGTCGTAGATTCAACAACAAACCCTATCAATAAACATAAACAATAAACAAACCTTTACCCCACTTTTAACCTGAAACTATAGAAAAGAATGCGTGACTGGATGTAAGTATTCGTATTTGCTGTTATAATCAATTTTACTATAGTAATATCATCAATTCATAACACTTTAACTCCATAAGTAGCTTCTAGTTGTAGGTTTGAGGCTGCGAAATAACTGGCCGCCATTTTGCTAGCAGGCGAAGTAGGCTTCGTAGTGTACACTTTTGCCTGCTGTCTGCTGTCTGCTAGCCTGCTAGCCAAATCGGAGCTTTGGTCGCCTGCTAGTCACTTCACTTCCGGTAAATGAGTCCACTAGGCTAGTACACTAGCGTGGAAATGAAGCATTGGAACGCAGCCTAAGGGTGCAACTAAGGGTGCAACACTCACCATGTAGGACGGCACGTTGTTGAGGAAACTCTGCAGCTCGGGGTCATCAGACGTGTGTCCGACCAGCCGCTTGCCGTCCCCGTTGAGCACCATTGTTGCCAGCTCCTCCATGTTGCCAAGTCTCACCAGCTCGGCTATCTCCGGGTCGAGCGAACTGTTCTCCAGCTGCGTCTCCTCCTCCTTGTCGCCCACGACGTGATCCTCGTACTCTCGAGTGTCTTCGTCCGACTTCAGGTCGGCCTCGTCCACGCGAGTCACTACACACAGTCGGAGAGAGCGGTTAGAGATCGTTACCGCAATGTTAAATAAATAAATTCGTATTAAAGTCTACCCACTCAGTCATATCCTAACTGATTTTCAGTGGGGGACAGTAAACCAAAGCGGACCAAGCAAAACGAACAGTGGTCGACAGGAGCAATAACCAACCAAAGACCGATTTTTTTTCAATGGAAAATATAACAATCAGTGGTATGGACAGTGTGAACAACCACGGATCAATGCCAGAATCAACAAGGCCGATTCAGAATAACTTTGAATTTATTATGTGCCTCGTTGCTAGGATGGCTCAAAAGTCACCAAATTCCTAAGACAAGAACTGATGGACTAAAGTCCAAATCAGAAGTTAAAAAACTTCTGACTTTAGCGGAAATTGAACCCTGGACCTACTGCATTGGAAGCAGAGACGCTAACCACAAGATCAATGAGCCACACATATCTACTACATATATTTCTTTTTAAGTTCTTTGAAGTGAGTAGGCACTAGGCACATACATATTTAGTACATGATTATAATATGCCACCATAGAGTAATGGCTACAACCCTATTTTGACTTCTCAAATTTAAAAAATATATGTTTTAACTAAGCTTAATACTATTAATACGTACACAAAATTAATCTCTAAGCATAATTGGCCACCAAACACTACTTTTTAAACTCAATATTGTAATTATGAGTAGGCCCCTACACTTTTGAACTATTCACATAACTTGTAGGCCTGTGTAAAGACTAATTTTATGTGTGGACGGATCCAAGTCCCGAAATTTGTGATCAATAAAATATGTACCGGTATGACTGTATGTAGGCCCCTACGTACAAATTAAACGAATATATATGCATGCATGAAATATAAAATTTAAGCAGGTCTACAAATTTGTATTAATCTACCTACTACTTGGTTGCAAGTTAATTGATTTCAATGGGGGAACTATGCTTTGTTGCTAGAACAGGTCAAACTCAAAGACTACATTTAGACCTACATAGTATGTAGTACGTCCACATAGACCTCTAAATACTTAAGTTTGCATATGCATGTATAATGAAATGATACTGAATTGCTGGATAAAAGTCCATTTTACATGTTGAAAATCCTGTCTGAGATTTGAACCTGGGACCTTCTATTGGTAACAGGAATAAACCTTAAGTGACACTACACTACGTATTAGATTTGGTGTATGAGTGTAAGCTAGTGTACACTTTATACTGTATGGTGAATCAAGTGCAAGCTAGTGTACTCTAGATGTGTATTGAGTACAAGCTAGTGTAAAGAAACTTATAAATAAGTGATATGTTACAATTAGTTTGGAAAAGGCCAACCAACTAGTTTAGTTTAGATTGGAGAAGGGTTGACAGGTTGGGAAAGGAAATCATTTAGAATATAAAGACCAGCCTGAAGGGCTGGGGGCAACAAACATTTTAACCTGCTGATGACAATTGCAGCTAATTTAAAGTTGAGCAGATGATGAGCCTGTTAGACCCTACCCGTCTTTCCCTTCAACCTCTTCACCTGCAGCCAAGAGCTTACAACTTGTAGTATTGTTTCTTTTTGTTTTCGGGTCCCAGTTACAATTACTAGTAGGGCAGCCTCTCTCGTTGCCACGGGTCTTGGTTCAAATTCATCCAGGGTAAGAGTAAGACATGGTTGTTTTGTCGCCCAAGCACCAGAGTCTAGGAGGGAAGCCCCCTAACTGGTTGTGCTGTTTTGTGACTTTCCACCATTCCTATCTCTAACCTATTCTCTTATGAATTATTATAATTCTTATTACCTAGTATATAATTATAATCAAAAGGCACCCTGGCTCAGCAACAGCAGGAGGGGAAGCTTTTCTCTTGTTGCCAAGGGTCCTGGTTCGAATCCAGGGTAAGTCAGGAATTTGCTTTCTCCCAAGCACTGAGTTGGGAGGGAAGCCCCCTTACTGTATATGCAGACGGTGTGGCTCAGTATGAATGGTGTGTGAAGTAACCTTGCTGATGATGACAACATGCTTGCAGAATTTACTTCTTGTGTGGCCCTACACAGGTTTGGTTATGTGTTGTGAGTTTTGTTTGCATACAGTTAGTTGATTTTTAGTGGCCACCATCCGCCTGACGAGTCCCAGAAGGACGAAACGCGTTGTGGATTAAGGTAACAAACAACTTTAAATTAATTGTAGCTGCAATTGTCATCAGCAGGTTAAAAGTTGATGCCCCCAGCCATTCAGGCTGGACTTTATGTTCTCTATGCTTTCCCAACCTGTCAACCTTTCTCCATTCTAAAGTTAATAAGTGATTGTGTATTAAGTGCAAGCTAGTGTAAACTCTTAGTCTATTAGGCAGTTGAGTGCAAGCTAGTACGCACTAGGTGTATCGAGTTCATGCAAGTGTATTTTGAAAAGTGCATTGAGTGCAAGCTAGTGTGCATCGCGTGCAGTCTAGTGCCGGACGCAGCATACCGTGGAATCTACCTTGATTGGTCCCATCTTCCGGCGTCAGCTCCCTCTCTCTCTCCAGACCCTCGTCCTCGTAATCTTCTTCTCTCTCGTTGTGAACCTCTTCGTTGTCATCGTGCTGCATTATCTCGCCGTCTTCTCGTTTATCTATGTTCCAATGTTCGTCTTCGTTGTGCTTCTCATTCTGAAACATGCGTGACGTATCCGGACTCAACAAAATACCCTCCGTGCAAACTGCAAGTACTGTGCAATACATTCATTACATTTACAATTTACAATACATTACTTTTCAAGAGTTTGGTAGAAAATGAAAATAAATAGTGTTTTGTGCTATAAATAGGTCTAGGACTCTATAGAACAAAGCAAAATTAATTAATTAAATTTGTTGAAATATTATTTAACTTTCTTTACATGCTACAAAGTGTTGCACCTATTGAAGCTAATATTTTAAATGTAATAATTAGTTGAGATCAAGAATGTTTTATTTTATTATTTATTTCTAACTTTTGAAAATAATATTAATCTAATAATTAGGGTAATTAATAATATAATCTCATAAAGCCACAGTTTTTGAAGAAAATGAAAAAATGCAAACATGCTCAGTAGCTACTGAAATGTAAACTACGTAAGCTTTCTTTTTAATTATAATATTAATAACTACTGTACAGTGCTTTTTAAGCAACTACTGACTACCTACTTTGTCTTACTATTTTATTTTTATTGTGAATTAGGATCATGATTGAATAAGCTCAGTTTGTACATGAAGGCAGGAATTAATAGACACATAACTTCTGTATATAGGTAGGCTTAGCACAGTTAGAGCAACACACCCTACAAACTTAGCTATGATGGAAAAACAATGCTGACACTAACAGTTACCAAAGTCAACAAACTGAAGAAAAAATACAAAACAATGTTTTGAAAATATTTTATGTACGACCTCTTACTACCAGAATAACAGCACAATGTGTTTAATTAAATATACTATGCATTCAGTGAATTTAGTGTGTAGAATCCTCGTACAAACATCTGGAACAAATATTTATGTTGAAGATGCTATGAGGGAAAAGCAATTTTCTTTTCTTTATGCCAACAGGAGAAATGCATGATAATATTCCTTAATGTAAAATCCATTTTCCAATGGTTGAGCTAAGATAAAATACATCACAACATTAGTAATACATTTGTAAGCAAAAAGACAAAATACAAAGTTTTCACCAACTCTCTCTTTGTATCTCAACCATACATCTCGACCCAATTTTAATTTCAACCCGTTTCATACGACATTCTTCACAAATGAAGGCACGTTTGCAAATATTAGAGAGCTAATGTTCTAAGGACGGACAACATCTATACAACAAACACACGCATTTCACGATAATTCAAATCATCGAATTTGATATGGTAGTTGCATACTGGATACATAGCCAAGCTGTCACCGAGTCAGGCCAGGACAGTAGGTGAGCGGTCATAGCGAGAGCCAGGTCATGCAAACACCAACCTACGACACCGGTTTCACTCGAATACAGATCATATCATAAACAATAATCAGTTGGTGTAAAATAAAGTGGTTCCAATTCAACCAGTGAAGAATTCCCTGCAAAATATTAGTGTTTTCCCTTAATTCAACATGTCATAATTCCAAGAAGGAGATCATATTTTAAGGTATTTTTTTATTTTACCATTTGAATTAAAATGTGTTTAAGGGACGCTTATTAATTAAAAAAAGAATATTGGTTAGTTTAAAAGCTCATTAAACATGATTTCTAACACACTGTACAAAAAATTGTCCAAATCAAATCAAATATGTATATAAAAAAGGAAAATTATGCAGTTTTGGTTTATTAGAATTATGTTTAACAATCTGTTAAACTAATCAATGCTTTTATGAACGAATAATAAGTAATAAATCTCTGTTACTGATATTCCATGTTGGACTCACATAAACAAAAATAAACAAAAAAGTTAAAAACATAGAAATACACGCTCTCGCTATGCGTCTCCGTGATCGCCGATGTCAGATCCTCGCAACGTATCGCCGTCTCAACGCGTAGTAGTGTCAAGTTATCAAGCACTACCATATAAATCCATGATTCGAACGCACGCTAACCTCTTCGAGTACGTCTTCGTTGAACTTGAGTTCGTCTGCGTAGCCCTCCCCCTGCAGTTCCTCGACGGCCGCGTCCCTGTAGTCCTGGTCGACGAGCTCCGCTGTGTCCTGCACCTCGCGTTCGTACGCGATGTCCGCGTCGCGCGGCTGGTCCCCCTCAACGTCCCCCAGCCCTTCGTCCTCCTCCTCGTGAAGCTCGGGACGCTTGTCGTCGTCCAACGGAGGCGCGGGAACGTCCAGGTACGTAATGTCCGCATCGCTCATCTTCTGTTTGGAGGAACGCGCGATAGAGACAACAAAACTCAGCGCACGATCGGGTTCGCAAGAAAAGCAACGAGTACCGTAACATACATTTAATTGTATGCTAGGATACTGTTTTAATCGTAAATAAACTCTTTTCTTGTACTCTGCTTAAATGAAGTTCCATACTTCAATAACACATTTGCATTATTTTCAAAACACATCGCACGTTTGTATTCAATATTCATACATTTTACTGTACGCTAGCATACCATTAAATTCGAAAGCAAATACTCCTTTCATATCCTTCGTATAATTTAGTTCCATATTTTAATACCACTTTTCTATTTCTATTTTGGAAGATGATGGTTTTTCCTACAGGTGTGGTTTGTTGGTGTAGGTAGCCTATTTCAATGTGCATTTTTAGCATAAATATATTTTTCCCTACTCTGTTAGGTGTTGTTGATTGGTGTGTGCGCATGGTGACCTGTGCTGTTGTTGTTGTGTTGTCCATGCCAGATAAACGTCGTGTCGACATGAATCATGTCTCAAATACCATAGGTAGGCTTCATAACCATGACGACTTTTATAAACGCCCCTCTATATTTCATCTCAGGAGGGAGCTAAGCAAACTGTAGGAAGTCCGTCAATGGTTGAACTTGAAAATTGTGCCGATATGTATGTAGTTCCCAGATAACCCGTGTCGTCCATGTGTTTAGTCTAGTTTATAAGACTACGATCGAGACACAGATGAAGTAGTAGAGCAAAACAATTTG
The DNA here is from genome assembly GCA_024449915.1 of Sweltsa coloradensis. Classification (NCBI taxonomy): domain Eukaryota; kingdom Metazoa; phylum Arthropoda; class Insecta; order Plecoptera; family Chloroperlidae; genus Sweltsa; species Sweltsa coloradensis. Next base: position 187,586 of record JAMZAV010000513.1, read on the forward strand.
TAGAGATTTAAATCTAAACACAAAATCGATTGGTTTCTAATTGTTTGCCAATGTCTGGGAAACTGTAGTAGGGCTTACTAGAATTATTTAGTATAGTTTTCTTCGAGATGAAAAGTTAGTGGATGGTTTGTCTTGTAGAGTACAATATCGTGCAAGTATCTGTGCAAGTCTACATTGATATTTGATACACATTCAATTGTTTGCAACTAAACCTTGCATCATACAAAGTATGGCATTCTAGTATAAATTGTCAATGTGCTAAGTACTAGTGTTCTTGAGAATAATGTGTATGGTGGCTAGTTTCCTGTTCCTGTGCAAGATATTTGTATCATCTTCAATCTTCTGTTGGTAATTATTCAGCACACGATGATCAAGTACGGTAGGCCTACACTTAGATATTTTGTACTCTTGTTATTCCCGGATGTGACACAAAATATTTCAGTCACAACCAGGAAATAACTTTGAGTGGATATTATATACTTATGATGAGTGAATCCTTGTGCATGCATCGTGTCTCTGTCATGCAGTGGCCATACTGAGTGTCGGCCTACCTGACATACTGTTACAGGACGGTTCATACTTAGAATTACAGAACACTGAACAATAGTAAAAGAGCTTGTTGTTCATCCAATACAAGAAGAAATAAACACTTCAGATAGGCTATTTAAACACATTCATTCATTCATTCAACAGTCATCATTTCACTGACATTCACTCAGAAACAAAGAAGTATTTAAAAAAATTTAGTGGTCTGAAACATTCACAGACCACTTGAAAATTAATACAATTTCTTATTAATAGAACACAACAATAAACTGCTAGTAGAGACATAGGCCTACTGGTACCTTCACTTTAAAAATCTGCAGCAACGTTAAAAAATAGTATAGGCCTACCTAAGCCCTATTATATTAAAAAGTAAAATTTAAATTTACAGAGGTTAAGAAGCGCTCATTAATGGAGCAAATACCTCTTGGAGAAGAAGCGGCACAGACATAAAATCGAAGAATATTGATTGAACAAAAGAACTGGTATTTGTATCTGCATAGTAGGGATGACATCGGGTACTCGGGTACCCGACTCCTACCCGACTCCTGTCGGAGTCGACTCCATTTTCAAGGAGTCGGAGATTTTTTTTTTTATGATAAATTGAATGAGATTGCACTTGTTGTCTCGTTAGTCGTTATCTTATCTCAAAACGTAAACATAACAAATCAGCGAGAGTCTTGGCCCGACCAAGAGACAAGCAAGCTAGTGATACGTAGCGGGTGGAGGGTGGGTGGGGGGGGGGAATGGCCGGACAGCGTTGTGCAACCCCACTGAAAATTAGTTATATAACTGAATGGGTAGACTCATACAATTTATTGATTTATTTATTGTTTATTTAACTAGAGTAGTGGGCTAAAAATAACTTTTGCATAACAAAATTCAATTTTTTTATTTTTTATTATTGCAGATCGGGGAGTCGACTCCTACCCGGTTCCCAAGGCTCCGGAGTCGACTCCAATATTTACTACCCGATGTCATCACTACTGCATAGGCATGCGAGAACATCATCAAGTGAAAAGCTATTACGATCTCATAGCTCCAAGCTTTGTGCAGTGTATAAGGCACAATCAGGACAACCAGATTGGATGGAAATTATTCAAATTAATAATATATTAAAAGTGGCTACTTTTATTGGTAAAAATGACTATAGGAATAAACCTTTTGTGCCTCGATTTAGGACGGAAGTAGGTAAAAGTTTGTTTGTGGGGTCCGCAGTTAGGATCTGGAATGGTCTAGACAAAACAGTGTTGACCCCACTACTGGATTTATAACATAGCAGTTTTCAAAAACAGTCTGAAAAACAGCTGTTCTACCTAAACGCAAGCAACTGGTCATAATGGCTAATTAGGCCTACTGTTGAAGGTAGGCCTATTCTAGGCAGAGGCTGATAGCAAAAAGTAGTTTCAGTAATATTGTAACAAGTTCCAAATGTCATCATGTGCATATTACAAGTTTCTATCTGTATTGCTACAATATATTGAAATGTTATGTAATGTAAAATAGACACTGGTTTTGTAAATGCCATACTAAATGCCTTGTAACATAGCAAAAGAGCTTAAAACATGGATAATAAACATACACACACAGGCTATGTGCTAGGCAATAGTAACAGTACATCACTCAGTCATCACAAATCCTTAAGCCTCGTTTTCATGCAGGCGAGCGGATACGAGAAAATAGCTCTAGACCAATCGTAATGCAAGGAACACAGTACCAATGAATGGCGCGACTAAACTTAAGATCATTTTAACATGTAGGCTAATTTGCTCGTCTTCATGAAAACATGGCGTTACTAACTCTCTCAAACACGTACGTAAACTAAACGCAAGACCTACGTCAATGATCTCGTCCTTGACGCCCATCATGTCGGTGACAGGAGCGATGAATCCGTTGATGTGTCCGAAGTCGTAGGTCAGGTTGCTGAGTATTCTCCAGTCCCAGGCCGGGGGGAAGGAGGCGGCCGTCCTAGGAGCCTCGGGCACCACCTTCAGGCACTTGGCGTCCAGCTCCGTCGGTTTCTGTTTGTAGAACGCGGGAGTCCGCCCTTTCTGTAGAGTCACAAAACAAAGAGTATCATTCACAACAGTGTAACAGAACTTGTCATGGGGACTAGGTAGCCAGCACTACTATTAAGAAGGCAGAGAAGCAATCCCTTCTCATTATTATTAGTATTTCTATAATTGTAGGCCTAGGTAGTCAAGTAAGTAGGCTACCCATATTCATTCATACCAGAACAATAAGAGGCATGAATAATCTTCGCTGTTAAAGAAGGCCTACCCTAAAACAAATAAGTAGGGCTACGGGTAATTAATTTTGCCAACAACCAGTAGGGACTAATAGTATGTATATCAAGTAAAATTTGTATTATTTACTACAATTCAGAAATAAAAAATGCCCGCCCCAACCCGGGATTCAAACCACAGGTCTCCCACATTCCAGGTGAGCGTCTTAACCACTAGACCATCAGGACAGGTACATTTTAATCTCTTAATTGTAGCTGCATTATACATCTGAATGGATGCTCACCTGGAGTGTGCGAGATCCATGGTTCGAATCCCGGTTGGGGCGGACGTTTTTAATTTCTGAATTGTAGTAAATAATAACAATTACCACCTACGGGAGTGTTTCCTGACTAACCAAATAAAGTACTAGTTAAATTTTGTTTTACTTAATGCTTTGGCCTAGATGAAGGAAATGGGTTGTTAAATCTTCTTAAATCTCTATTGGTAAAGTGTTTTATCTGATCAACTAGGCCTAGCTAGCAATCTTTAAAAAATTGTCAAGTAAGCTATCGGTTTAAAATTAAATACTTCAACACGCATTCCAGAAAACCCATAACTTGCACAAAGTCAGTCACAATTCGTGTGTTGGTAGCTCCGAGTGAAGTAAACACCGAGCTCGAGTCCTACCTGGTCCTCCACGGCCTCGTCAGCTCCGTGCTCCATCAACAGCTCGTACATCTTGCCGTTGTCTTTGAGGATGGCAGCGTAGTGAAGCGGCGTACGGCCCTCGTTGTCGCTGGCGTTGACGGCCTTGGGACACCGCGCCAGGATCATGTGCACAACCTCCTCGTGACCCAGACCCGCGGCCTGGACAGTTTCAGTGTGTAAAATACAAGTCTTGATCTTATTTTATAAACAAGTGTCTCCATGAATTTCATCTTTCACCATAATGTTTGTATAGGCCTACAATGTGACCATGTCTTTATTTGTAGGCTACTACGTATGTAGGCCTACTCATCAGAAAAGGCAAATAAATGAATAAAATAAATAACTACGGGACTGTGGCCTACTTCTGTTTCATAGGCCTAGTTAACGCAAGCGATGGCAACTATACCTAGTGTAGGCCTACCATTTATTTTATTTATTTATTTCCGGTAGTCTATAGTCCTAAGGTAGGCTACCATAGTGTCAAATAACTTTAAAATAATAATCTTTGCTTATGAAGCAAAACACTATTGATAGGTAGGTACCAGTAGCTTTCTCAAATTCACAAATTTGAAGTAAGGTACCGCCGACAATTTTTTTATGTAGGCAAAAGTGATTTATGATTGGATGAGCGTAGCGAGCGAAGCGAAGATTCCATTTCACTACACTGGAGAAAAAAATCCGGAATGTTTTTTTTTCTTTTTTTCATTTCTTTTTTTTGTATTTTTGTGTGTTTGTGAACACGATTCCGGCTAAACCGATACTCCAATTGCGATGAAATTTTTTGGAGGCCTTCGAAATCTCTGAACTTAGAACTGCCACGTTTTTTAGCGCAATCGAAAAATTATTTCTCATTAAAATTGCAATTTTACGATTTATTTTTTTTATTATTTTTAAAAAAATTTCTTCGACTTATAACACCTACATGCTTTATCCGATTGTTATGATTTTTTCACAAAACCTTAATTTTATGAATTAATATATTCGTGTGAAATTTGAGCACAATCGAAAAATTATTTCTTATGAAAATCGCAATTTTACGATTTATTTTTATTTTTAAAACATTCTTCGACTTATACCTACTTGCTTTATCCGATTGTAACGATTTTTTCACAGAACCTTAATTTTATGAATTAATATATTGGTGCGAAATTTGAGCGCAATCGAAAAATATTTTTAATGAATTTCAATTTGCCATTGGAAAAGATTTTTTCCTTGCAAGGCCTGCATAGGCTAGTACCTACCAATTGAAGAACTGGTATTGTATTGTTTATTCTATTATTATTTATTTTCAACATGAATGAATTAGAGAAATACATGCACATTGCTGGTGGCAAGAGTAGAGCAAGGGCCCATAACAACATGTGCCTTACCACCAGTGTATGATCTAAATATAATCTTAACTATTGTCTAAACCAGGGGTAGGCAACAGGCGGACCGCGGTCTGAATCCCGACCGTGGAGGGTAGAAAGTTGGACCGCCAAAGTTTCTTTCTTTAACAGTTTAACTTGTAGGCCTAGGCTACTTAAACTAAATAGTTTCCAAAAATGAAGCAATACTAATTAATAATCGATGTACATCCTTATGGGAACACAAGTCATATCTTTTCATTTAGTAATACAAATGCCTACTGGTCATACAACTTTGAATCTCGCTCCGAATCTCGCTTTGAAACTCCTCCACTAGGTACTGTGTGCGAGGATGTTGCTTGCTCACTTACCCACAGAACCCACAGATTTGCAGCAAAACAGTTGCCATTGTTAAAAGTGGAAAGTCAAGCGCCACTACGAGACAACTCATCAGTCTTTTCACCAAAAGTTCCCTCTTGGCAGTAAGGTGCGTAAAGATAAACTGCAGGCATGCCTGTTGTCTTACACAAGGAGCACGGCTGTATTAGTTCGGCGATGTAATTTCTCACATAAGCAGTTGCTGTAGGCTGGCTAGGTGAGTCCATAAACCAGATATTTATATTTTATATATCAGAAAAAGATTTAGTTTTCTTTCGGACCGCGACGAAAGTTTTTAGAAGCATCCGGACTCCACCTGAAAGTACTTGCCGACCCCTGGTCTAAACCTTAAGTACCGTAAGTAATGCTATTTACACGTAACATGTTATGTACAGATATTTTAAGCTACTGAGAGTGAGGGTGGAGTGAAAAAAAGAAAAAGAAATCAAATTAATGACATAGGCCTATTATTAAAATTTGTGGGGAGGCTGTGTGGTGAGTGTGGTACCTACATGTGTGCGTGGGAGGAGTGAGTGAGTGTGTGAGTGAGTGTGTGAGTAGGCCTATGTATGTATGTCTGTGATGGGTGCAAGTCGTGTTGTTTATTTAATTTTTAAGATATTTTATTTAAGATTAGAGCTCTTTTGCACGGATAGCTACATAATTTTGAATAGTATTTTCCATATTGTAGTGAGCATAGCTATTAGCTAGCAAATTAGCAAGTGCTTTCTTTGCTTATTTTTTCTACCTTATGAAGGGGATTAAGTCCATTCTCATCCTTGCTGAGCATGATTTGAGCAGGTACAGGGTCGGCAGTCCTCTTCTTGAATATCTCTGCATCGTTGTTGATGGCTGACGTGTGGGTGTCTTTTATCGTACCCTGCAAGAAAGAAGACACATTGCCTGCAAACTGGAGCTGAAGCACTTACTAAATAGCAGCTAGGCCAACTGAACCCTATAAAGCCTCAAAGAAATTAGGTACCTAAGTGGGATCACTATTGCAGGTGTAGGCCTATATATTTAATTGGCTGTGGATATTCGCACGGTCAGCCGTACGACTAGTGCAAAATTATTCGTACGGTCAATGATCTGATTGGGTAAAGGCGCGCCCTTATAAAAGTGTCGTCCTTCCGTCGTCCATTTTTGCTTTTTTTTGTTTGTTTTTTTTGTTTTAGTAACAACAAAAAAACATCAAACCTTTAACATCGCTATTTAAAACGAGAGTTCTTTTTGGTAGGCCTAGGCCTAAATGTCGTCGTCCTTTTTGCTGTTTTGGTAACAAAAAAATCTTCCAAGACCTTTAACGTTGCTATTTTAAACGAAAGTCCTTTTTAGGCTGCCTACCTACACGTCGAGGTGTAGAGATAGGCCCTAAGGCTTTTCCTTAAAATAGGCCTAGGCCCTAGGCCTAGCACTTTTTAAACGCTTTTATCATCTAGAATTGTGTTTGCGACGGGGCCGAATGTAGTGAAATCATTTGCAGAAAAAACATGGACCCAAATAGAATGGTAAAAAAAAACGACCAAACGAAAATTTGAACCGCCGACCTTTCGCATAGAATTCGGACGCGCTACCACTCTGCCACAATGCACTGTGATATTTGAAGCTTTTGGCCTACTTAAGTGATAGGCCTATCGTACGGCTGACCGTTTGAATAATTTTGCACTAGTCGTACGGCTGACCGTGCGAATATCCACTGCGAGGGTCCTCTGAACTAAGGAAGTAATATTTTCATGATTTACCTAGGGCCTAGGCCTACCCTAGTCATAGGGCTACTAGGCCTACGATCCCGATTGTGACTGGTTTGGGTGTTTGGGGCTTAAAGGCCGATGTACAATTGCCCGGTAACGATAACGTTACCGTTAACGATAACGGGAACATCACCAAGTTTTAACTTTCCGTAACGTTCCCGTCCAGTACCTTACCGGAACCAATCAGAATCAAGATGTCCACGGCCTGTTAAAAGTGTACAATAAATGTATCAGCTGGTAGGTATTTCAGAAAGGCTGTGGTGTATGTTATTTACCAGGTGTACCAAATATGCGCAACAAATTAATAACAAAAATTGCATGTTAACCAACATCACATTTTATTTCTTACCGTCCGCTTCACGGGCTATTGTGCATCGAAGACCTTAACGTTACCGTCTTCCCGTTATCGTTACCGGGCAATCGTGAATCGGCCTTAACTAATAGGCCCTACCTGGACCTAGCCAAGCTCTACACTCTAAACGCCGAATAATTTGGTTTATTGTCAGAGTATGCCTGGTCCTAGAAATTACAATAAATGCACAAGGATGTTTAGGCCCCTATCCTAGGGCCTAGGCCTACGACTAGGAAAATGCTTGAAATGAGGTTATGTTGACAAACTCACGTTGAAGTTCACAAGCCCGTCTAATTTGTAAATCAATTTCATCTAAAGGATTTTGTAAAATATAGTAATACTGGTTCACACTTCTTTTCTTGTACATTTTATTACTATTTCCCAAAAAGTAAAGGTCGCTCCACGTTTTAACCACAAAGATTAAGCACATGTCACAAATCAGAAGTAAACACACAAGAATTAAAATCAGCATAGCCAACGGTGAAAAAGTAAAACTTCACTTGAATGAAGACCTGAAGCAAACCTTCGAAACTGAAATGTTTAGTCAAAATGAAATCCCGGGAAATTCAAACTTCATATCAAAACTTAGAAAACATATTATACCTAAACCAGATTAGGACTAATCTTTGCCTAAACCTAAACAAGTCAACACCAAATAAACAAATGATCGAAAATTTAAAAAATGATAGAAAAATAAAAGAATACCTTTTGTAATATAAAAGTGATAAATTTCTCCTGATTTGTATTCAAAATACGGTAGGCCTAGTTTTGGTTTATTTGGATTAAGGGCGTGACAACTGTTAGGTCTTAAGCGCCACTCTAGCCTAGGGGATGTCGGGAGGAAAGGCTCATGCTGTACAGAACCAGCCACGGGCAAGGGCCAAGGGGGAGGAAAGAGGAGGGTTCTCATGTCGCGGTCGTCATGATCTTAGTCATCGTTTGTGTTGTCGTCATCGTCGTCGTCGTCGGGGAGATCGCCAAGGGAAGGGAGAGAGGTCTCGACGACCGCCTCTAGTATCAGGAATATTACACTCCTCTACATACTAGCTGGTGTTTGCAAGATACACTTGGTCTCTTTCCTCGCCTGTTACGATTAGCAGATCCACGCTTGGGCCTAGTTCTACCCTGGGCCCAGACTCACCATTATGTACGGCACAGCGTCCAGGAACCTCTTGACCCTAGGGTTGTTGCTGGTCTCCACTCGCAGCTTCCCCCCGTGACCCTCCCACAGCATCTGTTGTAACCGGCCTAGGTCTCGGTCGTGGATCCAGATGCGGATGTTGGCTCTCGTCGGCACCAGCCCTGCAACGAGAGTGCACCAGGTGCAATCAGTGAATCAGTCAATGCGTCGGTTGCGTGCACCATTCATGAAGCTCCGTCTCACTGTGTAAACTCTTCTCTAGACCCAGTTTATCTATAACATTTCTTGTTTCCTTTTAAACCATGCTAATAAGGGATGATTGTAATCAAATAGTTTTATTTGCCCCTTCCCCCCCCCCCCCCCGAACCCCGATTATAACAAATAACATTTCTTCACTTTTATTTTAACAAAAAAGGGGGCAATTTCACTTCCACAAAAAAATTATAAGCTTTACAACTGCATTTTTTAGCATGTTTTGGGGTATAAAAAAAAGGACTCCATCCCTTGCATTGAAGAAGGTCTCAGGCACGATTGCCGGTGGTGACCCAGCGGTTATCGAACCTGAAACATCCCGAATCATAATCTCACGCGTTACACTTGAGCTAATATGTCGGTTAGAATATAATGATGAAAATATTGTTGTTTACTTTTCTGCCAAATTTCCCCACTCAATAGTTTATAACCTTATTGTGTATTATTGATTGAGAATTTCCCTTTGAATTCGTCCCTATTGTTTGAATCATGACAGCTAAACAAGATTCGTCGAACCCAACTGACACTACAGAACGACTTGTCTTCGAGACAACAACCTTCTACCCACAGGAAGGAAACCAGCTGGTTATTTCTTACTATCCTCGGAAGTTCGTCAACAACAAAACTGTTAATCAAGTTATTCACTTCCTGTTTTATAGGCTATTAATCTCCATTGAATGGAAACTGGAGGTTGAAGGATGTTTACGACTTTCAGAATAATAGAACGAAATGTTTGTTGTTGTAGGATATTAAACCCATCATTCATTCACATTTTGTAGCCCTATATAAAAATTTGCCAAAGATCGATCTCTTCGGCTGAAATTCAGGCTTAGTACCGGTACGTATGGTTAGTTCTTACAAAATAATGTTTAGGCCTAATAATAGATAACTATTATTTCTCATGGGAATAAGTATTGGAATCATTTTTGTTTTTTACATTTTTGAAGAGCATTAATCTTAGGTCTCATATTTGTTTTTGTTAAACTTCACAGATTTAACTTGAAAATTAGCTGTGTCTGAGTGGGTTAACTACGAATGTATTTATTCATTTCCCAGATGGGTATATTTTATAGACATTGATTTGACGACGTTTACAACCCTCTACGAACATATCGGGAAACTGGTCACTCATTGTGCGACGTGAGCGTTCTGGTGGGGATACAAGGGTTGAAATTATTGACCTGAAGAAAAGTAAGAACTTTTTTTGAGCTTACGTATTGGCTTTCTTGATTACAAAAAGTACAGTTGAAATACATAACCTCTTTAGTGTGAGGCATTGAATGCTATTTCTGAGCGTCCGCTTGATGTGTGTAAAGAATGAGTTCGTGTCTTAAGAGGTCATGGATATCAGTTCTAACAACGCTACTTGTAGGCCGAGTCAATAAGCTGGGATGATTGCCGTGTGTTGCCTGCCTGGATTGATGTGACAGTGACAGACTTGACAGTCGAACATCAGAAGTCACGAGGGTGATCGTTTACACTAGAGCACTCGCATGATAGCAGGAGATAGCTGATACGTCATGAAATGCAATGGAGTTGAGATCAATACATATTGCATCAGTCACTTGTTCGGTAACCCTGACTGAAAGAGTATTTTCCAAAGGTTTTTTCAGTCAATAAAGCGATGAGTCATTTAAAAGATTACCTCACAAATACCGGTAGTTAAAACCTATAGTAAGTCATTTACCAGGGTCAATATCTTAGTCAATCCAGGGTAAATTAAACACGAGTCAATCACAAATCAGCAAGAAACAGTGTCCAACGTAGTAATTTAGAAAACAGGAGATGTGTAAATGTCTACTACCGCTATCAATAATTCCGCATTACTGACGGCGCTTAAAGTCTAAACTCAGCTTTTCTTACTCGATGTTAAACTATAAGCTTAGTCCTTTAAGAGGGTCGTCAATAAATTGAGGGACTCAGAAGCAGAGGAGCAATCCAACTTTTTTTATTTTTGAGTTAGGTGAATTTCTGTATTACCCTCATTCAAAATGTTGAGTTTCTACATGGTCCGATATAACAACAATTTTGGACCAACCCATATAATTTAACGTGAATATAATTATAATATGACATGACTTTGTTAAGAGGCAAAATAGACCAAGCTCCCGGGGTCGTACACTAGCTGGCCGATCCATTTAGCCTGGGTATCTGTTGAACAAGGGTCTGTGACCACAAATGTTTGTACAATGATTATACTAGGGAAACGCCAAAGTCGTTTATAGACGAGTGAGTGAGCCATGTGTTGCGTACCCGGTATCATTCCCCATACTGGGCTTAGTGGGCTAGATCCAGCCTTATAGGTATAGGGGAGAAAAGGGAATGTTCCCGGGTAAACAACACATAGCTCACTCACTCGTTTATCAACGACTTTGGCGTTTCCCTAGCAACGAGCAGGCAGTGGCAGCTTAAGGAGGCTGTGAACAACAATGTACTTAATTATATTAAATATTAATTATTGTAATTATAAATTATAATCAATCATTGTTGCTAAAATGTATAAAACACAATAATCTGCAAGGTAGACGTACAATCATTCAAGTTCATTAACCGGGGATGTCATAGTTGTCTTCACACTACCCATGTCACTGTTGGTCTGGAACTCATTGTGGCAGCGCTCTATGGCGCTAGTGTACACCTCCCAGTTTTGTTTTGATTGTTTGTCTTTTACCGACATTGGGTAAACAGAGTTAACTCTTGTTGAATCTGTTTTCCTGATAGTTTATGCTTAATAGTGTAGTGATTTATTTAATAATTTACTATGCATTTATTCAAACAAAACAGCGTTTACGAGTGCACATCCATGATCGATGACGGTGACAAGATTCAACACTGCACTTGGATCCTATTATATTTTAGGCAGTGCTAACCACATTTGAAAGCATTTTCATGAAGAAAGGTGAGTACCGGTATCGCTAATATTCTACCAACCATCCATTCTGTAGTAATGTTGGCACCATTGTCGATAGCATTTTCGCAGACTAGCCCACGTGTCGTGTTTAAGTCATGGTAACAGAGGATAACCTGTTGACTTCCATGAATCATTGGTATCGCTGAGCTATCCTGTTAAAGGGAATTTGCTCCGTGATTTGAGCATGACATAGTAACGATGTAAAAGGGGTATTTTCTGTTGAAATGGTTATGGTATTGGTTAAAATGTTTGCGAGAGGTGGTAAAGCTGTATTTTTTTAATATTTTTTAGAGGTTGGTGTGATACCTTTTTGTTTTATGTTGCAGGTATGTGCGTGCTCCAGTGGAAGTTGGAAGACTAGAACATTGCATTCCGAAGCTGTGATGTTGCAGGTATTTGGGTCAGTGCTTACCACATTTGAAAGCATTTTCATGAAGAAAAGGTGAGTCCGGTATCGCCAATATTCTACCAACCATCATTTGTAGTAGTTGGTGTGTTACCTTTTTTGCTTTATGTTGCAGTTATTTGCGGAGTTTGTAAACGGTGACTTTGGAGCCGTCCTAGCAACGAAGCACATAATAAATTCAGAGTTGTTCTGAATCGGCCTTGTTGATTCTGGGTTGATCTGCATGTGTTCGCACTGTCCATACCACTGATTGCTATATTTCATATTAAAAATATCGATCTCAGGTTGGTTATAATATAATATATTATAATATTTAAACCAACCACTTCGATAAGGTATTTTAGGCTGAAATTATGATATTAATTTTTTTTAATTTACAAAAGTCATTGTGATGAAAGCAATACTATTATGCTGCATTCAAATACAAACAGTTTAAGCTACATTCAATGAATAATTCTCAACTATAACTCAAATATCCACAGGAAGGGAAAAATTTGTGTGGGTCCACTTTTCTTCTGAGCACCTCAATAATAATTGATGATCTTGAAATGGGTATAAAATGGGTTTGAGAAGATTCAGCCACCCGAAAGCAATAAAATAAAGTAGGTTATTTTGATTTTGTGAATTAAAAACAACCGTTTACTTTTCCCCATAGAACCATATTAATAAACAGAAATCTAACAGCTTGAACCAGGATGTGAACCCTGTACCTTCTGCCTTGTTATAAACCCATAGTACCAACATAACTACCTCATCCCTGTTTAAATTTGAATAAGTTATTAATTATTTACTTTTCCCTTCCGAAACAAACTTTGAAGCCTGCTAGTCTTCTACATAATACTATATCGTGTGGCTTGCGGAAGTAAAACACGATTAGCATCACCTAACAACGTGGACACAGCGACTATCTTGACATAACGGCCACATTGGCCTGTAATAAATTATTGGAGGATGGTTCAAGCGGTGCATGTTAATAATATATGCCCGGAAGTAAATGTAATAGTTTCTAGTGTGTACACAGCACACACAGCAGAGGGGAGAATATGGTTATTGATTTACTGATTGAGAATTAGATTCCTTGTGGCGTAATTTAATGATACGTAATTTATTACTTGGTACTTTATGTATTTTGTTTGACAGTGCTATGAAAAAAGTTTTTATCTAGTAAGAAATTGTTAGTCGGTTTTGCTCATCAAACAACTCTCTATACTACACAAGTCAATGTTATGTTGTATTCTTGGGTTGTAAACTTATGTTGTGAGTTTTGTTCAGTTACAAAAATTGATGACCGTGTAGAATTTATGAGTATCCTTGATTAGAGGGATGATTCAATCATCCAAGCCAAAAAAATGAACTTGGATGGATTTTGGATCTACTTATCCCAGAAAGTTTGTATGGTCGTTTGGCCGGTAAATTTTTTTATCTTCGTACTTGCAAATGCAAAAAAATACACGCATTACAAAATATAATAGGCCCTAGTTTAAGAAAGTGAACGTTGTAGTAAAAATATTAGCTGTTCAGATCGTATACACCCTCGTGAAAATATGTTGGACAAATTTTTTCAAATGCACAAATCAAAAAAATCAAATATACGAAGCATGATTTTCTTCTCGAAATACGACTTTACTAAAAAAACATAAAACGACGTTTTACTCCACCGTCCTATAGAAGAGTTCATTGGCTGCTGACCAACCATTTGGGTGACCACTTGGATACAGCTTATTAAAATTAACAAAATACACTACAAAAATGATCTAATAACAGTTGTTATATAAATGGTTTTGTAAAATAATTGCCGAAGCCTTAAGAATTGGAAGAGGTCATCTATTATACAAACAGCTGTGTCAAAAATTCCCGAGGGAAGTCCTGGAAGAAGTGAGGCACTGCTGCTCGAGCTCCCAAAAACAGACTTTTCACATTCCAATAACTTTCCTGGATTTATACTTGTTTGCATAAGTTTTGAAAACCTTTTTGTGCTATTGTCGAAACAAACCCCACATTACCGGCTCTACCGTGTAGGTGTTAACTCTCCATTACACTCAGTTAGCCTCCAATGTGGGTCATTAACATTTTGAGTTGTTGTTCTGTTATCGATTGAATGACCTTTAGACTTTTTATCCAATATTAAGGGGCTAATCTATGTTTTCCGTTTGTTACGTCGCATTGTGTGTACGTGTACATGTCAGTGAAAGTATCGAGCCGATCTTGAATAGCTACGGTTAATTGATGAACCCTTTAGTGACCCCTTTACCTGTTTTGCTTACAAGCTCCACAACATACTTATTCAAATACAATAGGTATTGGGTTCAATTCCCGGCTACGTTCAAGGGACTTGTAAGACACTAACACATAAACTCATTTTATGTATACAAACAAATGCTTAACAATTAAACGTACAAATGGAATTAAATTACTTTAAGCTTGAATAAAAAAATAAAAATAAAACCATCGCCAATATTTTTTTACTTAGCCTGATCTTAAAAGAACCAACACCGGAATAATTTGACATCATCCACCAAAAGTTCCACACCCGATATCATTCCCAGGTTTATCATAAAGAATAATAAAGGACCTAAAACTGAGCCTTGGGGCACTCTCTACCTAATTAGCTTAGGGCTTGATTTAACCTTAACTACCACTCCCATAACGATTGAAGTTATCTCGACAAATTGGTACCGATTTCATAGATAATATACTTAATGGTAAAGCACCCGATCGGCAATTGGGAGTACGGGGTTCGATACCCCGCTGAGTTTGATTTAGTAATTTCTGGATTGATTTCCATAAAATGACTTTAATAGATATAAGGACTAACAGCTATAATGCGGACGCCTTAAAATTTTATTTTAATCAAAAGCATTTCATGAGGCAAGCCTTTTTGGGGATGCCCGTTGTAGGTTGTGTGTGACCCTATTCAGGTGACTTAACTAGGTTATTCGAGTTAAGGGTAGTTGGGTGGGCTATTTAAGGGGATTTAATTCATTGCTCTTGCATTAACGACTGAGGAAAACCTCGGGAAAAACCTTAGTCAGGATTCCGGTCTCGGCGGGATTCGAACCCGGGACCTCCCGAATCAGAGTCTCGCGCTCAGCTCTCGAGCCAACACTGTCGGTGAGTCAAGAAGCAGGCAAGTATTATATAATAGTAGACGTGGTCTTACCGTCCTTGCCATCCGTGTACCTCTTCATGACCCCACTAGGTTTCTGCAGCGTGGGCAGACTCAGTTCCCTCGGTCTGTCCAGGTAGTAGTTGGCGAGGCGGCCCTTGGAGTCCAGCGCGTTCTCTTCCACCCCAGCCGGCCACCAGTAGCTCCCACAATGCACTGGGGTCCGTGGTAGCTGCGCAGTAGTGGAGCGCAGTGCGACTCTCCTGTAACAAAGACATTGCGTAACTATCGACATCTTGTTAATAACTTAAAGCTACTTAAGATGCTAACCTAATGACATTAGAAAACCGAAGGAACTATTCTGACCTGGTATACCTTTACAAAATTGTAAATTATTCAACAATAACCAGTTAAATTCTTGGAAAATTAAATTTTCATACCTCCCAAACATACACGCTTTTCATAAAACTTTTCAACCAGCCCTAAGTCATCTTGACCTTCATAAAAATTCATGCATCAAATTTACTCACTCGCTTATTTCCATTCGACTCTTCTTTCATACCCATTATTCTTTTTTTTCTTTCAAGAATATATCTTATTATTAATTATATTATATATATATATATATATATATATATTATTTAATTATATATTATATTAGCAGACAAATTTTACCAAAGTGTACGTAAACTATTATGGAAAGAGAAATATCATCCAGGTGCAAGATGTTATTGTACAAAATGTATTTCCTCTCAATAAATCATATGCATCCGTGACATGGACATAGGAGGAAGGAAGACAGCAGATACAAGCAGCAGAGATGAAATTTTTAAGAAGTTCTGTAGCCTAAAATAGACAAGGTACGGAGCAAAACAATAAGAAACAAACTAGGAGTGGAAAGTTTACGAAATAAAATAGGAAAAGAAAGACTCAGGTGGTATGGACATGTAAGAGAATGAAGCAAGACAGAATCCCAAGACGAGAATTTGAACGTACTGTGGGGGAGTGCGAAGATTTGGCCGGCCAAGAGATAGATGCGGACAAATAAAATGGAACATTGAAGAAAGAGGAAAACCATGGAAAGATTAATGAAGAAAGACTCTGGAGGATAGAAAGAAATGGAGAGAACTGGTAGAAATGCCTGTCCATAGAAGACATCGAAGTAGATGAGGAGGTGTTGAGCCTGGCTAGCAAACACTGAAAGTCACAGCCCGAGAAATTGTGATACGTCACCCCCCGACCTGACTTATGTTGGAACCGGGTTTTTGATTATTATTATTATTAATTTTCACTATTAATAATTTTGATGGTTTCACATTTAATTTGCTAATTTCTAATGTGTTTAATAAAGAGATAGATTTTTTATTTTGTGAATGTATATTGTATTTTTCAATGTGTGTAAGTATGTTGTCTGTCCATTATGCTACGATTTGCACTTGTTGAGTATTTGTACTCTGTTGTTATATGGATTATAACAAATAAACTTTTTAAAATTACAAAAAAATCGTGGTAAGCCAGCCTGCCCAGGGTGCAATGCATGCCCCTCTTCAGGTGTCTAACTAGGGATAGTGGATTTATGTCCGAGGGCTGTTTTAGAGCACTCAATCCCTTGCATTTGCATCAACGACTGAGGAAAACCTCGGAACAACCTTCAGTCAGGATTTCCGGTCTCGACGGGATTCGAACCCGAGACTCCGCGAGCCAACACTTTCGGCCTTGTTCATAACTTTGAACAGATTTACATTATTTTATTTTTCATTATATTTTACTTGATTAAAACACGTATAAATCTACAATAATAATGTCTTAATAAAACATTCTGAAAACTAGACTTAGACCCGGCACCTCCACCAAACAGGGAAATAATTTAAAAATATTATGTCTTTATTTTACACCTGAACTTGTTGCGTAGGGAGAGGAAGGGAGGAGAATTTGATTTTCAGCCAGACGCTTTTGCCAGAAGACTTTCCCATTGTTTGTTTGGAAAGTATCTATGCTGTTCTAAAGAAACCTTCCAACGAGTTACATTTTATTAGAATGTAATAATTGTACATACACTGTTCTTATAAGAAATACTCTTTTAATCGTAATATTTCGACACAAGTCGAGTGTCTTATTTAAACTGGGGTTGATCAAAGGAATTTCTAACAATATACAAATAAACATTTTAAAAAATAACAGAAAAAATAACAAAAATGACCATGCCAACAAATTATGACTAAAAATTATTTATTATAAGAACAGTGTATGTCCAATAACTATATTTTAATAATCAATTTACCTGTTTTCATTGTTATATTTTACATTTTTAAGGAATTTTCAAAAAGATATAATTTCCTATAACTGGTTTACACATCACAATAAATTTATTTTAAATCTAACTAGCTATATGTGGTATTTTTATTATTTGTTGATGTGTACCATTTTTTAAATGTACACTTGTCCTAGCCATAGAGTGTAGCAAGTATGAAACATTACAATTGGTATGTTTGTCTACATAGATGAGAACAGCAAAAAAAAATAGTGAAATTACCTATCTGAGTATAACGTAAATGATACTCTTAATTGTAAGATTTATGACGAATATAATTTCGAAACTTCTATTTAACGTGCAACCCGGCACCTCCACCAAATGATTGTAGTAATATTATAGTGGCCTAGTATTTTCTGGTGTCAAACTCGTGTCACTTATTTCACCCAGGGTACAGATAAAAGAGTAGACTACGTGGGTGCCCAGGGTGTATAGCCCCGTTACCAATACAACCAGTGTGGCTAAACTGCTACAGCGGTGATCAAAATAAATTTTATGTCACATCCTTCAAACGCATAAGATATTATTAGAATTAATTATTTATCATGAAATGTTGTTTAAAATAACAATTCATGCGTCTTTTTTAACTGTTTTGACGTTTAATCTTTGGCACCTCCAAGAATCAGATTTTTAAATTTTTTAACTCGTAAAAACTTCTTATGCCTACCCTGAAAGAGTACATCCTCGACCCGGCACCTCCACCAAAACAATAAATATTTTTGTTTTGATGGCTGATGAATATTTAATAATAATTATGTTACGTTTCAATAAATATAAAAAGAACTATACTCACGTTCTATGATAAATTTGTTTTAAAAACTATTTTTTTTCGTACGCAAATGTAATGTACATTTTCACAACAAGTAGTTGCAAAGTTGCTCCAAAAACATGTTCCTTATCAGTCTGTTGACTTGTTTTCACATTATAGAAATATCCGATCTAAAATACAAACAATCGTTGTCACGAAATACGTCATCTTGTTTCCTATTGGTTGTTGGTTGTTGAGAGATGACGTCACACATATGACGTCATCGCTATCTAGCAGGTGACGTCAGGAATTGCGCATATACGAGGAAACGCAAGTCTCTCTCTCTCTTTCTCTCTCTCTCTCGCTCTAACTCGTCAAGCATTCAGTTTGATGTAAATCCTAGGAAACGATAGCGAGCTTATTAAACGTTTGCTTTCAAATTATACACGCAACGCGATATGTGTTGTAAACATTCACACACAAACACACACGCACACACAGAACACACAGAACACACTACGTGTCCATCTAACTGTCACACTGCCAGCTTGATGATTCTTCTACGCACCTATGTAGAAGACAGTGGAAATTTTATTCCTTTTTTAATTTTGGAAAATTCAAGGGAGTCTTTTTATTTCCGACGATTGTATTACAAACAAAACGAATTGCTGTTTCGACTTTCGTGTACTAATAATTATATCCCATACTAGAAAACTATCTTATTATATATGTTTTATTTTTAAGTTTACAATTTTAAGATAAATTTATATTTTACATCAAAAACAATTAATTAAAATGTGATTTGATATTAAACTATTAATTTCCACATTAATACATTAATAATGGCTGCCGAGGATACGAAAAACTGTGTATTTTTTTCTTCATATTATTACAATGTCGAATGATATTTTAAATTATTTCTTAGTTTTAAAATATAACCGCAAATTAACTTTAAATGTCTTGTATCAATTGAACAATTCTCTTTCAATAAGCAGTTTTATTATTGTATTTGCTATATTTGAGTACCTTCGAGAATAATCGTCGTGTTGTGAGGTCGAAATTGACTCGATTTAGGAAGCACAAAATAGCATTTGAAATAATATTAATCCGGAAAATGGGAATCAAAGATAATCTTGACTCGTTTTACTAGGGGATCTTCTAATTAATGAGTAGAGATGTGCAAAAATAATTTTTTTAGTATGAAAATTCGCTCTTTAAAAATAAAAATAAGCGATTTTTCTTTATTTAGGCTGACCAAAAAAAATTTGGTAATGCACAACTACAAAAAAAAAGAAACTAGTTTAAGTTATCAGTATCACAAATTCCAGGACAATTATTAATGATTTATGAAAAAGAATAACAGGCACATGAGAGTGAGAATCAGTTTCAATTTTAAGCTTAATTTCAGCCTTCAGTTTTCAAAGTTTCTGCCATTTTTTGCCAGGATTAATTTCGATTACCCGGCGCACCTCCATCAAAATTCACATGAAAAATTATAGCTATTTTTGTGTTATGTCGATATTTTGATACGAAGTATTTTGAGCTTACTCGCGTACAAATGATTATTATGATCTCACAGTTGCGTTGTATGACCCGGCACCTCCACCATATGTAGTACCAGTCAGAATTAATTTAATTTCGACTACCTACCCGGCACCTCCACCAAAACTTTAAAAAAAATTGTTTGAAATTTCGTGACCTAATTCGCGTTTAAAGACATAATTGCTAATTTCGCCACAAGTTCGCGGTATCAACTAAAATATCGCGAAAATTCGCGAATTGGAAATTTGTATTAATGTGCAAACTGAATTTGAAATTTGAAGGGATTATTGCAACTTTGAAAAAAATCGCGAATTTCGTTCTAACCATTTTTGCACATCTCTATTAATGAGGTATGAAAAAGTTGCAGCTAAGTATTACTTTACAATGGAATTTGGAATTACTTTCCACTTGTTAAAGTACCTTGATAAACCAAAGTAATCATCTTTTCTCATTTTGATAAATAAAGATAAAGAAACAATATTATGACTGTCTACAAAGTTAAATGTTGTTAGAACTGTTTGGTTATCGTCTTATCGACCTGCGTTTATATCGATCTCTCTGACTAGACGTCCAGAAGAGAAACTATTAAAACATTCACTAAAAGCTGTTGCTTTCCTTTTGTTCGCCATGAATTATATAACACGTTGGTCACCAGCACCAACCTTAGGGCAGAAAGTAGCCAGAGATACTGCCAACATCGACAAACTACATTTCCCCCCTCTTTATACATTACGAAACTAATGCTGTACAAGTTGGTAATGACCCATTACTTGGTTTTTATAGCACAGTTTGCAATCAAAACATGAAGCAAGTGCAGCCAACAATACACACGCAATGCAACACATTTGCGTAATCATTTTGAAACAATACTACTTCCACATTTGTACACACTTTATAATGACTAACTCCAGGTCCACAATGAATTCGACATCTAAATTGAGACAACTCAAAAGAAAAATATATTTTAATTTATATTTAACCAAAAACAAGTCATTATAGAATCAACACTAATTATTGTTTGGTAAACTAATTTATTTATTTATTTTATTTTATTTATTTATTTAACGTCTATCCTATTCAGTTATAAAAACTGATTTACAAAGGAGGACAATGTGAAATGTGAAGTAACCATTACTGTTAACCTGTGATTTATGGAATGGGTAAGAATTTGTGTTATGTTATGGTGGTGTTATGGTGGTGGTGTTATGGTTATGTTATGGTGTTATGGTGGCTTAGGTAAGCTTTCTTTATATACTTGTTGAATTTCAAAGAGGCTAATAAAAATCTATCTATCTATATTATATATTTTGATAGTGATTAGCGATTTGTAGGTATGTTTGGATTACGTATGGAACCCATAATTGGTATTTGTACTATTGTAAATTGTGTAAGGTTGTACCGTGTGTATTCGTATAAGTGTGAAAATTGGTGTAAGAAATGTTCTATAAATAATGGATTATGTATTCCAATGCTGTTATATAATGTTTTATGTTGTATCATGGATGAAAATAACCAGAATGCTAATAAAAAAGCATTAAATCGATTAATTGATCGATGGATTAGAAGCGTTATCTTATCCAAACGCTAAAATCAACGGGGGTGGGGGTCAAAGGGGGTCAACGCGGGGGTCATAAGTCCCTCTAAAGCAATAAACAATAAATTCCTTAAAATCTGAGTTTAGAACCAATCACGTAACGAGATAACCCTCTTTAATTTAATCGGCGATCAACAAAACGTCCAACTTTTTCTACGGTCGGCTGTAATGTTGACTCTTGGATGTACACAAACTAAACCCGGCCACTACTTCAAACATTGTGTCACCACCGTGTGTTCCTTGGACAAACCCCGTCTGTTTACCCTCCACCGTGACCCCCTCTTACTCCTAAACCGTTTGTTTGACTTACGTGCTCACCCCGGCTGTCTCCGCACTCAACTGAACGCGCCCTGTGAGACTACGCCTTCTAAATAATCCACCGCCTTCTCGCGTGTGCGCGGCAACATTTGAAGCGACCTCATTCTGCGGGCGGTTTGGGCAGGCCTTCTTGTCGCTAGATCGCTGTCCCTACCGTGCCACGCGTAACACATAACGTTACGCTTGTCGTATGCTAGGAACACACGCAATGTGTGGACAGCAATGATAATTGTTTATTGGTTTCTGGTTTTATTATTTATATTGGAGCTGTAAAAACGTAATTTGAAACGATATCTGTGTGCGATATGTTTTCAATAAAGATATTTAGAGTGTTTGTCGATGAAATCAAATATATAGAAACGACAATGCAGATATTAATTTTGGATGTGTCAAACTAACCCCTTCCTTGCCACAAATACCGAAGTAAAATTAGTTTTTTTAAATTAAATTTTGTTTTGAAGTTTTAAATTATGGTGGAGGTGCCGGGTAACCTATAGTAAAATCTTGCTGAAGTTACATAATATGCAGGGGAAAAACAGTAAAGTACATTAAAGTCTTTCTGACTGTTAATGGCAATATCATTACCAAATTTTGCATGAATGTTATAAAGAACTTTTATATTGATATCCACACTTGGTTGCAAATAATGAGCCGTAAAGATCCATTGCGAGACATTATTCCAAAATGGGGGGGAAAATGTGAAATCCAAGACACGGATTTCAATTCAAGAAATTCCTATCAAATCGTTATCTTACGATTCACCAAATCACCAAATTAACCTGCGCGTTGACATTGATTTAAACGTTGATATCCAGTATGCAAATTTTTGCTAAAAAAATCTGTGCACTTGGAATAAATCCCAAAGTAGGCCATAATTGAATAAATTACGGAGATTTCACGATTTTTTTAATTCAAAATCAATGAAATAATTGGATGAGCGTAGCGAGCGTAGCGAGCGAAGCGAAGATTCCATTTCACTACACTGGAGAAAAAAATCCGGAATGTTTTTTTTTTTTCTTTTTTTTTCTTTTTTTTTTTTTGTATTTTTGTGTGTTTGTTAACACGATTTCGGCTAAACCGATACTCCGATTGCGATGAAATTTTATGGAGGCCTTCGAAATCTCTGAACTTAGAACTGCCACGTTTTTTAGCGCAATCGGGAAATTTTTTTCTCATAAAAAACGCAATTTTACGATTTTTTTCGATTTTTTAAAAATTTCTTCGACTTATTACACCTACACGCTTTATCCGATTGTAATGATTTTTTCACAGAACCTTAATTTTATGAATTAAGATATTCGTGTGAAATTTGAGCGTAATCGAAAAATTATTTTCTCATGAAAATCTAAATTTTACGGGTTTTTTCTTTTTTAAAACAATTCTTTGACATATAACACCTACATGCTTTATCCTATTGTAATGATTTTTTCACAGAACCATAATTTCATGAATTTATATACTCATGTTAAATTTGAGCGCAATCGAATAATTATTTCTTATGAAAATTGCAATTTTACGATTTTTTATTTTTTTTAAATTACGATTTATTAAAAAAATTAAGTTAATTTTTTTATTTTATTTTATTTAATTAAAAAAAATCTTCGACTAAGCAATAATTTTTTCACAGAACAACAGAAAATCCGCGTAACACATGGCAGCTCAATGCACCAATTACGCTCATCCAACAACGCGGCGGGACTTAAGCGTTTTCCTAGTTTAGGAATACACGGACAGAATGTCATAGATTGATTCTTTATTAATGTTCGTGTGAAATACGATACCGATGATATTGACCGTTTACCCGGAAAATCTAGAAAGCTGAGCGCTTAAACTCGTCTCCTCGCCAGCCTCAGCGATTCCTCTTTATAATAATAAAATACTAATTTAATGATAATTTAGTAATGAAAAAACCACTTAGAAATTCCCTCTAAACTCTCCACGCACCCTTCACAATGCGGTTAAGCAACTAAAAGGGGGGCAAAATGTCCTAAACATTTTTCCCAGGATTAACAAATAGTGTCACCCACAACAAGAGTGTCAGGGTTAGGCGATAAATCTTTCAGCTCGATTCAAAGCGATTGATCAATCTTTCCAAATGAAACAACCTCTCCCAGCCCCGGGAAACTGACATGTGACGATGACAGAAAGCCTCACTCTTTGTAAAGAGCGCTGAGTTCGAGGTATAGAATACTGAACGGGATCCATCAATAAACGAACAGGTGTATTATTTATGTCAAGAACTTTGTCCGATGACAACAGCTCCTTTGGGTTCAAGGCTAGATCAACCTTTTATCAGAATATTCAACGTAAGAGACAGTCAGTCACCCCTTTTATATCTATTAATATATTAGTGAGCTAAGCTCTACTTTGTCATCACTTTTATGTCCGTCCGTGCGTGTGTCACGTCTCACGATAAAAACCGAACATGACCTCTGTTTGACATGCGATTTATGTTGACATTGACATTGACCTTCAACAAGGACGAAACTGAATATTTTTGTTACTCTGGATTTCATAGCGCGGAGCTAGCCACATCCAAAATAAAATTTCTATGAACTCGGCACCTAAACCAAAATATGTCAATACACTAGGAAAACGCTTAAGTCCCGCCGCGTTGTTGGATGAGCGTAATTGGTGCATTGAGCTGCCATGTGTTACGCGGATTTTCTGTTGTTCTGTGAAAAAATTATTGCTTAGTCGAAGATTTTTTTAATTAAATAAAATAAAATAAAAAAATTAACTTAATTTTTTTAATAAATCGTAATTTTAAAAAAATAAAAAATCGTAAAATTGCAATTTTCATAAGAAATAATTATTCGATTGCGCTCAAATTTAACATGAGTATATAAATTCATGAAATTAAGGTTCTGTGAAAAAATCATTACAATAGGATAAAGCATGTAGGTGTTATATGTCAAAGAATTGTTTTAACTAGGAAAACGCTTAAGTCCCGCCGCGTTGTTGGATGAGCGTAATATTGGTGCATTGAGCTGCCATTGTGTTATGCGGATTTTCTGTTGTTCTGTGAAAAAATTATTACTAAGTCGAAGATTTTTTAAAAATTAAATTAAATAAAATTAAAAATTTACTTAATTTTTTATTAATCGTAATTTTAAAAAAAGAAAAATATCGTAAAATTGCGATTTTCATAAGAAATAATTATTCGATTGCGCTCAAATTTTACACGAATATATAAATTCATAAAATTAAGGTTCTGTAAGAAAATCATTACAATAGGATAAAGCATGTAGTTGTTATAAGTCAAAGAATTGTTTTAAAAAAGAAAAAAACCCGTAAAATTTCGATTTTCATGAGAAATAGTTTTTCGATTGCGCTCAAATTTCACAAGAATATCTAAATTCATGAAATTAAGGTTCTGTGAAAAAATCATTAAAATCGGATTAAGCATGTTGGTGTTATAAGTCGAAGAAATTTTTTAAAAATCGAAAAAAATCGTAAAATTGCGATTTTTATGAGAAAAAATTTTTCGATTGCGCTCAAAAACGTGGCAGTTCTAAGTTCAGAGATTTCGAAGGCCTCCATAAAATTTCATCACAATTGGAGTATCGGTTTAGCCGGAATCGTGTTAACAAACACACAATAATACAAACAGAAAAAAAAAAAAAAAAGAAAGAAAAACATTCCGGATTTTTTTCTCCAGTGTAGTGAAATGGAATCTTCGCTTCGCTCGCTACGCTCGCTACGCTCATCCAAAAAAGAAAAAACCCGTAAAATTTCGATTTTCATGAGAAATAATTTTTCGATTACGCTCAAATTTCACACGAATATCTTAATTCATAAAATTAAGGTTCTGTGAGAAAATCATTACAATCGGATAAAGCGTGTAGGTGTAATAAGTCGAAGAAATTTTTAAAAAATCGAAAAAATCGTAAAATTGCGTTTTTTATAAGAAAAAATTTCCCGATTGCGCTAAAAAACGTGGCAGTTCTAAGTTCAGAGATTTCGAAGGCCTCCATAAAATTTCATCGCAATCGGAGTATCGGTTTAGCCGGAATCGTGTTAACAAACACACAAAAATACAAAAAAAAAAAAAAAAAAAAAAAAAAAGAAAAAAAAAAAACATTCCGGATTTTTTTCTCCAGTGTAGTGAAATGGAATCTTCGCTTCGCTCGCTACGCTCGCTACGCTCATCCAATAATATCTTTCAAATTCGTATCACTTATCAATAATCCGCTGCATAAAATATGTTCGCCCCCTAATGTTGGGCTCTCCCGTATCATTGCTTGTAAATTTACCTGTATTTTCAACGATAATGTATTTTTGGATGAGCGCAGCGAGCGTAGCGAGCGAAGCGAAGATTCTATTTCACTACACTGGAGAAAAAAATCCGGAATGTTTTTTTTTTTGTATTTTTGTGTGTTTGTTAACACGATTTCGGCTAAACCGATACTCCGATTGCGATGAAATTTTATGGAGGCCTTCGAAATCTCTGAACTTAGAACTGCCACGTTTTTGAGCGCAATCGGGAAATTTTTTCTCATAAAAAACGCAATTTTACGATTATTTTCGATTTAAAAAAAATTTCTTCGACTTATAACACCTACATGCTTTATCCGATTGTAATGATTTTTCCACAGAACCTTAATTTCATGAACTAATATATTCGAATTAAATTTGAGCGCAATCGAATAATTATTTCTTATGAAAATTGCAATTTTACGATTTTTTTCTTTTTAAAAAATTACGATTTATTTAAAAAATTAAGTTAATTTTTTATTTAATTTAATTAAAATAAATCTTCGACTAAGTAATGTTTTTTTCACAGAACAACAGAAAATCCGCGTAACACATGGCAGCTCAATGCACCATATACGCTCATCCAACAACGCGGCGGGACTTAAGCGTTTTCCTAGTTTACAAACATATTTTCACCGACAGTGTTGGCACGAGCATTAAGCGGGAGGGCCCGGGTTCAAATTCCGTCGACGATTGAAGTTTTTTAAGAGGTTTTTCTCAGTCATTAATGCGAATGCAAGGGATTAAGAACTCTCAAACAGCCCTCGGAAATCCCTTCACAATAATTGTCCTAACTCCAATATATTGTACCCCAGGCAGACTTCCCACGAGAAATTTACAAAAAATTATATATATATTTGCTAGTGAAAGTTGTCGTGAATGGTAAAAATGATACTAAATTAGTCACAACGTATAAATCAAATTGTTTTGTTGTATCATGCCAGTGCGTCGTTAGCCGGGTCCACTAACGTTGTAGCGCCTGAAAGTGTTGCGTGCGACAGCTACACAAGCAACACTCGTTTGAACGCATCGATTTCCTGTGCGGTGCATTAAACTATTTGTCGTGAGTCGCACATGCATAAGTGATAGAACGCTTGACTTGTTTGCTGGTGGGAGCGGGTTCGATTCCCGTCAAGTGATAGAATGCTTGACTCATGCTGGTGGTAGCGGGTTCGATTCCCGTCACAATGTTGAATGTATGGGAAGCCGTACATGTAAGATACGCTGGACTGAGGGGGACAGGGGTGATCAATGAGGGGGTAGACCCCTGCCAAGCCAATATAAAACACGCAGAATTACACATGTTTAGTCGTATTTCAACGCCGCTAAACAATGTAAATGTTATTACAGACTGTTATGTAGTTTTGTCAGAACTATATAGCCTGCTTGAAAAATATTCAAATGTTATAGCAGGTAAGTTTTTAATGAGAGATTTAGCTAATTAAGTTAATGTGTTTTTGAAATAAAGACCGTAACGATTGTTTGATATAGTTCTAGTAAAACTACATCGCTGTCTGCAAGTGCTTTTCTTGCGATTATAACTAAAAACCCTTTATTTGGCGAGGTTTTTAACATTGGCGGTGGTTTACCACCCGATAGAAGGGAGAGCCCGTGAGAATAGAAAGCTGAGAAGACTTCTGAGTAAGGATGAAAGCTGTAGCCCACTTCACTTCATTTCAGTTTTCTGTCCGTCCGTCTGTGCGTGTGTCACGTCCGAAAAACCGATCATGACCTGCTAGTGACAGTTTTTTGTTGGCATTGTCCTTCAACAAAGATATTACATAATGGTTTTGGTGACCCTTGGGGTAAATGGGGATTGGTTGCCCCAAAACCCTTTAAATAGATAAATTAAATAAATTATAGGTAAACGCAATAGTCGTTGTTAGACGAGTGAGCGAGTAATGTGTTGAGTACCCGGGAATATTTGCATTTAAGTTGATTGATATATAAGGTATAAATGATAGGGTTTTGATTTGAGTTGGTATAAGGGCGCGTCAACTGTAAGGCCATAATGCGCCACTCTAGCCTGTGATAGGCTAGGGAGGCCTTAGGTAGGGTGAGGTAATGGAATGTTACCGGGTACTCAACACATGGCTCGCTCACACGTCTAACAACTACTTTGGCGTTTTCCTAGATCAATTCCAGCGAAACATCGATTAATTGTCTCTACTTCTTATCTTCTTATGTAAGTTTTGCAGAGTCTAATCCAGAACCCTAAACATGATACAGATGTTCAGGTCTGACCCCAAATACCCAACCCGACCCTTAATTTTAAGTAGCAGCACACTAGTAGTATATTTAAGTAGAAAGTATACTCACAGTGTAAAACATATCGTTGGGGGACATGAACAAAGAATTTCGCATTTTAAATTACAAGCGTAACAGGCTATCGTGAAAAAAAAAACGCTTGCCTAGTACAGCCGTACAGACCATCTTTCTCTGCATTTACAGAGGCTACAGCCTGCAAGGATCGCCTATAATTTTTCTTTCTTTCTTTCTTTCTTTCTTTACCATCTATCCTATTCCTAACTAAAGCCATAATAAGTCTACATATAAATTATTTACAGTACTATTGATATTATTAGCTTTTGACATTAATGAGCCACGTGAGAGTCTTTTTTACCACTTAAATATCACATGCAGCATTTTTTTCTGCGATTGGTGGATTTATTTATTAGTTAGTTAATATCTCGGCCTACATTAATTTAAATGTGGATTTAACGTTTTGAAAATTTGTAACGGTCATAAGAATTAATTATAAGAGTGATTGTAGATTAATCGTCCAATCCACCCCCACCCTTTTAGTTAATACTTATGCCCGTTACAAGGTTCAAAAAGTGAAATGCATATTTAAATTAATGAAGGCCAATATATTAGCTAACTTATAAATAAATCTACCAAACGCAGAAAGAAACTGCTGCATGTGATATTCAAGTGGTAAAAAACACTCTTGTTGCTTATTCATGTTTAAGAGGGAATGGGACACATTTGGCAGTTAGCAAATAGCTATTCGCTCAGCCAAGATGCATCCGACGTATATAAAACTTCGCGAATTTGTCAATAAAGCATACATGGACAGCCCTGCGGCTCATATATTTTCAAAATTTTGACTTAATCAGACAGAAAAAATCACGAATATAATTCAATTTTGTCGTTTTTAATAAAATCAAAATTCATGAAAACTTATTTATTTCTTATTAATTATTTTTAAAAACAATTTGGAAATGGTTACTGCAGATCCCTATATTTTAACATTCGTGACATATGCTCAAAATTTCAAACACCTGTGATGTCAGTCGGCCGAGCGAACAGCAATTTGCGTAAAACGCATGTCCTACACGCTCTTAATCTATATAATTTATTCTTATGATACTATACCGTTTCGTTTTTTTCTCAATAGATCTTAAGTCTTCGACCAAAATAATTATACATAATTATACACTAGGAAAACACCAAAGTCGTTGTTAGACAAGTATGTGAGCCATGTGTTGAGTACCCGGGAACATTCTCTTTCATACTCCTACCCAAGGCTGGATCTAGATATAGCATGGGTCTTTCCTCCCTATAGCTTATCAAAAGCTGGAGTGGCCTATGATGGGCATACAGTTGACGCGCCCTTATACCAACTCAACACAAACAAACCCCTACCATGTTTACCTATATATCTATCACCTTAACCCTTTATAGGACAGTATTTAGCGACCCAAAATTTTGCTTTCTACTTCAGCAATTTGAAATTTGTGATTTTAAAAAAGAATTTTAGAATTTTTGTAGATTTTTTTCCTTGATTTTTTAGGAACAAAATGCTGATTTTGAATTCCAAATTGACATCAAAGTTGAAAAAAAATCAAAATTTGATTTGATTTTTAAAAATTAGATTTTTTTGTTGTAATTTTCCATTTTTCATTTTTTTTACATGTTCAAAATGAATCTACTACAGGCAAACAAAATATCTGGGACATCCCGGAAATTTGTGAATTTCTGTGTTTTTATACACAATTTGATTTTCGAACCATTACAAAAATCCTTGTTATCATTATAATTTAGTGGGGAAAAATTCTACGAATTCAGAACAAAATAAAGCAGCTTTTTACCCGGGCTAAAAGTAGAAGAACTTGCCGATTTAATGGTGTAGATTTTGAAATTATTTATTTTTATTTATTTATTTAACGTCTATCCTATTCAGTTATAAAAACTGATTTACAAAGGAGGACAACTAAATAAATCTAATTACATAGATGCAGACACAACAATGAACTACATTTAAGTAAATTCACCTCTATGATTGTGGCTACCTCTATGAGGCTACCTCTATGTAACAACCCCTAACGTTATTAAGTCATGAGTGTATTGTTGGCACGTGGCAGATCAACTACCTCGAGCACTTTACATACATTACTATTAAACTCACTGAATTATTAAGAGGTACGTTACACAAAATAACTGCCATTAATAAATCTATTGAAACCGACGTCAGTTGCTTAGGAGTCGATCAATCATGTACTTGTTTTGACACCGAGTCGAACGGCAAGAATCGATTACTCGAAAATGTCCATGACCTGCCGCCATCTTGTCCAGCGCAGTCTCAACAACAAACAAAACACGGCGTTACAAAATCGAACGATTATCGAAGTCTTCGTTTGAACAAACACCGTTACACCGTGAATCGATAATCGTTTGTGTGAGTTTGTCTAGCTAGATGTAGAACCGTTGAAATTAATAACTTAGAGGTTGTGTAAAGTAGGTTGAAAGGACGGGATACAAACACGTAACGGTGCAAGTACAGGCTTGTCACATGAAATATTCATCGACTCGGAATACGGGAAATCGAAAACGAATTAAAAACAGTTGACAAATGAAAACTCTCTAAAGTCATTTAATAATTTACTCATAATCAGAAAAACACTTAAATTTAGTGTGGGTAATTTCCTATTCTATTTGATGAATTGACAACGTCTTTTGTTTTTTGGGGATTTTTCTTTTTAATTTTTATGTTATTTTTTGTCAAGGATTTGATTTATTTATTATAAAGCTACACGACAATATTTCGAGATATAAAGACATTAAACGAAACTAATTTTTGTTATTGCCAAGGTTAATGGAATCTGGTTCGCCGCTCCACGCGCACCCTGGGGGGAAGTCAAAAGTCAAAGTAAGGATGTTGAATGAGATTCGAATTCACCAACACGGACCTTCCTAAATAGAAATGTTTTAATTTTACCGTGGAAATTAAACCTGTTATAGGTTGCAATGTGCCCCTCTTCAGGTGAGCTAAGTATGTGAGTATAGTACATTTGTGAGGGGTGTCCGAGGGCAGTTTAAGAGGACTTAATCCATTAACGACTAAAACAAACCTCGGAAAAATCTTAAGTCAGGATTGCCGGTCTCGACGGGATTCGAACCCGGGACCTTCCGAATCAGAGTCAAGGGCTTAGCGCTCGAGCCAATACTGACGGTTCTTACATAGAGATTTATTATTTAAATCGAGCAAATTTATAAAGTAATTTTTTAAAATAATACAAATAATTAAATACAAAATTGTGTAACAACCTTATTGGATGAGCGAAGCGAAGACTTCAATTTCACTGACCCCCAAAAAATTTAGCTCGGGTGTTTTTTTTTTGTTTTTTTGTTTTTTTGTTTTTTTGTTTGTTTGTTTTTCTGTCTGTTTGTTAACTCTCTACCAGGCAAACGGCATATCCGATCTTGATGAAAATTTGAGGGGACCTTCGAAATCTCTGAACTTAGAGGTGTATTGTTTTTGGGTACAATCGTAGAAATATTTCTCATGAATATCGTACTTTTACGATTTTTTTCGATTTTTAGTGCGATATTTTCGTGACATTTGGGCCGATTCTGACCAAACGGGTGGGGCTACAACGTTCATATTATACATGGACATTAAGGTTATGGTGATGTAGTACCTTTTGAAAGAGAAAGTTGAAAAAGTTAGCCGGAATTTATAGAAATAAATCTTTTAATATAAGTTTTTTTGATTTTTTGCGATATTTTCGTGCCATTTGGGCCAATTCTGACCAAACGGGTGGGGCTTCAACGTTCATATTATACATGGACATTAAGGTTATGGTGATAAAGTACCTGGAAAGAAAAAGTTGACAAAATCACCCAGAATCCATAGAAATAAAGCTTTTAATATAAGTTTTTAACGGTAAATAATAACAAATTGACAAGTAACAATAGAAACTTGACAACAATCACCTACAATGCGTGGACAGCAAAACAAAGCAACAAAGCACTCGCAAAAGTAAAGATATCCCACGCAGACTAAAAACTTTAAAAAAAAGCTCATCCATCAACGCGGCGGGACTTTAGCGTTTTCCTAGTTATTAAAATGTTTGGATAATAATTGGGTTAGCCAATAAAAGTGGACTTTGATTCATTAATTATCATAAGCATACAAATATTTTGTAAAAAGATAAACGCTCGAAAGGATTGAGATCTTAAAGAAGGGCCTGGCTTAAGTTGACTTCTACATATTTTGCGCACTATGGATTCATGAAATCGTTATACAAGAAATAAGACGAACAGGAAAGTGTTATATTCGTTATTACACTTTTTATATTATTCAATAATTTAACTATAGCAGGAGTCTGCTATATTTATATCTTTGGTTATTTGCGTAATCGTTCGCACATTTCCGGCCAAACAACCGCTGCAATCTTGATGACATTTTCAGGAATCATTCATTACCTGTAACATGTAGTGATTTTGAGTAACTTAATACTTCTCATGACAATCGCACTTTAACTTAATAGATTTTGAGTTTTCGTTGCCATGCAAATCCTTGTTGAAGATTTTTTTTGCATTGTTAGTTGAAACTTAGAGATCACAACTTGGCACTTCTTTAAAATATTTCTATCGTAACAATGAAAAAGCGAAACAAAAATAATAAAAAAGACCCACAGGAAATGATGGTTCAAAGCATCAAAAACGTTCATCCATCAACGCGAAAATAAAAAACAGTTACAACCAGCCTAGTGCTTCATACTGAATCGCTATTATATTATGAAAACAAAGATTATAAATTTGGAATTTCAAAATGTTACTTTAAAGATTCTTTAAGGTTACGTGTCATCAATTTTTGAAAATATATTTTTTTTCTCGAAAATTGCAATGATTGCACAATCTCATTCCCCCCCCCCTACAAAGGTCAAGAACCCGCCCTTGTATGACATTAAGCCTGGATATTGATGAGGATGGTTCTCTAGAAAATTTGTTTGTTTAAGCAGCGGCCTAGTTTGTTAAGGGTTATTAATTTACTTTTAATTAGGCACCGGGTCAATATCTTTTTGTAGGATTCGAGGATTGATTGATTGGCTGATTGATTGATTGATTGATTGATTGATTGATTGATCGATTGATTGATTGATTGATTGGCTGATTGATTGATTGATTGATTGATTGATCGATTGACTCACCCTGTCCTTGGTTGTAACGCAAAGGGGGTAGTTGTCAATCATCCACTTGGCCAGCTCCTGGTAGTCAAAGTACACGGCCTTGTGTAGCAGCCCGACCCCCTGCTGACCCTTGCAGGTGCACAGTTTCTTCCTGGTGTCTTCCTTCAGCAGCTTCTGAGTGTCCTGGATCTGACCTCGAGACACGGCGTCGTGGATCAACTCTATCTTAGCCTGGAACAAGACAGGAAGGTTCAAGGTCAGACTATGAGGGATTTACGCAATTAGTTGAGAAATGGTGGAGTAGCTTTGAGTAGAAACTTAGCCACAATAAGCATAAACAATTTGGATGGAGGATTAAACAGATATGAACATAATAACATAAATACACTAATGCATAATATCAATAATTATATTTAAATAAAAAAACAATAAAAATATAAATAAGAAAGTTGGAATTTGGATGCAATTTGCACTGTTGATTTAATATATATATGTGGGTTAGAATTGAAGTTGATCAGGTAATGGCAGTTTGGTGGTCATCAGTCATCATCAGTCATCAGTCGGTGGTCAATAAGTGCGCTAGAAATACACGAGTTCCCTTGATTTCGCGATCAGGCGATTTAAAAAAAAAACATTGTACAAAAGGTTTGTTCAAGATCAAGCTCATCCATTTCACGAAACCAGTCCAAAACAAAACCAGCCATAGCGCATTAGTGACACGACTGAAGTCTAGTTGTACAAAAAACCTGTACAAGAAGACTCGTTTGTAGTTTGTAGAAGCCAAGTACATCATCGTCAATCACACGCGACTCCGATAACAAGTGAATAATATGTCGTCGTTCAAAACAAGAACCCGATCTATTTTAACCCGCATTCTTATGTTCTCAACCTTAACAATTCTGTCACTGCTTGGGTCAGCTATATGACTGAGTGGGTAGACTCTAAACCACGAATTTATCTATTCATTTATTTAACAAATGTATTTGTTTTATTTATTTTTCATTTATTTATATTGTTTTTTCCTATCTTAGTCTGCATTCCTTGTAAAATTAATTTATGTATTCACATACTTTATATTATTATTGTTCTTCCAAAGGCCACACTTAAGAGATTTGATTCTCCTTCCGTGGCCATAAAACAATGTGTCCATCCATGTATGTATGTATGTAAGAACATATATTTGTATATACTTCCAAGTGTATTAAAAACAGACAGAAGTTTTAAAAGCACTAAAAGATTATACTTAAAGGAAGGTTGTATTTCTGTTTTGTTAGTTATGGCATTGTTAAGTTAAGTTTTTGTAATGATTTTATAATATTTATTGATGTTGTATTTCAGTATTTGATACTGTATTTAACTTTGACATTGTATCATATTATATGACATTGTATTAAAGGGTGACAGGTACACACGTATTATGGGGCAGATGCTCTCTCTGTCATTCTCGCATTTATTATTATTAAGTATCATGTTCAAATGTTGTTAGTAAATGAGAATGCAAATATTAATAACTACAAATTATCCAAATACTCAATATATTATATTCTATTCCACTCTACTCTTTTCTAAATCAAGGCAAGTTATCAAATCAAATCAAATCAAATCGGGCAATCGCATACACTCGTGTGAAACCGCCTAAATCCGTGCGTTCAAACAACCTAGAATGTTTGTTACATTTTCCATTACAAACACCCACACTCGCAACATAAACCGCCGATGTGCCCGTTAGATAGTCGGGCAAACCATTAGGCCATCAATAATTCAAACAGAGCTATTGATTCTGTACGAGTACGTGTGGTTATAACACATGCGTGGCTTTGACCCATATAGACACCATAGTCGATACGGATTAAACAGAATACATGGGACATTAACACGAATTTACTTGACGAATAAAAAATTGAGGTGCACTTAAATTTATGGTTTGAGTCTATAAAAGCATAAATGTGTATGTATATTTTTGAAAACACGGCAGAGAAAGGTTTTGGCGAATAACTAAGTCTATTTAGAATTCGATTGAAATTTACGTCTCACTTTGATGTAACGAAATTTACTTTATATGCTCCATTTCAAACCAAATTAGTCTAGTAAAAATTTCCAACAAAAGTAGAAGCTCTATTAGTTTGCTTTTATAGTTAAGGATGAGTTGAAAAATGATTTCCATATTACTTTATTTTATTGAAGGTGCAATTTTTTAATAACTGCTGATTTTTCGTAGATATAGTTGAAAATGATAACAATGATGGAGAAAAATTATGAAACATACGATGAGAACTCCCGCGTCTGGGTCCGGGTTAGAATTTAGACAATATGTTATTCCTATGTTGATCGTAAAAGGTGAAAAAAGAGGTAAAGCCCATCTCTTAAACATCCGCTAGTAACAAGAGGTGTATTTGACTCCCCGAAACTATAGAGGCGAGCTTTGGCAGTCATCGCCGGGGACCCCCCTCGCTGACCGCCCCGACGACATGACAACGACAAAGACGTCGACAACAGCACAAGAAACACTCTTCCCACAACTGTCGTCTGCGGCTGGGTTTGACCAGCACGGATCTGTTCTCCCCATCCCACATTCCTCAGGTAGTAATTGGATGAGCGAAGCGAAGACTTCAATTTCACTGACCCCCCCAAAAATTTAGCTCGGGTGTTTTTTTTTTTTTTTTTTTTTTTTATTTTTGTCTGTCTGTTTGTTCGCTCTCTACCGGGAAAACGGCATATGCGATCTTGATGAAAATTTGACAGGACCTTCGAAATCTCTGAACTTAGACTTGCTACGTTTTTGGGTACAATCGAAGAAATATTTCTCATGAATATCGTACTTTTACGATTTTTTTCGATTTTTTGTGCGATATTTTCCTGCCATTTGGGCCAATTCTAACCAAACGGGTGGGGCTACAACGTTCATATTATACATGGGCATTAAGGTTATGGTGATGTAGTACTTTACGAAAGAAAAAGTTGAAAAAGTTAGTCAGAATCTATAGAAATAAAGCTTTTAATATAAGTTTTTTGATTTTTTGTGCGATATTTTCGTGCCATTTGGTCCAATTCTGACCAAACGGGTGGGGCAACAACGTTCATATTATACATGGACATTAAGGTTGTGGTGATGTAGTACCTTTTGAAAGAAAAAGTTGAAAAAGTTAGCCAGAATCCATAGAAATAAAGCTTTTAATATAAGTTTTTTACGGTAAATAATACCAAATTGACAAGAAACAATAGAAACTTGACAACAATCACCTACAATGCGTAGGCAACAAAACAAAGCACTTACAAAAGTAAAGATATCCCACGCAAACTAAAAACTATAAAAAGCTCATCCATCAACGCGGCGGGACTTAAGCGTTTTCCTAGTAAATGTACATAATAAACTACGGGAACAGGTCAAAGCAATGTTAAACTTATAACAAAGTACAACTTCTCTGAATGTCTAGTCGCGTCCTAGCCCACGAAAGCATAAGATACTTATTTATTTAAATGTATAATATTGCAATGTAGATTACCTTGCACGTACAACTATACTTAGGTGAATAACATGCATTTTTAATTTGTACGAATAATTAATTGTGTCTGCTCTTTGACATTTACGTGGCTCACTTCTACAGATATGAAATAAACAAATAATGCCAACATAGGCAAACAATTTCGAAACCGTTCGTGTGTATGGTATGTTCGTTGCCAATCTCTCACATCGGTTCCATGGTGTAATGGTTAGCACTCTAGACTTTGAATCCAGCGATTTGAGTTCGAATCTCGGTGCGACCTAAATACATTGTTATCTAGCAATTTTTTTCGGTGAACAGAATAAGATTTGTACCTAGATAAATATATTTTAATGTATCAATTTTGTAAATAGTAATTAAACATTATTTCACATAATGAAACATCATACATCGTTATCTTATTGATATTCTTCTGCATTATATTACTGGTACACTGTTACGTAGACCCTTAGAAACAAAATAGTAACTATTAGGATGCGTCTTATATTTGCGTTGGTGGATGAGTATATTTGGCATATCTTTCTGCACTCCTGTACGTTAGAAAAATAGTAAAAATTCGATTTTCATAGGAATTATTTCATTCAATGTATTTAAATCCATAGCATATCAAGTTCAAAGCTTACAGAGGTCCTTTAAAAATTTCATCTTCATTGAAGTTACTATGTTGTCCAAAAAAACTATGAAAAAACTATGATATGGTTGAAAAACGAATAAAAAAATACTATAATTAGCACTGATTTTATACGAAATGTGTTTATGGTTGTACCAAAATACATAGAATAACTAAGTTTGAAGGTTTAAAAGGTTCCCTGAAAATTGCATTAAGATCAGAGAAGCCGTTTGCTATAGAGGCAAAGAATCACAGGCAATATACTAATACCGAACTTCGAAAAAAAAATCGAGTGCTATATTCGTTAGATTAGAAATATTTCTTTGATTGTACCACTGACTAAAGTTTAGGAATTTTGAAAGTTCCCTGAAAATGTTGTCAATACCGGGGTAGCCGAGCGTCCGGTTGAGGGCGAAAAAAAGACTGAAACATATACAAAAAAAACATCCGAGCTCCTTTTTTTAAGGGAATTGAAATTGAAGTACTCACCACGCTCATCCAATTTATTCTTAAACTAATTTCAATGTATATTTTTCTTATTCCTTATTTGTTTGTGTTTTAGCTTTGTATAAATTATCATTTAAGATATTCATTCCTAACCTCAATATCAGAGTTGGGTAATTACATCAACATGTCGTTAGAAGTTAACATGCGGGTTCTTACCATGTATTCGCGCATACATTGCGTCATTGTTTAGCACAGTTATTGTTTTATTAGTCAATATTAAGCACGGAATGCACAAACTAAGGTAACTCTTTTATCTACAGACGGTGTTGGCTCACGCGTCACATTTAGGACTCTGGTTCAGAAGGTCAGACGTTCGAGTCCAGCCACCGGCATTCCTGTCTGAAAGTATTTCCATGGCCGATCCTCATGCACAGCCCTTCACATCCATTCACTATTGTACAAACTGCAAAATTCCTAGTTGGGCATTCATTGCACTGGGCGGCTTTCCCGCGATATTTTTTTAAAATTTTAACTCTATCATGTAAGTTACCGTTATGTGATTTATGTGTTTCCTTATTGGGATAGAAGGAAACATCCATCTAGTTATTCTCTAATTAGAAAGATATAACCCAAAAGTTGGGTTACATCACTAGAAACAGGAAATTATATCTTAACGATTTATTTATTTCTGATATATAAACGAAATATAATATAATATAATAATAATATTCGAGACGATGAGTGGTAAAAGAGGATGGCGAAGGATGCGGAATACGAGACGCTTAGAACCTGCGACTATAGTCATCTCCTGTCTTCTTGAGTACAGTAAGAACTTTGAATATCTTTCCTCTGTAATATACCACTGTTTGCACCATTACAAGAAGAAAAGCTTTGTGTAAAAAGTGTCTGTTTATAAAGAAATATATAATATACTATAATTTTATAGATAACAACATAACGAGCAGGCAGTGGCTGCTTAAGTAGGCTGTGAACAACAATGTACTTAATTATATTAAATATTAATTATTGTAATTATAAATTATAATCAATCATTGTTGCTAAAATGTATAAAACACATTAATCTGCAAGGTAGACGTACAATCATTCAAGTACATTGGGGAGGTCATAGTTGTCTTCACACTACCCATGTCACTGTTGGTTACGTGGCAGCGCTCTATGGTGCTAGTGAACACCTCCCAGTTTTGTTTTGATTGTTTGTCTTTTACCGACATTGGCTAAACAGAGTTAACTCTTGTTGAATCTGTTTTCCTGATAGTTTGTGCTTAGTAGTGTTGTGATTTGCATTTATTCAAACAAAACAGCGTTTACGAGTGCACATCCATGATCGATGACGGTGACAAGATTCAACACTGCACTTGGATCCTATTATATTTAGGCAGTGCTAACCACATTTGAAAGCAATTTCATGAAGAAAAAAAAAGGTGAGTGCCAGTATCACTAATATTCTACCAACCATCCATTCTGTAGCAATGTTGGCACCATTGTCGATAGCATTTTCGCAGACTAGCCCACGTGTCGTGTTTAAGTCATAGTAACAGAGGATAACCTGTTGACTTCCATGAATGATCGGTATCGCTGAGTTATCCTGTTAAAGGGGAATTTGCCTCCGTGATTTGAGCATGACATAGTAACGATGTTAAAGGGGTATTTTTCTGTTGAAATGGTATTGGTATTGGTTAAAATGTTGCGAGGGGTGGTAAAGCTGTAGTTTTTTCATATTTATTTAGAGGTTGGTGTGTTACCTTTTTTGTTTTATGTTGCAGGTATGTGCGTGCTCCAGTGGAAGTTGGAAGACTAGAACATTGCATTCCGAGCTTTATGTTGCAGGTATTTTAGGCAGTGCTAACCACATTTGAAAGCATTTTCATGAAAAAAGGTGAGTGCCAGTATCGCTAATATTCTACCAACCATCCATTCTGTAGCAATGTTGGCACCATTGTCGATAGCATTTTCGCAGACTAGCCCACGTGTCGTGTTTAAGTCATGGTAACAGAGGATAACCTGTTGACTTCCATGAATCATCGGTATCGCTGAGTTATCCTGTTAAAGGGGAATTTGCCTCCGTGATTTGAGCATGACATAGTAACGATGTTAAAGGGGTATTTTTCTGTTGAAATGGTATTGGTATTGGTTAAAATGTTGCGAGAGGTGGTAAAGCTGTATTTTTCTCATATTTATTTAGAGGTTGGTGTGTTACCTTTTTTGTTTATGTTGCAGGTATGTGCGTGCTCCAGTGGAAGTTGGAAGACTAGAACATTGCATTCCGAGCTTTATGTTGCAGGTATTTTAGGCAGTGCTAACCACATTTGAAAGCATTTTCATGAAGAAAGGTGAGTGCCAGTATCGCTAATATTCTACCAACCATCCATTCTGTAGTAATGTTGGCACCATTGTCGATAGCATTTTCGCAGACTAGCCCACGTGTCGTGTTTAAGTCATGGTAACAGAGGATAACCTGTTGACTTCCATGAATCATTGGTATCGCTGAGTTATCCTGTTAAAGGGGAATTTGCCTCCGTGATTTGAGCATGACATAGTAACGATGTTAAAGGGGTATTTTTCTGTTGAAATGGTATTGGTATTGGTTAAAATGTTGCGAGGGGTGGTAAAGCTGTAGTTTTTTCATATTTATTTAGAGGTTGGTGTGTTACCTTT
This sequence comes from Sweltsa coloradensis, assembly GCA_024449915.1. NCBI lineage: Eukaryota > Metazoa > Arthropoda > Insecta > Plecoptera > Chloroperlidae > Sweltsa > Sweltsa coloradensis. The sequence continues at coordinate 228,129 of JAMZAV010000513.1, forward strand.
TTTGTTTTATGTTGCAGGTATGTGTGTGCTCCAGTGGAAGTTGGAAGACTAGAACATTGCATTCCGAGCTTGGCAGACTCCATGACGCAAACGGTATTTGCTTATTTGCGGAGTTTGTAAACGGTGACTTTGGAGCCGTCCTAGCAACGAAGCACATAATAAATTCAGAGTTGCTTGTTAATTGCGTTGGGGCCTACAGGGTTGGCTTGGTCGCTTTGATTTACTGTTTCCAACTGAAAATCAGTTACCTATATATCTGAGTGGGTATAGACTCCTAATATAATTATATTTTTTTATTTATTTATAATTGCCATCATCTACAAACGTCAAAACGGAAACCAGAATACTCATGGATAATAGGTAAGTTCTCTTACTTTCACAATAGACTAGTAGTGGTAGTAGTTGTAGTGGTAGTAGTGGTAGTAGTAGTAGTAGTAGTAGTAGTAGTAGTAGTTGAAAGTTTTTATAGTTTAATTAGCCGTATGGTAATTGTATCAAGCTTGTCATTTGTTTCTGTTGAGGTCCCAGACGAGCTGGCATCGCTCGCGCTCCGTTTCATATCGCACCCTGGAATCGAGCTGAGGTAAGCCCTGGTGTTGCATTGCTTAGTATTAATTACTTGTCGTTTGCGCTGCTAAATACGTTTGTTCCTGTATAGTGGCATGTGCGGTGTTGGTATCTTGTGTAGCAGGGGGAGGGGGTTACTCGTGCAGGGCACTGTGGAAGGTTAGTAGACCCCGGATAGATTAGTTAGACAAAAATTATATTAATAGATAGGTAGGTGTAAGCACAGGTGTAAGTGTATTGTTTATGTGTTGCAGGGGTGTGCGTGATGTAGTGAGAAAGACAGAGCAGAGCTGGTCAACTCATAAACTTCCAGAAACTTCGTGTTCAGAACATAGATCCTGTTGCTATATTTCATGCTAGAAATTCTCTGCAGACGTCTGGCCCAAACTGGAATGCCTGTCACATTTAAACAACAAATACCTGTCCTGTCCTTATTCCCCCCTCGAGAACATTCATAGCTCCTTCTTCCTATCCACGATAAGAACAAGGCTACTCCTTGAATCGGACGTCTGTGTGCAGTCACTGTGCATGTCGGAGACTGGAATCTGAGTTATCAATAACAATGTTATGAATTAGCAAAGCAAAGGATTGGTAGCAACAAGTAGACGCCGCAAGCAGCTTGGAACGTTACAGCACACACGTCTGGGTCCACACGAGATACTTAGAATGATTTGGAAGACCAAACGATATAATGTTGTATTAGAGCAAAGGTTTCTCCATGTTTCTGTTATCTTGATAATTATCTGGGACTCCTTTCTCTCCCATTTACGATTTCCCCGACAACGACGACCATGGCAACTCTAACCATGAGAAAGACTATGACGACCATGATGTGAGGTTCTTTACTGATTCTGACCAGCATAATATTTCCCTCGCCACATTCCCTAGGTAGCGCATTACGCCTTACGTTTTACGCACCTTTTAAAGTTTAAATCTGAATAAAATGTATTGAATATATAATATTTGAAAGATTCAGGACATGCTGTATTACTCACCATATACTGGGGCACTGTCTTGAGGAAGGACCGCGTCTTGGCGTCCGGAGAATACTCCCCCACCAGCTTGTGACCTTGGCCTTCAAGGACGACAGTCTCGAGCTTGTCGATCTCACCGTTGCGGAGCCACTGTCGGATAACGCTCGGGTTCATCTGAACGACTGGAAGACAAGAACGTGGTGTTAGCAGAAGTCAGAGCGGTTCAAGGTTAGAGTGGGTGAACACACGTACACCGCTGGCTAGAGCAGACGGAGGGTTCGAGAGATAGTGTAACGGCTTCGTTCTCCTCGACGTCTGCTCGGCAGTCCGGGTTAGTGGAAGAACCTATATGACTGTCAAGTTTACACCGGCCTTTCGGATGGGACGTTAAGTCGTTGGTCCCCTTGGTACTTTTCTAAAGGAGAAGGCTACATGCCGGTACCGGGTTTCCCTCCTCCCTTCTGTTCATCCTTCATCCTCATCTATCACCACTCATCGTCTCGAAGAGCCTTAGAAACGTAAAGCAATACAAGTAAATTCTCTCCCACTCCGAGTTATGAGCGTCGTTGAGTCGGTATAGGCTAGCTCGTTGGGGGTCTGTTTCAAACTTTTACACTTAAGAGTCAACTATTTAGGTGTTTAGGTGCACGCTAGTGCACCGCTGCCAAGCAAGCGTGCGCTAGAACACTCAAGGCACCTTATACTGCAAGCAGAGTTGGGCCGTTTTCGAGGCATCGCACAGGCAACACGGGATGTGACATGAAGTTAAAAACCGTCTTAATCGGGGGGGTTTGGGTACCTGACAACATATATTAAATTTGGTTGAGGTGAGACCATCCTTTCTGGGCGAAAACGTGGGTTGAAACATGCTTAAAATCACTTTCAGTATGTTAGTTACTACTACTCCTCCTCCTACTATATAATTCGCCAATTCAACATAAGCAACGATTGTGCACGAACGGGTGAATGTACACCATTCAAACTTTGCATGGATATTGAACTACGAGTTCTTCGCAAACCTTTAGAAAAAAAAGTGTAAAAAGTTAACGGGGAGTCATGCAAATTGGCAATTTCATATTAATGATTGTACATAAATAATTATTGTTATATATAAGTAAAAGTGAAGATAAAAGAGATATACTGCGTGTTATTAGTCTTAAAAGCCAATAGTCATATATTAAACTTCTTGTTCTTTGTTATATTTCAAAGATTAACACCGCCAAGTAAAATGTGCAGCGGAGCCGCGGGGAGTATGCGTGCGTGTCGTTTACGTCTCTCTCTCTCTCTCTCTCTCTCTCTCTCCTCTCCCTCTCCTCTCTCTCTCTCTCCTCTCTTAAGTGTTTCGTTTATAGTTTTAAGAAAGATACAGAACGATGTCTCATATACCATTGCTCAGACGGCGAGCCAGGCATCTGTCAAAAAGTGTTGGTGGTGGTAGATGCCTACGCAACAAGAGCGTGCGGCAAGGATCGAACCTCCTAAGAAGAGGTGGTCAATACCGGTGACAAGCACAATAATTTAAATTTACTTTGACAGCAATTAGAAAATATGACATTTCGGCAATATATATCTGGTGTGTGTCGTGAGTGCTAGTGGTGGACGAATTATTAAATATAACAATGCAACCTAAATTTAATTGGCGCGAGTGGCGGAGGAAATATTTAACATTTAACCTTGTTTTAAGTTATGGATTACTAACGATGAATTTATTATATCTATAACAACAAGTAGCTATAGCGCCAAACTTAAAAAAAGTATTGAAATCCCACACTTACAAAAACTTGTAAAAAGCCTGCCAAGCCTTTCACACCTAAAAGGTTTGAGATATACTTGAAGAGCCAAGCGACGTTTCATTCAGCAGTTATGCCCTACAAAGTATTGATATCATTTCGCCCCGTGACTAACGCCAAGCAATGGATTTCAACGTAGTGTTCCTGTACAAAACATAATGGATGGAACATAAATTACAGTCAATTCATAAATCAAAGTATTCAAATATATATTAAATAACACTAATAAAGCTTGGCGCATTGAAAAAAATGTTCAACCCTTTGTGCACGCTCTCCGTTTCTTAGACAATTGCCACACCCCACAGTCTTCGCCAGATACCTACTACCGCAAAGCCACATATTTTCTTTACTGTTTGTATTGTACTTGTCAAACAGTCGGTATTGCATGATGACCTCTTGGTCGGAGGTTCGAACTTTGCCACACGCTCGCCGTTGTCAATGCGACAAGCTTTATTAGTGTTATTTAATATTTGAATACTTTGATTTATGAATTGACTGTAATTTATGTTCCATCCATTATGTTTTGTACAGGAACACTACGTTGAAATCCATTGCTTGGCGTTAGTCACGGGGCGAAATGATATCAATACTTTGTAGGGCATAACTGCTGAATGAAACGTCGCTTGGCTCTTCAAGTATATCTCAAACCTTTTAGGTGTGAAAGGCTTGGCAGGCTTTTTACAAGTTTTTGTAAGTGTGGGATATACCTATTTGAAACTTTTTTGAGAACGCTTTCTGCTTCCAGTTGTCATCCGATCGAGATGCAATTTTGCGTAATATATGGATGCTCTTCTATAGTCATAGATTACCAAACTTCATTGCGCATTACGCACTTAATAAATTCCGAAGTTTACCAATTTTAATGACTTTACAAAAATCCTAAATCCTAAAAATCAATTTAATTTATAATGATTTTTTGTGATGGTTTAAAGAAACGAGCCTCTATAGAATACTTCATATACACGACCATAACATATGTGCAAAGGCTGGTAACAATCCGATAAAAACTGTATTCAGGAAAACTTCCAGAACAAAATCACTGGTATTGCAGACTCTTAACGGAAAGAAAAGTTTTTGACATAATTTAAATCTTGCGCAGAGTATCCTATACTTTACAATGAGATAACTTTCAATTGAGGAGTGTACTATGAATGAAAGACTTGTTACATATTGTGTCCAAATTTTACTGCCTTAAATTCAATTACTTATGATGAATATATTATAACGTATTAATTAAATTGAGAGTTAATCTCTAAGATGAGCATCACTTTTCAACCGTTTGTGGGATTGTCATGGCTAGCCTTAGCCATACGAACATAACGTCCGAATTATATGCGGTTTTTTGTTGCCCGGGGTAGAATGGCCCAGTTAACCGTAAAAGGCGAGAAAAAAGAAAAAGAATATTATCTGGCAAGCATAAGCTAATATAGTAGGGGAGACTAGCACTTGCATTCGTCGTCGGGGACCTATCCCCCTTCCCTTGACGACCTAACCAACGACAACGACGAAGACAATGACAACACGAACGATGACAAAAACAATGACTACGACGTGGGAGAGAACCCGTCTTTCCTTCCCCTACCCGTGGTTGCGTCTACCCAGCATGGGACTTTACGGTTGATGCGCCCTTAAGAGTCTCCACTAGAGAATTATGACCTTGACACGCCCGTAAGCACTCAAATTCAAATGTACAACGCTTTGGAGACAAATTGAATCGACATATGTGCATTCTAAAATGCACAAAACACAGATATTTTTATGCAGAAGAACATACAACAAACAGAATTGCTTTATGTAATAACCCCTACTATAAAGTCAACGCGGCGGGAACAACCTCTTCTTTTTCCTGTTGCGTCGACTTTATGCGTAACAATGGTGTATAGTAGGGTTTATTACATACATCAGTTCTGTTTGTTGTATGTTCTTCTGCATAAAAATATCTGAGTCTTGTGCATTTTAGAATTCTCGTATGTCGTTTCAATTTTTCTCCAGACATCTGAATTTGAGTGCTTTAGAGCGTGCCGTATACATGTGTGTCTCGTGAACACTCTTAAAGCAAAGAAACAAATTCATTCAACAAGGATGATGAATGTATTTGGTGACTCCGGATGTCAGGGGGCGGAGCTTATCATGAAACCTGGCACCTCCACCAAAACAAAATTATTTTTTCCAAGGTTTACTTCATATCTTTCAAACAGCCCTTGGAAACTCCTTAATTAATAACCTATGATATTTAACATCTATGGTAGGCTAGATCCCCAGTCATTGGTCCACCGGCGTGACAATTTGAAGCCATCTTGAATAGATTAGTTTGAATGTTCAAGTAGATGGGAGCGATTTGTAGCTCAAATATTTTTCAAGGAGGCTGTCATGTTGACAGGTGAGCATATTAGCCATTAACACCAAAATGATTACTAAATTCCTTTATGCAATAACTTCTTATTGTTTTTGTTTGTGCATTCCCATGCTGCACAAGCTAAAACCATATCCAAACAATCCCAGAAAAAATACTTACACATAAAACATATATAAAGCATAAATTTAAACGCCAAATCGCCATCTTGAATAGGTCAGATTGGCGATAAACAAGTTTAAAATGCTACTTTTATCAACATCCACATGGCGGTGAGTTTGGTCGCTCATGCGAACCTGGTGGAGCTTCCGCTTAACCAGCTTGGCATTGCTCTATTGTACACAAGTTTAAAAAACATGAACAAAAATTACTTTGATTTTATTAGATGAAATTTTAAAACTTAAAAACATGCATATTATACTATATTAAACTTATCATTATGTAAAAGAGAACAGAAATCAAACAAATTGGAAAAGCAATTTAATCCAAATATAATTATGAGTAAGAAGTATGTTTATTTCCCATTAAACTTTCAAGATGGAGACTGTCTGGTTTTCCCCGACCGGTAAATAACGATTTTTTAAATTCAATAATAATTAAAAAATATTGACTTAAAACAAAACTTTAGAAGTACGTAGACGTACACTGTTTTATCATTATCTAAATAAAGGAAATGCGTTCCTCGAATTAAGTACTCCACCCTATTGTGACGAAACTCACAAACCTCCAATCTTTGCGACCCTCGCGGCGGATCAATATGACCTCGCTGACCCGCACCTTTCTATTTCTCCCTGAGAAATGAGGAACACTTGAGCGTTCGATAAACGTGGGGATTCCCCATCCCGAAGATTTCTAGACGGATCTTTCTCGCGACATTGAAACGCGTGTATTCAGCTTTTTGAAAATAACTCTCCTCTCCGTCTAGAAATCTTCGGGGAGAGATATCAACGTGTATCGAACGCTTAATCAATACCAACTGAATGTGTTTATTAAACGAGTGAGCGCAGCGATCGGCGTGATCTCCATTCAACTTAAATGGCGCTGAAATTTTAAACAGACTTCCGGTACGAGTTTATTGAGAACTGCTAACAAAATCACCAAGATCCATTGCGATTTAAACCTACAAGAAATAATTAATTGAAAAAAAGCTTCCAATGTTTAGAAATTATTTTAACGACAATGGTTTAGATTTTTAAAATATATTTTTTGTTTGTTATTCGGCTGGCCGTGAAATGCCGTGCCCATCAATGACATAATATACGCTTTGCTACGCAAAGCTTATACGTCATTCTACGTCATTGGTGCCCATGCAAGGTCTATCAAATGTTGCACGTCAAGGTACCCCCAAATTCCGCTCGTAGATTGAGTAAACCTTGCAATATTTTCACGTATTTCGTACTAGTTATGTTTACCAAAGTAGGCCCTATTGCCACAGATGATGGACTACACTGCGTTATATACATTTTAAAACATGTTTAATAATTTTTGAAATACAATCCAGAAATTACAAAATCATTCCCGACTAGGGGATTGAACCCACAGCTTCCACATTTCGGCTATAAGGGCGCCTTAGCCAACTAGACTAGGGAAACGCCAAAGTCATTGTTAGACGAGTGAACGAGTCATGTGTTGAGTACCCGGGAACATTTGCATTTAAGTTTGATAATTATTATATTCGTATACATGATAGGGTATTTAAGTTTAGGTCATAGTTTAGGCCATAATGCTCCACTGTAGCCTATGATAGGCTAGGGAGGCGTGAGGTAAGGGGAAGCAAAGAAATGTTACCGGGTACTCAACACATGGCTCAGTCACTCGTCTAACAACGACTTTGGTGTTTCCCTAGTAGATAACGTATCGACATAATTTAATTTGAAACACAATTTAATTGTGATCAGTTACAAAATATTGTGGTGGGTGAAGCTACATCCAAAATACATTACTTTAATAATAAAACTTGGCTGTCGGGATACGCCGTGTCGATTGTCATTATTCAAATGCTGACGTTTCGAACTGATTGCACAGCTCATCTTCAGAGATGTGAAGAGGAAATCACTGGGCAGAACCTACTCGATCCAGCTTGACCCAGTGAATGACAAAGTACAATTGTGTGCAACCTCCTTCATATAAAACCATGACGCATGCGCGTTTAATCAACATTGATATTTCTTGTTTGTTCTGCACGTGCTTTAAACTTAACTTTGCTTTAACTTTAAACGTTCTAATGTTGGCCTCCAAGTTCTACTCAGTTTTAGCCCATCGTCTCTGTTAAAATTGTCAGATTTCATACATTACTTTAGTTTGTACACAGCTATAATACTCAATGACACAGTCAACATCCTCCCGGACTTCGAAGAAACAGCAGATGATGGCTCATCACTAGGCCTATGCCCTTCACTAGGTCCATGCCCTTCACTAGGTCCATGCCCTTCACTAGGTCCATGCCCTTCACTAGGCCTATGCCCTTCACTAGGTCCATGCCCTTCACTAGGTCCATGCCCTTCACTAGGCTTATGCCCTTCACTAGGCCTATGCCCTTCACTAGGTCCATGCCCTTCACTAGGTCCATGCCCTTCACTATAGGCTTATGCAAACCAGGAAAGTTACTATCGCATTGCCTTTTAAGATCATCAACCTCCATTCTATTAAGATCAAGAGAATGATAATCATCACCAGAAAAAATCTTTTCGCACAATTTTCTTTCACCGTCTTCACCTAAAAAATCCTGAATTGATAAAATCTTGCAGTTGGTTCGAAGTTGCTCAGCTTCTGTTTCTCCAATAGCTTGTATAACAGAACCAGGATCAGATTGTAAATCCTTGCATCTTTTTCTAAGTGCGATAGTTCCTGCAGGCTCAGGCTCTTTGCGATGTCCAGTGAAGTCCTTGTCACCAGACGCCGTGGACCGGATCTTCTTGAGATTTGTTATACTATTATTACCGCCTTCTGAGGTGTCGTGTGTGAACTTTGTCTCGCCCTCATCTCCGGTGTACCTCCCCATAAAGAGCACGACATTCGTCAGTTTGGAGACCAGCGCAAAGGTGAATGGGTGGTCGACGACGAAACGCTCGCCTTGTGGACTCAACCTAGCAGCTGTATGAACCCCCGCCACCTCCGCTACCGTCCCCTCTTCATTGACCTCGATCATTGCCGTGTGCAACACTTTACTGACGGAGAGCCCCATCTCCGGGGACATACCCGTGAAGTCTGCGTCTATACCGAACATGTCAACAATCTCCAACTCGTTAAGAATTTTATTGAGATGCAATGACTGTTTAATTGAGAAAATAGGTAGCGACAAATGTATGTCTACATACTGCTTTGTTGATACAGACCGTCTTTTTCCACCGGCAAAATAATGAAAAATGACATTGAATTGTTCTTGTAAGGTACCTCAAGAAGTTTAGCACCAAGCTCCCTATTTATATCGAAAAAGAAACTTCCTATAACACTGCATCATCAGCATTCCTTTCTTGTATTTCCCATTAAAGTAAAAAGTACCTTGAATCTTGTCTTCTTTGTCAAACGCTACATCCCATTCCCCTTTGAAGTAGACAACATTGACCAGAATCATTGATGTATTTGCATCCAAACCATCAGCGGACACAATATCAGTGATCTTCTTGTGAGTTTTCTGCTCCGCCCACTCGTTGATGGTTCTAGCAGCGTTCATTGGTTCTCCGTAGTTGACATTCTCGACATCCGACAAGAAGAACTCTTGGGCGGTGTCGTTGAAGTTCTTCAAAACGTGAAATCTGACAGTAGGGAAAATTTTATTCGCAATTTTAAACGTGACTTTGCCCGAACCAGGAAGCGATTCAAGGAATCGTTTAAAACCAATTTTGATATCGTCGGTGTAATCAGGAAGGTCAAGGCCTTTCAACATCTGTTTGGCAGTTTCGCCTCCAGCGCCCACAGAACACAAGGCCAAGATTACCTGCACACTTAGCGGCGAGAAGACGATGTTGCTTTCTGGGTTAGCTGCCTGGGAGATCTTCGTGTACAGCGAGCTAGAGAACTCCCAGTTGCTCTGAATAACTGCTTTCAGGGGGTCCCTGCCAGATGACGCATAACACACTTTCCATAATGAGACGTACAGAGCTAACAATATTGTGTACTTCATGTTTTACAGTTTATACTTAGAAAATCACAACGTTCAAAATGCAAAATAATGACATTCATTAAAAACAAAAACATCAAACTTTTTTTGTTCATCACCGATACTTGCGCATGCGCAGGATATGTGAGCTGTCAAAGAACATCGTGGCCATTCACATCCAGCAAGCTATGGAGCCAAGGTCTATTAAATCTCCTAGCATACATTCAGGGAACCTTGAGGTTGCTAAATCTTGGTCATTGCATGGTTCGTGAATCTCTAGCTGTTATGTATAGTTTGAAAACGCCAAAGTAGTTGTTTGACGAGTGAGCGAGTCATGTGTTGAGTACCCGGGAACATTCCATTTCCTCCCCCTACCTAAGGCTGGATCCAGCATGGGTTTTTCCTCCCTAGCCTATCATAGGCTTGAGTGGCGCATTATGGCCTTACAGTTGACGTGCCCTTATACCAACTAAACTCAAAACTTTGTCATTTATATCTTAGATATCAATCAACTTAAATACAAATGTTCCCGGGTACCCAACACATTACTCGTTCACTCGTCTTTCAACGACTTTGGCGTTTTCCTAGTCTAGTTGGCTAAGGCGCCTTTATACCCGGAATGTTGGAGACCCGCAGATTGAAATATCGTCGGGCTAGATTTTCTTATTTCTGGATTATTATATTATTTCTGGAAAATAGAACACGTTTTGAAATGCATAGAATACTATGGACAACGTAGCCAGTACGAAATACGAGTAATGATTGCAAAGTTTACTCAATCTCTCAGCGGAATTTTAAGTAACCTTGAGCGTGCAACATTCGATACACCTTGGTCACTGCATGCAAACATGATTTGTTAAAAACGATTTTTTCATAAACAAAAAACATAATTGGATGAGCGTAGCGAGCGAAGCGAGTGAAGCGAAGACTTCAATTTCACTGACCCCCAAAAAATTTAGCTCAGGTGTTTTTTTTTTTTTTTTTTGTTTGTTTGTTTTTCCGTCTGTTTGTTCGCTCTCTACCGGGCAAACGGCATGTGCGATCTTGATGAAAATTTGACAGGACCTTCGAAATCTCTGAACTTAGACTTGCCACGTTTTTGGGTACAATCGAAGAAATATTTCTCATGAATATCGTACTTTTACGATTTTTTTCGATTTTTTGTGCGATATTTTCGTGCCATTTGGGCCAATTCTGACCAAACGGGTTAGGCTACAACGTTTATATTACACATGGACATTAAGGTTATGGTGATGTAGTACATTTTGAAAGAAAAAGTTGAAAAAGTTAGCCAGAATCTATAGAAATAAAGCTTTTAATATAAGTTTTTGAATTTTGTGCGATTTTTTCGTGCCGTTTGGGCCAATTCTGACCAAACGGGTGGGGCTGCAACGTTCATATTATACACGGACATTAAGGTTACGGTGATGCAGTAACCTGTGAAAGAAAAAGTTAAAAAAGTTAGCCAGAATCCATAGAAATAAAGCTTTTAATATAAGTTTTTACGGTAAATAATACCAATTGACAAGAAACAATAGAAACTTGACAACAATCACCTACAATGCGTAGGCAACAAAACAAAGCACTTGCAAAAGTAAAGATAACCCACGCAAACTAAAAAGTTTAAAAAGCTCATCCATCAACACGGCGGGACTTTAGCGTTTTCCTAGTATACGTTAAATTGTATGTAGCATTATCAGCCTACTTCCAATTTATTATTTATTGAGAGTTTAAATCTTAACGGATTTTGCTCAAAATGTTAACTGCTCGCTAAATACTTGTACCGGATGTCTGTTTAAAATTTCTGCTCAATCAGTTTAGCCGTTTTGCCGTTCTACAGCAAAGTCACTCAGTCACAGACAAAAACAGATCTAGTGCCGTTTTAGTTGCGTTGTAGTCGAAGGAGTGAAGCGACTAAGTCAAATATTCTTTGTTTACTTTAATATCTACAGGATTAGCTGTAGCAATTAAATTAAATTATGTTTATAGTTGCACTTAAATCAGGTTGGATGGAAAATAAGGCTTCACTAGCTTTAGTCCCGCCTTAACCCTTTCACACAATCACCACAATCATGGACATTAACTTTCTAAATTTATATCCGGGTAAAAGATGATCTTTTCAATTTGACCCAATTTATTTTATTTATTTTTTGTGCACAAAAATTTAATACATTTTCCCACATCGCAATTGGAAGAGAAGTGCATTTTTTAGAAAAGATTGAAATTACTTATCTGTAAAAGAAGGCTAAAAAATGGCAAAATTATATTATTGCTAGCCTACTTTTTAAGGTACAAAAAATGTAAAATATGCAAATAAAATTCAAAAAAAAATCTTGTTTTAAATACTTCAAATAATAAACATTTGGATTTTCCCAACATTTTAAAAAGTAAATATAAAAAATATTTTAAAAACACAAAAAAACATTATTTTTTTTTAAATTAAAAATAATTTTACCTCTGGGTGGGCTGGAGTGCACGTAGAGTCCGTTCTGTTGCACGTCTTGCACAGCGCCCCTCTTCTTCCTCAGCGCCATCTTGTGTCTCGCTACTTGTCGCCGGGTCTCACGCAGCGGGTACCCGACCTGTACCGACATGTTCACACGGATACCAACACGACTTCATTGACACTTCCGGCCGGCACTTGGTAATTAACACCAGCTAATTGGGGAGTATCAAACAGGAAGACAAGTTCGGGGGGGGGGTGACCGCTTAATTTATTCCGGTGACCTTTCAGGTGTTTATCGAAATGACCGCAAGGGTTAATTATCGATTTTTAAGTTTTTGATGTCCGTAAAATGCCCGGATTTTTTTTTTAGTGAAAATGTCAACACTTTTTTAATAAAGCCTTTTGTATTTATGAGACTTACCAACTTCACCGAATTTAATTTATGTATTTAAAAAAAAATCAGAATTTAGAGTCTGCCTCAAAGATTTTTATTTTTAAAAAAAATGTTTTTTTCAATACCCGGCACCTCCACCAAAGATGTTCAAATTTTGGATTTCAACGTTTTGAAGAATCACTTTATAACAAATTCCTGTCCGTGTATATTATCGATGATGTATCGAAATGATTTCAGTCTGTCTTCAAAATTGATTTTATACATAATTTTCGTTGTTTGTCTTTAACCTTTTGAAAAAATTGTTCTTTTTTCTCGCACTAGTTTTAAGTTGTTTCATGAAGATCCCGAGTTTCCAGTGTGATCTTGACACTGGTCGTGATGAGGAACAGGAACAGCAGGAACGAGCTGAACACCGTGTTCATTAATTCACCGTCTGCCGGCTGACGAAACTCCGGCTGGTGCATCAAAAGAAGACGTTTCTCGAACATTTCGATCATTTTAACACACAAATATTTAAATACGCGTTTTTAAAACGCACATTGAAAAGCAGTTATCTTGTCTCTCACTCAAGAAAATTATGTGATTCGTTAAGGTTGAACTTCACTTAAAATAATTAAAACTTCGATAAAACTCAATGATTTGAAAACTTTTGAGAAATTTCTAAAGTAGTTTCTGTTAAAGTGGTTTGTTTTGCGGAGCCACAAGTTGCGAACACTCTGATCTCTGGTCGTGGATTGAATATGTGAGTGAGTGCGGTCAACTGTTAAGCGTCGTGGAGGCGTCGCTAGAGTGTCCGGCGTCGCTGGTTGGACGAGGACTGCGCGCTAAGCGAGTACGCTCGGAGGCCGCGGAACACGGAGCCTGGACCTAGGGGTGGTGCTTTGACCTTGAGGCAAGGACATTACCTGCTGGAGGGGCGGTGCGGGCAGAGAGCGCGGGCTAAAAGGTTTGGGGGATGACTTTTATACTTTACCGAATCATTATTAATTTTTAACTTTGTCATTGTCATCGTCACAGACATTGTCATTGTCATCGTCATCATCATTGATATCGTCACCACCTCCGTCAACGTCGTTGTAATGGTTTCTCAAAAAGGGGATTCATCCCAGTTTTACTCAATGGCTAAAAACACAGAAATAAATTTCAGTCAGGACTTTCCGCGGCTGGAAAGCAAAGATATAAGCCACCTGTATCTGTGCTAGCTTGCAAGTAATGACTCTCTGCCTACCCTTAGCATTACCCCATCTTTATTCTCTCTCCTAAGACCAACTTAGTGATTGGTTGATAGATCAGTGAGCTCAGCTGCCTCGCGAGCCGCCTGTGACTGGATCTAGCCAGCACAGGCCTGTTCCGCACGGCTGTCTGTTCATCGCACAGTTTCTTCACTACGACACTTTCTGGTTGGGTTTCAACTGGGGTTTCTTCATGTGAGGCGTCGTCCATGAATATACGAGGACATACAATTCAGTGGTGTTTAGTCGAGATATAAGCCACCTGTATCGGTGCTAGCTTGCAAGTAATGACTCGCACCCTCCCCTTAGCATTACCCCATCTTTATTCTCTCTCCTAAGACCAACCTTAGTGATTGGTCAGTAGATCAGGGAGCTCAGCTGCCTCGCGAGCCGCCTGTGACTGGATCTAGCCAGCACAGGCCTGTTCCGCACGGCTGTCTGTTCATCGCACAGTTTCTTCCTACGACACTTTCTGGTTGGGTTGAGTCAACTGAGGTTTCTTCATATGAGGCGTCGTCCATGATAATACGATGACATAGAATTCAGTGGTGTTTAGTCGAGATATAAGCCACCTGTATCTGTGCTAGCTTGCAAGTAATGACTCGCACCCTACCCTTAGCATTACTCCATCTTTATTCTCTCTCCTAAGACCAACCTTAGCGATTGGTTGATAGATTAGTGAGCTCATCTGCCTCGCGAGCCGCCTGTGACTGGATCTAGCCAGCACAGGCCTGTTCCGCACGGCTGTCTGTTCATCGCACAGTTTCTTCACTACGACACTTTCTGGTTGGGTTGAGTCAACTGAGGTTTCTTCATGTGAGGCGTCGTCCATGAATATACGAGGACATACAATTCAGTGGTGTTTAGTCGAGATATAAGCCACCTGTATCGGTGCTAGCTTGCAAGTAATGACTCGCACCCTCCCCTTAGCACTACCCCATCTTTATTCTCTCTCCTAAGACCAACCTTAGTGATTGGTTAGTAGATCAGGGAGCTCAGCTGCCTCGCGAGCCGCCTGTGACTGGATCTAGCCAGCACAGGCCTGTTCCGCATCGCACAGTTTCTTCACTACGACACATTCTGGATGGGCTAAGTCAAACGGGAGGTTTCTTAATATGAGGCGGCGGCCATGACAATACTATGACAGAGAATTCAGTGGTGTTAAGTCGAGATATAATCCACCTGTATCTGTGCTAGCTTGCAAGTAATGACTCGCACCCTCCCCTTAGCACTACCCCATCTTTATTCTCTCTCCTAAGACCAACCTTAGTGATTGGTTAGTAGATCAGGAGCTCAGCTGCCTCGCGAGCCGCCTGTGACTGGATCTAGCCAGCACAGGCCTGTTCCGCACGGCTGTCTGTTCATCGCACAGTTTCTTCACTACGACACTTTCTGGTTGGGTTAAGTCAACTGGGGTTTCTTATATGAGGCGTCGTCCATGATAATACTATGACAGAGAATTCAGTGGTGTTAAGTCGAGATATAAGGCTGCATTTGCTTCAAGCGCTGCTTAAACCGATAACAAAACCCACGACGTTGATAGCGATTATCATGCCGAGCGATCAAATTTACAGTTGTTAATACTGGAAATCTGCGTTAAATAGTTTGTACAGAGGAAGGAATTAATGCTTATTATTTACCCAACACATTTTTGTTATTGTATAAATACAGATTTTAATCGACTAAAATTGTTATTTTGTTATATTTGATAGTTTTTAGCTCCTACCAGAATAATTACAAGGTTTTTAAGGATAAGGCCAGTCGGAGTTTCGGGGTTCAATCCCCGGGGCATATCTTTACGACTATTTCTATCAATCAACGCTGGAAATTGACAACCATTTGCTAAAACACGGATTCATATAATGTACCATTATAGTTGATTGATACAATAAAAATACAATTTATTATTTAGTATATAAATAATAGTAATTATTTGCTTTTAAAATATAATTGGCCGATAATCGTTTAAATATCAGCACGTGGCGATAATGGACGCCTGAATGCGATTACCCATCATTTCACTTCACAGTAATGTCAATAAACGATTCATATCACAAGCCCCACCACTTTCAGTCAACGAGCGTACTCATATTAAATGAACAGAGTTTTCGATCCAGTTTTTACTTTATTTTGAACTGTTGCTAACAACAGTTTGGTAACTAAGTGACAGTAAAGTCCCCCCCCCCCCTATGAATCGTCACGTGAAGAAGAGTGAAGGGGAGGGGGGGTTGTCTATTGTGTCAATTATTCATTGAACTGCCTATAGCTATAAGCGCGCTATCACCACACAACACATAACAGGGCATAGAATGTTTTCTCAGTGGAGAGGGGTTGAGAACTGATTGTTGTTGGACGGTCTTCGAATAAAGGGCATTTATGAATACCCTGAATCATCATATTATAATATGTTTATTTTTATTTATTTTTTTTTTAAGATAGCCTTAGGACATAAAATGCAGTGGCGTATCCAAGAGCCAAGAGGGAAAGGGAGAAGGGGGAACCCCCCCATTTGCAAACAAAAAGTGTGAAAATACACTTTAACGTTTCAATGGAGGATAAAGAAAAACTGTTTTATCGCAATACTAAAGGCAAATTACCATCTGACCAAAAGAGGATATTAATAGTTAGTAGTTGAAGGAGAAAACTTTTTGATTCAAAACAGGATTTTAGTAGATAAAAATTTGGTCATTATGATGCTTTAAAACTCACATATTTTCACCAAATGACCTTGAAGGAGAACAATTTCCCGGGTGGAAAGCCCCCCGAACCTCCCACTTAGCCTTCGGTACATCTATGAATTAATTGGTTGACCCCCCCCCCCCTTATGAATTCCTGGATACGCCGTACTGATACAATGTATACATATATGGCATACAAATATAACACAATATATTGTATTATGATAATTGTTGTCGGGGCACACCGGACAACCATGAAAAATAAGAATTTTTGGGTACCAATAATATTTCGAGTTGAAATGTTTTATATGTTCAAATTTATTCACAAAATAAAACCATCGATTAAAAGAAAAAAGAAAGTTAGGAAGGAATAATAACTATGACTTTGATTAATTTTATTCTAACAAAACAGAGATCACAATAATGATTGTAGTCTTCTTCCTAATCGATAAAAAATAATCTCAGTTTTGTGTATTAAGATTTAAACTTGTATTTAATTTTAATGTTCAAATTATCAATTTTTTTTATCAGTCAAAAAAATTTATTTTTAATAACATGACCAAATACTACAAACGACCCGCAATGATTATAATAGAGAGTTTAAAAAAAAACAGGTTCCACCGAGATTTGAACTCGGATCGCTGGATTCAGAGTCCAGAGTGCTGACCATTACACCATGGAACCGATGTGTTGACGCTTGAGCTATCATGCTTGTAGTTATAACGAGGTTAATACATTCTAGAGCGGTGTGTCAAATGGAGCCATACGTTAACCTTTCACTCTCATATAGGGCGACGGTCGTCGCCCGGCAGACAAGCGAATACGGCTGCTAGGCGACACCGAACTCCGGCCCTATATACACCTACCAGAGTTGGGGGGTTTTCAGCTATCTGCACACGCCGCCCCGAAAGAGTTACAATCTTGAAAACTCGGTATATGACCTGGTATGTGGTCCATGACATACCAAAAAAAAAATCAACCCGATCCGAC
This sequence comes from Sweltsa coloradensis, assembly GCA_024449915.1. NCBI lineage: Eukaryota > Metazoa > Arthropoda > Insecta > Plecoptera > Chloroperlidae > Sweltsa > Sweltsa coloradensis. Next base: position 245,652 of record JAMZAV010000513.1, read on the forward strand.
AACTCGTTCTGTGTTAAAAAAGGCTCTCAACATCGTCAAATTCCTTAAAGCTGGCTGGGTGGGTGGGTGGGTGGCATTTCTCCGCGGAGAGTTCTTTAGCCTACAGAGAAAACGGTAAATCTTAGAACTATGAAACTTGGACCACACTTAGGTGTATTTCAGACGCAGTGCCTTTTGCTTTCAAAACCAAAATCGGGTAACAGGGACCGGAGAAAATCAAAATTTGGATGATAATCAAAACGCGTAATTACCAAGGCGTGGTAATTTGTACAAACTTGAAATTTAACATGCTATTAACCATTATAAATATCTTGCGTCCAAAACACAAGGGGCTAAATTTGGGATGACCATGGGCCCAAAACCGACAAAAAACATATCTGAACTTTAAGAAATGAATCATTCAAAGAAAACGCTACAACTGAGATGTTTCAAACGTGGAATACATTTTGATATCTCTCATTCTTTATCACTTTTGAATATGGAAAGCAAAATTGGTTAACGGGTACCGGAAAAAAAACCAAAATTATCAAAAGTAGGTAATTCCGTACTCTTATGAATAATACGCTATACCGAGAAAACGGTTCATCTTAGAACTTTGAAACTTGGGCCACACTCAGATGTACCTCATATAACAAAAACCGGGCAATTGGGACCGGGGAAAATCAAAATCAAAATCAAAATCAAAACGCGTAATTACTCAGGCGTAGTAATTTGTACAAGCTTGAAATTAAACATGCTCTTAACCATTATAAATATCAAGTGCTTATGCTAGTGCGTTGGTCTTGTTGTTAGCGTATCTGCTTCCAATGCAGAAGGGCCAGGGTTCGATTCCCGCTAAAGTCAGAAGTTTTTTAACTTCTGATTTGGACTTAAGTCTATCAGTTCTTGTCTTAGGAGTTTGTAAACGGTGACTTTGGAGCCGTCCTAGCAAAATCAAAACGCGTTATTACTCAGGCGTAGTAATTTGTATACAAGCTTGAAATTAAACATGCTCTTATAACCATTATAAATATCTAGTGCTTATGCTAGTGCGTTGGTCTTGTTGTTAGCGTATCTGCTTCCAATGCAGAAGGGCCAGGGTTCGATTCCCGCTCAAGTCAGAAGTTTTTTAACTTCTGATTTGGACTTAAGTCTATCAGTTCTTGTCTTAGGAGTTTGTAAACGGTGACTTTGGAGCCGTCCTAGCAACGAAGCACATAATAAATTCCAGAGCTGTTGGATCGGCCTTGTTGATTCTGGCGTTGATCCGCGGATGTTCGCACTGTCCATACCACTGATTGATATATTTCTATTAAAAATATCGATCTTTGGTGGTTATCGCTCACTCGTCGATTGCGTCGGGGCCTGCAGGGTTGGCTTGGTCGCTTTGATTTAAAGTCCCCCACTGAAAATCAGTTATATATAACTGAGTGGGTAGACTCTAAATAAAAATTTATTTATTTATTATTAAGGGGTATCTTTGGGGGGACCGTGGGCCCAAAAATGTAAAAAAACAACTTGAACTTAACAAATTTAATCATATCATTCAAAGTCCATCATTCACACCTTGATAGCGAACGAACAACAAAAAGATGTGATATCCCCCCAAAATACAAAAATTTGTAAAAAAGACGGCAGCCAAGCTCTCCTTCAAAAGTCTTCGGCTGTGAATGCTGTGAGATATAGAAGTTGAGCCAAGCTTTTTATTCTTTCTCCCTAGTTTCGCTTTGAAAATATGTAAGATCATTTCGCCTGTTGACGAGCGCCAAGCCAACGATTTTTGTGGTAAAAAAAGTAAAATTTTTAAACTCGAAATCATAAAAAAAATGACTTGGCCATTGAATTTGGTTCATGGCCAAGAATTTTTTTATGATTTCGAGTTTAAAAATTTTACTTTTTTTACCACAAAAATCGTTGGCTTGGCGCTCGTCAACAGGCGAAATGATCTTACATATTTTCAAAGCGAAACTAGGGAGAAAGAATAAAAAGCTTGGCTCAACTTCTATATCTCACAGCATTCACAGCCGAAGACTTTTGAAGGAGAGCTTGGCTGCCGTCTTTTTTACAAATTTTTGTATTTTGGGGGGAAAGATACTACTACTCTGATGTTAGGAGGGAAGAGGACACATTTGGCAGTTGACAAATAAATATTCGCTCGGTCATCAAGCATCCGACGTATATGAAACTTTGCAAAGTTGTCAATTAAACGTTCAAGGACAGCCCTACGGTCGTAGATTTTTATATTTTGCGCTAATTGTCCAGAAAAACAATAAATATCATAAATATTCACGTTGAATAACATGTTTTGTATTGTTTAATCCGTGTGTTTATTTACCTCAGTGGCATTCCTATAAAATGCTGGGTAAACAAGACCTAACTTTTTCGTAATCATAGCCTCTGCTTCGCACTTTTTCAATAATCCATCGATCTCTGATAAATAGATTTTGTTGCGTTTAAAATCGCTCATCCATTAACGTGACTGTGAATATCGATCAAGTTCTAGTACAGCCACGCACAAAGTAAAAGTGAGAAATATCGTATTAAGGCTATTCGACCGCGTTTTTCTATTTTCCAAAATATGCTTCCAAGTCAAAACATAGTTAATGGCTTTGAAACCTGGCTATTTTAGAAAATCAAAAATATTTGTTTCAAATTTTTCTGATCCGGTACACGGCCAATATAGCCATCTCAAAATAATTTCCAACTTCAATTCGCCAAGGCACACCATTCAACGTAGGGTGTTGTGTTTTTGTGACATTAATTTTCAACTGGTTTTCTATAGACTGACTGAGAGAAAATAGATTTTTTTTTAACAATTGCCTTTCCTGCGAATGTTTTCGTTTGGCGGTATTTTTTACCGATTTGTACCGCTAAACGAAAAAATTCGCAGGAAAGACAATTGTTTAAAAAAATATTTTTTCTTTCAGTCAGCCTATAGAAAACCAGTTGAAAATTAATGTCACAAAAACACAACATCCTACGTTGAATGGTGTGCCTTGGCGAATTGAAGTTGGAAATTATTTTGAGATGACTATATTGGCCGTGTACCGGATCAGAAAAATTTGAAACAAATATTTTTGATTTTCTAAAAAAGCCAGGTTTCAAAGCCATTCACTATATTTTGACTTGGTAGCATATTTTGGAAAATAGAAAAATGCGGTCGAATAGCCTTAAATATATATTACTTTAGGGTGAATATTGAAAAGTTTAAAAAAAATCAGGTTCCACCGAGATTTGAACTCGGATCGCTGGATTCAGAGTCCAGAGTGCTAACCATTACACCATGGAACCGATGTGTTAAACCTTGAGCTATGATGTTCGTAGTTATTACGATGTTAATACATTCTAGAGCGGTGTGTCAAATGGAACCTTTCACTCTCATAGATTGCTACTACTCTGATGTTAGGAGGGAGTAGGACACATTTGGCAGTTGGCACATAGCTATTCGTTCGGTCAGGAAGAATCCGACCTATATGAAACTTCGCAAAGTTAGCCCCACAGTCGTAGATGTTCGATATTTTGCGCTAATCGTCCAGAAAAAACATCACGAAAAACAATAAATATTCATATGAATAACATGTTTTGTAAAGTTTCATCCGTGTGTTTATTAACCTCAGTGGCATTCCTATTAAATGCTGGGTGAACAAAGCCTAACTTTTTCGTAATCACAGCCTCTGCTTCGCACTTTTTCAATAATCCTTCGTTCTCCGACAAATAGATTTTGTGACGTTCAAAATTGCTCATCCATTAACGTGACTGTAAATAGCAAGTACAGCCACGCACACAGTAAAAGTGAGAAATATCGTATTAAAAATACAAGGGTGAATATTGAAAAGTTTAAAAAATCAGGTTCCACCGAGATTTGAACTCGGATCGCTGGATTCAAAGTCCAGAGTGCTAACCATTACACCATGGAACCGATGTGTGTGATGAGTGTACTTTCCAAACACAGTTAGAACGGTAAATATTGTAATTCTCTCCCCCGTCTTTGTATTTTGTAAGTGTTTACGAATGTTAAAGGTATAAATGGCGTAATCGCAGATGGATCCATCCATTGATGTGTATAGCTCAACATTCAGAATAGAACACCGAGGTCTATGTGTCACATGTATTGACGACAAAACATGTTTGCTTTTATCTCTTTTCTTTTGTCTCAAATATCGCAAGTACTTCGCGAACAATATTATTGCTGAGTAATTTATAATACAGATTTGGATATTATTAACTCTAATAAAAATAAATTTATACATAAGTTAGTGGCCTCAAGGAATCGTTAAAAAATATACAAATAGTATTCTTACATAAATATTTATTTATAAATTTAACGTCTGCGATTTTCAGTTAGTTAGTGATCAATTATGAAAACATATTTTAGGATTTTAACATGTAAAAACAATGACAAAAATTATATGTAAAATGTGATATGACATAAATTTAAATGATGCAGTAGAAAAAAGAAGAACAAGATTAAAAACGATACAGGTTCCACCGAGATTTGAACTCGGATCGCTGAATTCAAAGTCCAGAGTGCTAACCATTAGACCATGGAACCGCTGTGATCTGATAGAATTTATTTGTTGCAATCTACAATCCTTTAATGTAATGACTTTTTAAACGATAATCGATGACACAGATTCAAACAATAATCACTATGTCAGTACGCCACAGTTATGAAAGATGACAACAGCTAGCAATTATAGATTCGTATTTGATGGGTCTGACAAAGAGGGCGTTCTTCATTTCATGTGGCTAACTTTAAATTAAGACTGTTTGCCAAGCGATGGCCAACTTTTTTTACAATGTTGAATGCCCGTTTAAGAATACTCTTGATCGCCAAATCCAGCTAATTTCACATAAAGACTGGACCGCTATTTGTACTTTAATTTTCATCCAAATATCTGCATTTTTGGGAGGCTATTCATGAAAGATGAGTGCATGTAACTATCATAGCACATTTCGACATATTAAATAATTGTCACTGTCACAAAATTGAGAAATTACTACAAATTACCTGTTTGGTGTCATATTTACGGTCAGTTAGTAAGAAAGCTAACAATATTTGGAAAATGTGCTCTAATCACGACATACACACATTCTTACTTAACATTTTGTTGCAAACCACAACCCGATAGAACAAACGATAGAGCTTCCAAGTGATCCAGACTTTATCTCTGCATTCTGCGTCAAAGCCTGGTTTGCTCGAACTCAGCCAACAGTCTAGGAAGACGTTGTAAAACTATGGGTGTGCGAGACCCGATATTTGAGCATCCGTCCAACCCAAGTTTGATTATTATCAAAGAGCTAGGATATCGTCGAGTAAACTAAGTTTTCGTGAATATAGTGATAAATACTTTACAATGAACCGAATGCACAAATTAACAACAATTACTAGGAAAACGCCAAAGTCATTGTTAGACGTGTGAGTGAGTCATGTGTTGTGTACCCGGTATCATTCCCTTTCCTCCCCTACTACCTACTACTGGATCTAGACAGCATGGGTCTTACCTCCCTAGCGAGAGAGGCGCTTATGGCCTTACAGTTGACGCGCCCTAATACCACCAAACACAAACCCGCACGCCATTTCAAAGGTTTATGGCCTAGGCCTACCTAATCCCAACATGGGGCGTATCGCGCAGGTTTTCATGTCTTCAAAATTCAAAAGTCAAAAGACATACACGAAAATTACCTATTTTGTTTTAGTTTTTTAGTTTACCGGACGATGTCTTCTCCTCGGTTATTACTTTTTATTTCAGTACTTTACTAACATAATGTACAATATTAACTTTTTAATTGATATTAGTCTGTATGTAGGTTCCAAAAGTGAAGACGGATCGAGGAACATATGACAAATATAATAATAATAAAAATATAATATCTCTTTAGAGATAATTGTTTTGATCTAGTACGAACGTTAATAATTATTATAGCTGGGCTTTTTCATGTAGGCTAATTCAAAAATCAATATTAGACGAAAACTTAAAACTTTAATATAAATATATTAAAATTTGATAATTTGTGCCCAAAATTTGAAAATTTCCCAAAATAAAAAAATGTGTCCAAAGACTAGACATATTATTTCGCCTATAAATGATTCAAAGGGTGTCGCGAAATTGCATACGACGTTTACGTTCTCACACTCGCCCGTCAAGTGACCCGGCACCTCCACCAAGCTATTTTGTTGTATTTTGTTGCTCATTTTACAAGCTTTCAAATTTCTTAGCCAATTTCAGTCGCATCTTTTGTGGAAAAATACAATTGTGTAAAAATTAATTATGAATTGATTACAGAACAACAAACAAAAATACATTTAATTTTGTAGAATTTAGAATCAGACAAAATGGTCAAAAACACCCAAAAAACTACTCATTTTCTGACTGATCTATGATAAATATCAAAAATGTGATATAAGATAAGCGCGTTCAGATTTCCTTCATTATCAAGTACGTCAAGTTGTATTGAGATTTAATGACTTATGGCTGCAGGACAAGGAACGCGCAGAACATCAAATCACGCCTGCTTCCTCTTAAGTCGGGGCAACTCGAACCAATCAACAATATACGTATTTTCTTTTACCCGGGGCAACGCGGGACAATTCTTCATGAATTTGATTTAGAGTTATCCCGCGCTTATCCCGCCTATCATGAAATAAAAATGTAGGCCTTCATGTATCGGGCTTGCATGCGCATTAACGACTGAGGAAAACCTCGGAAAAAACCTTCAGTCAGGATTCCTAGTTTCGACGGGTTTCGAAGCCGGAATCTCCAGAATCAGAGTCAAGCGCTTAGCTCTCTAGCCATCACTCTCGGTTAAAAACATAATAATAAAATAACAATAAAACTTCAAAGTTTTATTATTACAGCTAAATATTACCCACGAATCTAAGTAATAAAAATTGAAAAGTCTGCAAATGAATTATTGAGTCTCCAATGCCGCAGTTCAACGTACAGGGCTAGATGCGGCTGATAAGGTTGGTCAATATGACATCGTACGAGCCGAGCCGCACGCCACACAGGCTACAAGGTGTAACATACAGACAATTACCTGGGGTCATGAAGGTCAGGATTACATTAGTGTGCACGCAACACAACTGATTTCATCAGGCTGGTTTTGTGATTCATTTGGATTGGATCGGTTTTGTTGAAGAAAATAAAAATAAAAAAACTCGTATTTAGTTAAGAGTATAACTAATTTTTGGCGGGGGACATTATATTATATTTATTGTATTTTTCTCGACACATGAGATGGCCATTGAAGGGCACAGTGCCCTCTTTAGCCTTTAGAGAAGGTGGGAAAGGAATGTCCGAGGGACTGTTTAAGAGGACTCAATCACTTGCATTCGCATTAACGAGTGAGGGAAATCTCGGAAAAAACCTTCAGTCAGGATTGCTGGTCTCGACGGGATTCGAATCCGGGACCTCTTGAATCAGAGTAAAGCGCTTAGCGTAGTAGGAGTATTTATTTATTCGTGCATTTATATTTAATTTATATTTAATTTATTTGTTTATTTATTTTATTTGCCACTAACAAAGAGCAAGTTCCTCAATTGTGATGTAGACTTTACATTACAACTAATAAATACGAAATCACAAAAATAGAAATTATATTAAAAAGTAAAAGTACTCGGAGTAATTGGTGGAGGAGGAAAAAGGTATAACTAGCACCAGCCAAGTATAATGTTGAGTATGTTTCAACCCATGTTTTCACCCTGGAGGAATGTTTGTACGGTTATACCACAACATGTGTTTTCAGGCACCTAAATCCCCAGATTTAGACAGTTTTATCCCTGTAAGGGAGACACCTTGAAAACGCTGCAACTCGGCTCGCTGTATAAGGTTCCCGGTTGTACAACGCACAGCGACTTCTGCGGCGCCCTGTCGGCCACATAGATATGAAGTACATGTGCTAATATTGGTAATACTAATAACGATTAGATGAGCTCAGTTCAAGTTTTATTACAATGTTTCAACATTTCAAAATGTATGATCGCCAATCCAGCAAATTTCACACACATTCTACGTTTTGACTTTCCATTTGCACCCAAATAATTTGAAACATTAGGATATTGTTCAAGGAGGATAATATTGAGCGCATGTATCTGTCGAACAACATTTTCATATTTTAAATACTAGTCTCCTACATATCAGGCAAAGTTCTACCAAATTGTCTCTACTGTGACTCATTTAAAAACAATCAAGATTATGGTATAACCGAATCAGTGAAAGAAATACAAAACACAATTTTATGCACAAAGATTCTTTTATTTTCTAAAATCAAAATACAATAATAATTTAATTTTAAAATAATTAAAGACATATTTGAAGTCTCGACTGTTTGAAGTCGATCCTTGTAATTTAGGAAACATATTTAATAAATAATAAATAACTCAATAAATTATTTCACGTAGTTCGTACACAGCGTCGTGTTGATTTGATCATTTCATGTTAACAACATTGTAAATCATTGTATTTAAAAATGTTGGTTGGTAAGGCGAGTTCCAGAGAAACCACAGTTTGAGCATCGTAATACTTCCATCTAACTTGCAAACTATTTGATTGAGTAACTTGATAACACTGAAGATAAAATAATATTAATTTTCAATGAGTTTATATACTAAGTTAGTGTAACAATTTCTAATTGTTTTAAAATTTTAAATCAAAACAATAACTATAGGCATAAAGATTGTATGCAAACATCACATATTATTAAGTTGACATATATTATACTTTGGCACATACGAATTTGGAAGAAATTAATACAATCTTAAACTAATGATTGTTTGATTTTTTATATATAATAACAATAATTCTTATTTAATTGATTTTATAAACGTTTTTATACGTTATCGGTTAAATCACTATGAAACTACTTTAGTAAATTTACATAGAGTAATGTGTAGTCTAAAAGATTCATCATAACAATAACTTAGATCACAATTGAAATAAAATGCAGCGAAAACATTGCTACATTAATTTTAAAAATATGAAAACAATGACTGACTGAGATGCTTTATCAACAATTATGATGATGATAATAAAAAAAACTTGATATTATTCATTTAATCATTTATATAACGAATATTTAAAATGGAAATGTTTAATTAATTAGAGCTACCTACTTGAGTATAAGTACGTAACTAGTAGACAGGTACTAATTTGATTACTAAGAGAAAATTATTTGGACGAAAACAGTGTTCTTAGATTATATTTGGAAAATGTTATCTAAGAAAAGCGACTGATGAAATCGAAAAAAAGTGTATATATACTTAACTAATACCTAATAAAATTACAATTTTTCATGGGTGTTTAGTGTACGGCTTCATTGTATATTTTCAATCCAAATATTACATCGGCCTACTTCGTGATTCTGACACGACTAAAACACATTGAATGCTGAACGTATTAATAATATTCCTGGAAAGCAAGTATTGTGTCATGCATGCGCGGAATGTGTTTACGCCAGGCGACAGCAGGAATCAATGATGATCAGTAGCTTCGTGAATACAGCTGGACGAAATATCACAAACGAGCCAGTGTGAGATACATTTAAAACAATAATAGTAAACAGTTAAGACTATATTTTCAACAATAATTAATAATTTACGGCGCGCAAGTTGCCCAAATAAATGTATTATTTTTTATTAGACTACTTGGGATTTAATGACACTCTAAAATTAAGATAAAAATAATAAATTTATTTATTTATTCAGAAATAAAAAGTTAAAAACTTATTCATAAATAAGGAAATTGCAGCAAAGCTACCGTGAACAGTTTAAGGCTACTCATATGGCTGGAACAATATTATACAAATCTTAAGCAGCAATCATTTATACTTTTCCATACGGTAATGTTATAATATCTATATTATTGAATGGACGAATGAAAGTATAAGTGATAATCTTGTACAATGTGACCCTAGCATTTAATTAATTTAATTAAAAAAGATACGTTCATATTATGAAGTCTTTTCACCCTAAGCACCATCGAACAATGTCCAACCAGAAATTTGTGTTTTACATAGAAAATAGTGACTAACTGGTTGGGCACGATTTAGTTTCCAAAAATAGAATTTAATGTTAAAATGTTCAAAAACTAATATTCATGATACAAGGGCATAAAATCAATTAATTAATTAATGAAGAAACGAAGACGAATTAAAGTTAAGTACGTAACTTTCGACCTAGAAGCTTTTTAAGCCAATGTTTGTCACATGTAGGTTATTATTCCTTTACAGAGTTGGCCTACCCGACTAACATCGGACTAAATATAAATATATACACGGTTATGGGAATTTCCCCCAAAACAGGGAGCGTAGCTACTTGATTGATACACAGATTGAAAGAGAAGTACTCACAAACAACATCTGATTATGGATTGAAAGTTTGGTGGAGGTGCCGGGTTTGATGTGGGACATGAGTTTTAGCCACATCCCTGTTCGCTCGGCTGACTGACACCACAGGGGTTTGAAACTTTAAACAGTTGTCACGAAACTGGAAATATAGGGCTCTACAGTAACACTTTTCTAAAATTGGTTTTAAAACAATTTTTAAATAAATTGATTTTCACGATTTTTGATTTTGTTAAAAAGTACAAAATTGACTATATTCGTGAATTTTTTGTGGCTGATTGAGACAAATTTTGAAAATCTACTACCGTAGGGCTGTCCATTATGCTTTATTGACAAGTTTTATATACTTCGGATGCTTTTTGGCCGAGCGAATAGCTATTTGCTAGATTGCCACAAGCACAGGCGGATAGACGGACAGACAGAAAAAACAACCATTTGAGAGGTTCGCTCAAGAATATTAAGTTTCTGAAACGAGATTAGCTAAGAAATATTATGAGCTACTATGGCACCTTGTTCGTTCTTGTCACCATGATGTAAGATGATGAGTGATTGATTGATTATTGATAGTTATCTAACAATGAACTGACAGTGTAACGCAAGGTATTCAGATATATAACAGATATTTGTTATTTATTTATTATTTCCTATTTGAAATTATGTTACATGGAGGGAGACAGTGGATTATTTACAGAAAATAAACTAAAAACTTGTTCAATATGAGAGAACGGACGGAGAGAAAAGTAAAGCAGTTTCGCGCCCTAATTATTCAACTAAACTCAATAATTTCATTCAAACAACGATTCTAAACTAACTTACATTTGAAAATTAAACGGGGCTCAAATATTGTAAAATATATAACTTACATTTACATTCAAACTATATCACTTATAAGCCCCTACATAATGAACGAATTATTTCAAATTAATAATGAAAAAAACAATTAACTTTTGTTACAGTGTGTTGTGTTAGATTTTCGCTCTAAATATAAAGTTTCTAAACTTCAAAACATACATTTCCTAATTAATAGAGGTAACTTACTAAACTGTCGTATTTTGATATTTTCAAGTGAAGAAATACGCAAAATATCACAAATAAAGAACTTTTGTTTGTGTAACTTTTCTATTTTTGCAATAAATTAATTTTGTCATAACTTATATCTAATTTACCTACAGTTAAAGTATAATAATACGCAAAATGTCTTTAATTTAATGAATTTCATTGTATTGCTCCTTATTTTTACCTTCAGTGTTATTATAATAAGAGGGAAGTGAAAATAATTAGTTCAACGTTCAACGTCAACGTTCATGTTCAACGTTACCATTTTAAAAATATATAAATATAAATATGAAAATAATAATATATTATAAAAAAAAACTACAAAAATAATACTTATAGTGAATAGGAAATTTGTTTCTGTACTTTAGTTTCTGTACATTGAAAATGAGGTAGGGAAGTATTTGATGCTCAAAACTGTTCTCTTCATTGTTTGGTTTGGTCTTCAGGTTTCAGTTTTCATCTTCAGGGTGACTCCTATAAAGAAATAACAAGTGTTAGACTGTGTCGTTAGAGGTAGCCCATATAACCTGCCTTGGAGGGTCTCAAGATACCTCTATTGTAAGCAAACATGTTACAACCAGTGTTATAATATTCTATCAGAACTGTTAAAACACTTCTTCTCCGATTTTCTTTTGATTTTCTGACGTTAGAAATTGGAAAGTCGAAAAGTATAATTTTTGGGGATAGTTTCAGTAAAAGTAAGAAATGTTACCTTATCGTCAATGACATTTGAATTCTCAAAATTAAAATTTAGCTTGTCTTCGTCGTAAAGAGTAGGGTTTAAAAATTTAGAATTTTGGAATTCGTCGTCTTCGTAAACGTCATCGTTTTCTCTGATTTCGTTGTCTTCTTTTTGATTCGCAATTCGCATCCTCCGAGATTCAAATTTCAATCTTCTTCCGTTTTGTTCGGCCAAAACCGGATTCTCGAATTTTGAGTTTCTGTCCGGAGTGATAAGAGTAGGGTTTTTGAATTTCGAATTTGTTAGTTGTTCCTCGACTTCCAAATTTCTTGCCCTCATATGGAAGACTGTGGGATTTTCAAATTTGGAATTTCGATCGGCAGTTATTAAACTGGCCGGATGTTTGAATTTGGAATTTGTTATTTGATCATTTTCGTTTTCATCTTCCAGTTTGCGGCCATATTCATGGTTAATGGCGGGATTTTCAAATTTAGAGTTTTCGTAATTGGTTATTAGTGTTGGGTTCTTAAACTTTGAGTTCTTAACTTCTTGGCTGATGGAAGCGCTGAAAACAGTCGCCACACAGCACAGGGCCTGGAGAGAAGGGTTTAGATTAGCATTAGTAACACGTGGCCAAGTGTTTCAACTTACTATGGTTAACAAAATAAAATAACACACACAGTGTTAACCCTCTCGCCACATGCGGGTAAATGATGATTTTTTTTCAATTTGACCTACAATAAATTCATTTATTTTCTTTGGTTTATAAGATTGATTGATATTGGATATTGCTTAACGTCTCATAATAATGCACTTTGGCTATTCGAGACGATGAGTGGTGATAGATGAGGAAGAAGGTGAGTAAGAAGGCAGGAGGGAAAAACCCGGTACCGGCAAGTAGCATACTCCTATCGAAAAGTACCAAGGGGACACCCCTCCGAAAGGAACGGTATAACCTTGACAGTCATATAGGTTCCTTCCACTAACCCGGACTGCCGAGCAGACGTCAAGGAGAACGAAGCCGTTACACTAGCTCTCGAACCCTCCATCTGCTCTAACTAGCGGTATACGTGAGTTTCAGGGCTGAGCGGTCACCCCACTCAACCCCTGACCACGCCCGAAGGCTGCTTAACTTCGGTGTTCGAGTGGGAACCGTTAAGCGACCGTGGCTAAACCGCTGGCAAAGGTGATAAGATATATATATTTTTTTTCTATTCCAATGGTACGAATAGTACTTTTGTTTTTAGAGAGAATATTGAAAATACACAAGAGCCAAAAAAGAACTAAAAACGACAAATTTTGGTTGTCCGGAAAATTAATATTTTGCTGGTATTGTTAGTATTTGAGATACACAAAATCTCAAATAGGTCAACATTTCAGAAAAAATCTAGTTTTAGGTTTGCTCCAACATTTTGCATTCTTTAAATAAAACTTTTATTCACAATCCTAAATTTTACCACAAAAGTTTCTTCCAATTTCACAATTAAAAATCACAAAATCCAAAATCTTAGAAAAAATGCTGAATTTAATTGTTTTATTAAAAATATCTAATCGCGAATTAAATTAGTAGTGATAGGGAGGTCCCGGATTAAAATCCCGTATAGGCCTGCAACCCTGACTGAAGGTTTTACACAAGTTACATCAAATGTGTTTCTGGGCATAACAATTGACCAACATTTAACATGGCATGATCATATCAATACCCTGATACCAAAACTTAAGAGGGGCACGCATTGCACCCTTGCCAGGTTGCCCACGAAAAATTATTTAAAATATTATTATAATTTAAACTAATCTATAGGCGATCCCGTTTGCTTTTATAGTTAAATAATTTATTATCATTTTTTAAGTCTTGAGATTTTAATAAAAACGGAAAAGTGAAACATAAATTTACTTTTACTTTTATCTTTTATGAATTTTTGTTATAATATAATTTTTGTTGGGAACCTGCCCAGGGTGCATTGCATGCCCCTCTTCAAAGTTATCTATAGTTATATTGTAGCTAGTACGATTGTGAAGGGATATCCGAGGGCTGTCTAAAGAGGACTCAATCCCTTGCATTCGCATTAACGACTGAGGAAAACCTCGAATTAAACCTTCAGTCAGGATTGCCGGTCTCGACGGGATTTGAACCCGGGACCTCCCAAATTAGAGTCGCGCGCTATGACCAATAAATACAAACAACATTTTGACAAGATCTAACACATACAGGTAAACGTTTATGTACATTTATGTATTTAAATAAACATTTTAGAAGGGTACTACATGGTTATTATTTACTACATTCAGAAATTAAAAAAGTCCGCCCCAACCGGGATTCGAACACTGAATTGTAGTAAATAATAACAATTACACCTACGGGAGTGTTTCCCGACTAACCAAATCGAGAAAGGGTACTACATGGCTTGGCCCATCTTTTAGATCTCAATGCTTTTGAGTGTGTAAGTCTTGGCTCTTTTTGCACAATTGTTCGTTTGTGTGGGATAATAAATATACATTCAACAATGTAAAAACATGTTTGGGCATTAAATTATTCAAGTATAAAAATGGAGTATTAGTGTTCGGTTATCGAGGAGAGTGTGGTATTATTTATGTACCTAGTATAATTATACTATATATATATTTTTATTGTTATATTGTATTAATCAGGGCACACAATTAATAATTATTGTTTTTATTTTGAGTATTTTTGTTTCAAAAATAGTTGTAGATATAACTTTGTCCTGAAACAAAATTTAATTTAAATCCTTTAAAAAAAAACTAATTTGTTGTTGTTTTTGTTTACATTGCTAACTCACCAGAATGATTCCTCTGAAGGCACACATGTTACACTTGTAAGTTTCCTAGTTCTCACTGCACTAACTCTTACTAATGCTACTCCGGTGTATATATAGTGCAGGGCGCCAGGTGCGGGCAGTGGCTAACTAATCCAGCCCGCACCTACGCTATTAGCACAGCGCCTCGCAGACACAGCCTGCTAGATACCCTCATGTCGCACAAGTCACAGCCTGCTAGATAGCCCACATGTTCGATAACCGCGGATTTATGTCACTTATTTGTCGGTCATTGGGTCTAATTTGATTCTTGTTGTGGGGCGATGGAATTTCACGGTTTATTACGTAATTGACCCATTGATTATATTCATTATGATGTAAGCATAGACATGACGTACTATTACTAGGTAGATGATCATAGCATATTATTAAGATACAACAGTAGCAGTTTTTGTTAAATCCAACTGATTAGCCAAGTTATTATAATAATTTTAATTTGTTGGTTTCCACATTACAAAGATTGGAACTTAAACGTAAACTCAACTTACATAAAAAAACATCAATGTTTCTGGACCGTCAAAAAGCAAATAAGTTTAAAGTTCAGATAATAATTCTCAATCAAATAAAATCAGTGCCTGAGTAAAAAGAGTTTCACCTCTCTCTAAAAAAAACTCTATTATTATGTAAGGAGTTAATGTTACAAGGTATAGTTATTTATTATATAATTTTATGCTGGCACATCTTTACAAACAAAGCACTAATGTGCTTAAGGGCTGAAAGGAAAGAATGTTTCACAGTTTCGTTGTTTTTAATTTGTTTACATATTATTTGGGTGACAGATGTCGATATCTCCAGAGGCGTAGGAACCGTGGAGAAGGGGGGGGGAATGCCCCCCCCCCCAAGTTGGGATCAGGGGGGGGCAGAGGGGGGGGGGGCAAAACTAACATGAGTTCAATATTAATCCTAGAATTTACGTATAGTAAATATGCACATACACATACAATTCGTGAATCACCTTGGTAAAACGAATGTTTGCCTGTAGTCATTACATCAAAAATTAGGCTGAAATCTATTAAATTTACTAAAATGGGCCACTTCACGTTCATTTTTTAAGTTTTTAGATCGCAGATAGTTGCTGTAAAACATCGTTTAAACTTTACAGACCGAATGCAGTTAAAACATGACGAAATAACTGAGGTATGGTGAAATTTTTTGTATTTGGCGAAAAGCCGGCGGCTGGAGCCCACAAAATCTGCTAATTAATTCCCCCCCCCCCCCAACTTTCAAAATATTCCTACGCGCCTGAACATCTCCACAACTATGATCAACATGGCAGCTTTCTGATCCATTTCATGATTGATGAAGTAAGACAAATAAAGATAAATAAAGTTTCATTTGGTGCAGAGCAATATCCTCTGCAGATCGTAAGAGGCGAGAAAGAAGGCGTAGTCCACATCGCAAACATCAGCCAGTAAGTAGGAGAGCATTTTATTCCCCGTAACTAGAGGCGAGTTCTTGCAGACGTCCCCACACTTTGACGACAACCCCGACGGCGTCGACAACGATACGAACGATGACAAAGACGACCACAACGTGAGCACCCCCCACCCCCCACTTGCCAAGGGGAAGCTGTCAGAACCAGCCACGGGCAGGGGATGAAAGTGGAGTTTCTCGCATCGTGGTCATTGTCGTCTGTCATCATTTATGTCGTCGTCGATGGGAGGGGGAGAGGTTTCCGATGACGACTACCAGAGCTCACCTCTAGTTTCAGGGAGTATAACACTCCCTGTACGTACCATATAAGTTTTGTAGCTAAGGTTTGCGAGATGGACTTTGCCTCTTTCTCGCCTTGTACGAGTTCTCCACCGGGCCCAGATGGGGGGGGGGGGGGGGGGACTTATGATTATCTGTCCCGTAAACAGCGCTGGTATAGTAAAAGAGATTTTTTCGTAATTGAGTTGAAATAATGGAAAAACAATATTACGAAATTAATCAAATCTTCCCCGTCTGGGCCGGGGTAGAATTTGCCCAGAGCATACGTGAAAGGCGACTCAAGAGAAAATGTCCACTTCGCAAACATCAGCTATTATGTAAGGGAGTATGTTACTCCCCGAAACTATAGAGGCAATATCCCCTAGGCTAGAGTGGTGTATTATGACTGATTTATGACCTAACGGTTGACGTTAAAATAATATAAATGAAATAATAATATAAATATAAATAATAAATAATAATATAATATATAATAATATATAATAATAAATAAATATAAATATAAATAAATAATAATAAAACCAAAATAAACCAAAACCGAATCAAATCTAACGACGACCCCTTATGACGTTTCTGCCCCCATGATGACGCGAGTGCGCCAGACGCCGGTACCACTCGGTAACATACGTCAGCAACACAAGGTAGACGCCGGTACCACTGGTAACATACGTCAGCAACACAAGGTAGCAAGCTCGCGGGCAGGAAGTAGTTCCTCTACTTCAAGATAGAAACTCTCACATCCCTACAAGGTTTACAAGACATCACATCCCCTTCGAAATTCCGAATTCAAGACACCTACAACACATTAGCCATTGACACAGAAATTTCCATCAACGACATGAAACTTCAAGCTGTTTATGACAGTTTACCATTATGACTCATTAATCACTCTTGTCACCTTTCCTCTATAGTTTTGTATTTTATAACCTTATACCATATCTTATCATCTTATTATTAGTTTTTCTCATTCATCTTGGTATCTCAGACTTTTTTTATATCTACAATGGGGAATGTTCCTGAACTTTTTTATCACTCCACTACGTAAAGGACTTCATTCTTTACACGTTAATCAAATTTTTTATAACTAAGATAACATTTTCATTTATAAAAGTAAGCTGAAAGTTGCACCAATAATAAAGTCGGGAAAAACAAGCCATTACGTAACTATTAGCTATTATTGCGAATTGGCTTATAAGCAAATACCGTAATATAACACAAAAGTGTTATATTACGGTATTTGTTATAAGGTAATGCCTAACAGTGATAATATTAACTGTGTAATCTATTGAAGGCGGTAGTTAAATGCCTACAGGGTTGGCTTGGTCGCTTTGATTTAAAGTCCCCCACTGAAACTCAGTTATATAACTGAGTGGATAGACTCTAAATAAAATGTATTCATTTATTTATTATTCATTGATCTCTAGACCTAATTCTTGACATCACGTGCTGTTTGTGCGGGAAATAAAATACTACAAACTTTGTGCCTCAAAAGAATTAAAAATATTTTCTTTAAATTGGTTTTAATTGCAGTAATGGTGTTTTTAAGTGTTTTGCTATCCATTTCTTACACCCACGTCAATTTGGACTTAGTGAGCATTCCCTATTCTGTTACTCAAGTTTTACTTACTGTAGTTATTGTATTTATTGTATACTTATGTACATGTATGATTTTGTGTAGAGATTGTGAAGAGAGTGATGCAATCGTCGTTGCTCAAAGATAAGCCAAGACAGTTTGATTCTGGATGGTGTCACATGATCATAAACCTTTAAGATATTACATATCAATTTTGAAGCAAGCATTCTGAACTTTCTGCAGTTTTGTGGTGTGTGTGAGATTGTTGCTGTAAGTTACATCACAGTCATCAGTCGTGGAGAAAATGAGAGATTGCATAAGCATGAGTTTTATCTTTGTTGGTAAGAAATTCCTAAGACTCTTGAGATAGTGCATTGTTCTAAATGACTTTTGACAAATAAGAGATAAGAGTGAATCATTTGTCTTATTATACAGCACGTTAGTACCATGTTACAAAGAACTACATCTTAATCAAAGAAATGGTGACAATGAAATTGCTAATGATACTATGAGATAAAAAAGAGAATTGATTATGAACAGTACACAATTATATCAAAAATATAAATATTAAGATAAATAGTAATAACGCATGTCAAAATAACAACAGTATTGTTTGAAAGCTATAAAACCATTACAAAATGTATAAACTTCATGAAAAATAATATATAAACTATTTGATCCAACCAATCATACAGAATAAATGTTTTTCAATAAATAAATAAATAAATTAAATAAATGAAATATATAAATAAATAAATAAATAAATAAATAAATGATAATAAATTGTATTTAGAGTCTGGCTGCATATTATGCAGAAAGCACATTTTGTGTAATCTTTTTATAATAAGAAAATTTTATAATTGTTTTAATTTAACCAAACTAAGTGAAAAGCAAACGATGACGGAAAAAACTTGATAATCTGTAGTTGTATATGTTTGTAGTATTTCTAGGTGATATCAACCAAATAGTATCTATAGCTATTATGTCCATAACGTTTTTGTAAGGTTGCCCGCAGTAGTGTAAACCTACACATAACCAAGATTTACCCGGGGTGAAACTTTTCAGGTGACTTAACGTTACGAGTATTGTAAAGGGAATGCCCGAGGGCTTTTTAAAACGACTCAATCACAAACAAAAATATATGATAACCGACAGTGTTGGCTCGAGCGACTCTGATTCGGGAGGTCCCGGGTTCGAATACCGTCGAGATCGACAATTCTGATTGAAGATTTTTTCGAGGTTTTCCTAAGTCGTTAATGCGAATGCAAGGGATTGAGTCCTCGGACTCAAAGCCTCGGACATCCCTTCACAATTGTCCTATCCGCAATATACCTAGTTAGTTACCTGAAAGGGGCATACAAAGTACCCTGTCCCTATAGCTGGTTTATTTATTATTTCCGGCTGTGGGACTCGAACCCAAGACCTGTCGAATCAGAGTCCAGCTCTGGCTGGCTGGGCTGCACGTAACAACACGAATGCCGGAGCCAGCTTCGTCTATCTCATAGAGAATGTGTTAGTAACAGCTTCTCACTCGAACCACGTTGCTATGTTATTAGTCGAACCGGTCGCTCTGGCAACGAGATAAGTGGGACGACCTTGACGCTGTTTCCGATGAGATGTAGCATCCAACATCTTTCAGTCGCCAGGCGTCTTCAGTCTCGACCAGTCGAATCCCGGTGAGTAAACCACAGTACATAGCTTTTACTTTTCAGTAATTCAGTTTCGTACCATTCAAGTTGCTACTAGGAAAACGTCAAAGTCGTTGTTAGACGAGTGAGCGAGTGAGTGAGCCATGTGTTGAGTACCCGGTAACATTCCCTGTCTTCCCCCTACCTTAGGCCTCCCTAAACTACCATAGGCTATAAAGGAGCATTATGTCCTTACAAAAACAAACTTAAAAACACTTTTATTTATATCAATATAATTTTCAAACTTAAATGCAAATATTCCCGGGTACTCAACATATGACTTGCTCACTCGTCTAATAACGACATTGGCCTTTTCCTTGTCTAGTTGGCTAGGTCGCCCATATACCTGATATGTGGGAGACCTGGGTTCAATTCCCTGGTGGGAAAGATTCTGTAATTTCTGGATTGTATTTTTAAAATTATTGAACATGTTTTAAAATGCATATAACGCAGTGTAGTCTATCATCTGTGACAATACTATGGAAAACATATGCCTAGTTAGTACGAAATTCGTGTAAATATTGCAAGGTTTACTCAATCTCCCAGCGTATTGGGGGGTGGGGTACCTTGAGAGTGCAATATTCAATACACCTTGGACACTGCATTTCACAGCCAGACAAATAACAAACAAATATTTTTTTCAAAAACAAAACCATTGTCGTTAAAACAATTCCTACACATTAGCAGCCTATTTTATTACAACGCTTTTATTAGCTTCATGTGTTTGTCTGTCTGTCTGGACGGAATCTTATAATCGATATTTCACCCACTTCCCAATGTCCGATCGAGCTGAAATTTTTCACACATACGTATTTTTGATGACAATAGATGAATCAATTAACAGATTCACTAATTAATCAATTAATTCATCGTAGTTAATTAACCAAACAAAGTTCATATGGGAAATTAGTCACAGCTAGTAAGGATGGGCCAACCAGATGCAGAAATTCGGACACGACCAGTGAGCACATATTCGAGTATAAAATAATATTACATGAAAAAAATAATTTTTTAAAACAACGCTTAGGGTTAAATGTACTAAAAAGTAAAAAATAAATTTTCGCCCAACAAATTTCTGTCTTACTCGGAAATCAAAAGCGTTGGGCGCTTACGGTATTGACATATTACAGAATTTTGTTGTTCATGGAAGGAAAGCGCCCAACGCTTTTAATTTTCGAGTAAGGCAGAAATTTGTTGGGCGAAAATTTATTTTTTACTTTTTAGTACATTTAACCCTAAGCGTTGTTTTAAAAAAATTATTTTTTTCATGTAATATTTTTTCAATTTATTATTTCTTGTAGGTTTAAATCGAAATGGATCTAGCCGATTTTGTTAGCAGTTCTCAGTAAACTCGTTCAGGATGTCTGTTTAAAATTTCAGCGCAATCTGTTCAGCGATTCGGCTGATTTTCGATGTACACGCACGCACACAGACTCACAGAGCGCCATTTGAGTTGAATGGACACTCAGTAGCTTCGCTCCCTCGTTTGATTAACGCAAAATTTTATATTTTGGCACACCTAACAGCATTGACTAGACTGTACGAAGTTCGAAATCCTAATGAAATTAGCTTGGGAAAGCAACAATTCGAGCCGAAAATGTTTCAAAACTACAAATGTTTCAATCAATACAGATATTTTCTGTGCCATACTAAAAAATGTGATACCAATCGTACACTGCCTATTTTATCAATTTTGGCCCCGTTTGGTCACGCACAATTTTGAAATAGGGCTAATAGTTAAAAATTTCAAAATGGTCTGTACTTTGAGGGCTTGCAGCTGCTCGGCTTGCAGGCAAAAAAAAAAAACAATGACTTATAGAAAAAAGAGCTATGCTCGAGAAATATTTATTTTTTGTAGGTTGGTGAAACCATAACATTAATAATGAAATGTTGATTTCCCTCCATGTAATTTAGCTAGGCCGCTTCCCTTACGCGTTTCCCAGTCGCGTTGATGGATGAGCTTTCAGGGTTGATTACCGTTTGTCCTGAAAGGCTGAAAGTACGATTTCTATGAGAAATCTTTCTTCAATTGTCTCTTAAATCATAACATATCTAAGTTCCGTGATTTCAAACGTTCCCATAAAGTTTCATCAAGATCAGAGTAGCCGTTTGCCCGGTCGCGGGCCAAATATCACGAAAATATCACATTAAAAATCGAAAAAAGTCGTAAAAGTACGATATTCCTGAGAAATATTTCTTCGGTTGTTGTAAAAAACTTAGCAGATCTAAGTTTTGAAATTTCGAAGGTCCCTGACAATGCCAATCACCATGTGATCCATATTTTATTAGTTCACTTTACTTTTATGACACGTTCATAGCAGAATTATAAATACTACAAACAACTTTCATACATACAACTTAAATTAATGATATAAATGATGGTATGATTAAACAGAAAATTAATGAAAAACATTTTTATAAAATATGATAATCGACTAGTACTTGTAATTGTACACACTATAACTGAAACTTCAAAAAATTAATTAATGGAGTATAGCAAGATTTTGACAAAAGGAATTCTGATAGTTTGGTTTGGAAAGTCAAATGTGATGGTAATTATGTAAGTAACATACTTTGCATTATGTTTCCTTGCAGTACGTCAAGACAATTGTCAGCAATGGGTATCGCCCTCTACCAGACGAAGATTAGCCCTCCAGTGAGAGGGGTGCTGCTGGCCATCAAAGCTCTGGGGCTGGATGTGGAACTAAAGGAAGTTGACCTTATGAACGGTGGACACATGGACCCAGAGTATGTTAAGGTAATACACGGACACCTAGGACTACTAACTAATATAATCTATAGTTAATAAAACAATTGCATGTATAACACATCTACAACGAACACACAACGACAAGAACGTACAGAGACATCCCAGCTGAAAAATGTTGTCAAGAACTTGTTTATGGTAAGATCTTGTTAAGAACTTGTCAAGAACTCGGTTTGAAACAAGATCTTATGTAGGCAAAGGCCACACATACATAAATAGCTACATATAGCTGCCATCGTCTTGTTCAGGCCTCAGGCTATGTGAGTATTTACAACCACTAATATTAGTGTTAATGCTGCACTCGGTGTGTTCCAGATGAACCCTCAACACACAGTCCCAACGTTGGATGACAACGGCTTCCACATCTGGGACAGGTGAGTTAAGCAGTGACGTGGGAAATAATGTGGGGGGAGGGTGATGGTATTTAGCCTGGTTGCTTAGACAAACCATTCGGGGTTTAGTGAAAGAGGCGTGAATTTTGGATCATTTACTCAGAAAAACGTGCAGAGTAATTAGCCAGGTGGTCTCAATCGATTTTTGCCCCCCTTCAGGGGTGACCATGGTGCAAAGTTAGGGGTTGACATTATTTTCAAATGGACTAGGGGAGGGGTGAGCCTTATAGAAGTAAAAGGGTGGTATTTAAACATTTTGTTTAAGTATTTAATTAATTTAATTATTTAAATCTAAAAAATGTATTATTTTTAACAGAGGTGTCCAGAATTGTTATTTCGAAAGTTCATTCAGAATGCTAATACCTAAGTAGGCCTATAGCTTGTGATGATTCATCTTTCGGGGATAAGTGATAGAAGCGTGAATTTTGGATCATTTATTTAGAAAAATGCCATGAGTCATTTGCCCGTGGGTCCGCATCGAAAAATGTTCCCGTTCAGGGGTGACCATGGTGCAAAGTTAGGGGTAGACATTATTTTCAAATGGACTAGGGGTGAGCCTTATAGAAGTAAATGGGTGGTATTTAAAAATTTTGTTTGTATTTATTCAATTTAATTATTTAAATCTAAAAATAAAAAAATAAAATTTAACAGGGGTGTCCAGAATTGTTTTTTCGAAAATTCGTTCGTCGGTCGGCCTATAGCTTGTGATGATTCATCTTTCGGGGATAAGTGATAGAAGCGTGAATTTTGGATCATTTACTCAGAAAAATGCAATGAGTCATTTGCCGGTGGGTCCACATCGAAAAATGTTCCCGTTCAGGGGTGACCATGGTGCAAAGTTAGGGGTAGACATTATTTTCAAATAGACTAGGGGTGAGCCTTATAGAAGTAAAAGGTTGGTATTTAAACATTTTGGTTAAATATTAATTCAATTTAATTATGTAAATCTAAAAAATGTATTATTTTTAACAGGGGTGTCCAAAATTGTTACATTTGCCCTTATTTCTAAAATACGTTCAAAATACTAGGAAGCATAGCTTGTGATGACTCATTTGAAAGGAATTTAAACACTGAACACGAATTTCATACAGATTCAAAAGTCAAGGTCACCGGGGTCAATCAGGGTCACGACCTTTGAAATTTATTTATTATGTTGTGTTAAATCCTCGGCCACAGACGCAAGTCACGGTTTGATTCCGACAATCAGAAACCAAACTCGAGTCTACCAAATATCAAAATTGTTTCTTTATGGACGGAATCAGATAATTCAAAACCACGCGGAAGTCGAGTAGTCCAGTCGAGTCTCACACCCCTGCTTGTGTGGCACATCTTTGTAATAGCTTTTGATAGGGGACAAAGAACAGCGCGCTTTCAATTTCAGAGGCCAATCAATAGGTGTCTTAAGAGCAGTATCCTTGTACCTATAAACTCTAATATAAAGCCATAAAGATTAGACTAACTTACACAATTGATTACACAATCGTGGTCAGCATACATTTTGATTTAAAATGAGTGGTTACAACCTATGGTTTCGCAATTAACAGTATATTGGAAAACTCGACACGACCCAGAAAGTAATTTTGTACAACCCTGAATATAGAATTGATCTTTTATGTACATATATTATCCTGGACGAACGATCAGGGTAAAAAGTATCAACATAAACACTTTTATATGGTCTGTTCAAGGTGATTGGACAACAAAATAATAAATAAGTTTCAAAGGTCGTGACCCTGATTGACCCCGGTGGCCTTGACTTTTGATTATGTATGAAATTCGTGTTCAGTGTTTAAATTCCTTTCAAATGAGTCATCACAAGCTATGCTTCCTAGTATTTCGAACGTATTTTAGAAATAAGGGCAAATGTAACAATTTTGGACACCCCTGTTAAAAATAATACATTTTTTCATTTACAATTACATTTTTTTGTTCAGTGTTTAAATTCCTTTCAAATCAATCATCACAAGCTATAGGCCTACTTAGGCATTTTGAACAAATTTTCGAAATAACAATTCTGGACACCCCTGTTAAAATAATATTTTTTTTAGATTTAAATAATTAAATTGAATAAATACTTAAACAAAATGTTTAAACACCACACTTTTACTTCTATTAGGCTCACCCCTAGTCCATTTGAAAATAATGTCAACCCCTAACTTTGCACCATGGTCACCCCTGAACGGGGGCAAAAATCGATTGGGACCACCTGGCAAATTACTAAGCACGTTTTTCTGAGTAAATGATCCAAAATTCACGCCTCTATCACTAAACCCCGAACTTAAGCCTGTTTGGTATCTAAGGAGCCGAGCTAAATTGTAATGTATGTTCATCATTGCCGAGGTAGGTTTTTATTATCGTATCGATTCGTAAATAATTGACGTGCCAAAGATGAACAAAATTTATAAATTCGTGCTTAAAGACGTCCACGCATATGCGTTTAGGGCGCTGGTACGAAGCGGATGGCTCTACGCGGACGTGGGTTTGAATCCCGCATAAGGCATGGCTTATTTTGTAGCGTGAGTTAAGCTACATAAATCCTCATCTCTATTGGTTGTAAGCTCACTCAGTCACAGAACTGTCTTTCATTGGGCGACGTTATAAATTACTGTTTCCAATCTGTTTGTAAACTAAGAACCATTCACACATCGGTTCCATGGTGTAATGGTTAGCACTCTGGACTCTGAATCCAGCGATCCGAGTTCAAATCTCGGTGGAACCTGTTTTTTTGTACACTCATTTTAACCTGTTGACATTATCATGTTGTCAGATGTGACCAAAGTAAATTTTTAACTCGAGTTTCGACCAAATAGCCAAATTGGCTTATGTAATAAGATAAGTTTATTTCAGAAAATACCGCAGACTTGACTATGCCTTATATTTAGAAGAGTATACTTTAGAAGAGTTCCTTTGCCTAATTACAAAAGGTGGTAATTTCAAACTTTAAATAACTAATACTGGGAGTGATGACTACCTGCTGCCGTGCAATGACCTCCCCCACCCCCCTTAATATTTAAGTATTTCCTAACCACCTTCAAATATGAGGAAACATATTTAAATATATGTTAGTGTACATTTAATTATATCAATAAATATTATCTTTGACCTGCATTTTAATAAACCGCGGAAAAATGATTCATCGAAATGATTCATCGGAAAATGCTCCCGTAAGTCAATAGATAATATTTAATACAGTCTAGATATTGAATTCGACCGAGCCTTGAACCCAGTCCCCTCATTCCAGACTTGAGTAAAACTCCTGGCTGGCTATAGGTGGTCTAGTGGTTCAGCACCCGCTTTATAGACCCGGGTTCAAATCCAGGTCGAGCTGGATTTTTTTATTTCTAGATTCAATGGAATTGTTTTAATGTATGCAATAATGATATTGTCAGCAATGACAAATATCTCACGACTCTACTGACATTGTACATCAATGGGCTCGCCATAGCCATACTTTGTAATTTTTGTTGTGCTATACTTAGTAGACCACTATACATTTTGTATGTGTTTTGATACAATGTATAATATTATGTTATTTTGTGCACCTTAGGTAGACCTAATTAGATTTTTTTATGTTTTTTTTTTTATAAATGGATATGGTACGCCTCTGGCCTATTGTATTTAATTCATTGTTGGTAGAGGCCTACAATACATAAATAAATATACTAAAACAAATAAATATAAAATAAGGTTAATAAAAATTAACAAAACAAAACATTTATTTTTTAAATTTAATTTAATTTTTAAAATTTAATTAAATTTTTAAAACAACCTTTGTTCTCGCTCCTCCAGCCACGCGATCAACGCCTACCTGGTGAACAAGTACGGCAAGACGGACGCTCTCTACCCCAAGGAGCCGCAACTAAGAGCGGTGGTCGACCAGAGACTGCACTTCGACTCCGGGATCCTCTTCCCCCGCCTCAAGAACACAGCTGTGAGTACAGTGTCATTCTTACTAAACCATAGGCCACAACCCCTGTCCGCTACTGCATTACACACAGTCGATGTTACAGCAGGGAACTAGGCTTGGTTGCAAATCTACACCTCCCGTCTGGGTCCGGGGTAGAATTTCGCCCAGAGCATGACTCTGCTAATCGTAAAAGACGAAGAAAGAGATAAAGTCCACGCAAACATCAGCTAGTAGGCCTATGTAAGAGAGTATTTTACTCCCTGAAACTAGAGGCGAGCTCTGGCAATCGTCGTCTCGGTCACCTCCCCCTCCCCTTGTCGAACTCCCGACGAAGACGACAATGACACTACGAACGATGACAAAAAAGATGTCTTCCGCAACGTGAGAACGTCCTCTTTCCTCCCCCCACCCTTCACGTGGCTGGTTCTGACAATCGGCCATGTTGTTCTTATTTATATCGACTGGTAAGCATGCCTAGGAACCACTTAGTAGGCAACAATAATGGCTGAACAGGATTTTGACAAAGCTTTCATCATGAAAATGCCCTTATGGTAGCTTTTATAACGCGGCATTTCTTTTAGTCTGGAAATCTTAACGATGACACGACTGACAGGAGCCACGGGAAGCTTCCTTTGACTTTGAGTCTGCTCCAAACTGCGCTCTGCTCACGATGACGTCACACTACTTTCACAGCACCTCGTGTTGTCTTTTGGCGGGAAGCCTGATTCAAAATTTTCACGTTAAACATAGGCAATAATATGAACTCGAGATATTTTTTTAAAAAAGGTGGTGTTAACATATTCGAGTTCTGGAATGAAGTCTAGTTCTTTATTTACAGTTCCCTGTGTTCCGTCTGGGAGCCAAGTCCTTCTCGGACGCCGCCAAGACTGACGTAGTCCAGGCCTACGAGTTGCTGGACGCCATCATAGGCCACAACCCCTGGGTGGCCGGAGACCAGATGACCATAGCCGACTTCTGTTGCGTCTCGTCCATATCCAGTCTCGACGTAGGTTCATAACTCTAGCCAATGATATTTAACATCTATAGTAGGCTAGATCCCCAGTCATAGGTCCACTGGCATGTCAATTAGAATCCATCTTGAAGGTCAGTTTGTATGTTAAAGTATAGGTTGTAGTGATTTGTAGCACAAATATTTTTCAAGATGGCTGTAGGTTGACAGGTGAGCATATTAGCCATTAACGCCTAAATTCCCTTATGCAATAACTTCTTATTGTTTCTCTTTGTGCATTCCCATGCTGCACAAGCCAAAACCATATCAAAACAATCCAGAAAAATACTTAATCACATTTAAAACATAATGTAAAGCACAAATTGAAACGCTAAATCACCATCTTGAATAGGTCAGATTGACGCTTCAATTTGCTACGCCAGCACCTAGACTAGAGATCTAGCCTACTATTATAGATGTTAATATCTTTGGCTCTAGCTACAGTCGCGTTGGTGGATTAGCTTCTATATCTAGTTTGGATATAGGTGTATTACATCTTCATTTGGCTCGCCATTAGCAGTCAAGTTGACAGATGAGCGTTTTAATGTCCATTCTGAAGGTAGCTTACACTGAGACCCTGCTTTCACTATACGGCAAGATTATATTATATTATATTATATTATATTATATTATTTTTATAACTGTTTTTTTTATTTACTGTTCCTTTTAATTTGTATTTATTTATATTTGATGTTCTTTATACTAAAAAATGTTATTTGAATTCTCTATCAATATCCAATATATTGACGGTTTTCGTAACTATTCTTTGTATTAATATATATTATTTAAATATGTAATCGAAGTTATTTTGACTGGATGTAATTACAATGATTTTCCCAAAAGATTTGAGAAGGTTGGATTGTAGATAGGAGAACTTTGCTGTTTCCTGAACTCTTATCTACACTCGACCATAATTCATTATTCACATTTTAATAAATGTATAACTGATGTCGGAGAGAATATATTTTCAACTAGTCCACACATTGTTAAATAATCTCATAATTTTGCACCGACTTTGTTTAAATCCACTTTCTAATGTTATCTATTCTTGAATTAATCTCGTCTCTCTCTGTACAGAGCATTGTGCCGGGGGTGGAAAAGTGCCCCAACCTGTCTGCCTGGCTCAAACGATGCAAGGCTCAGATGGTCGGATACCAAGGAAGCCAACCAAGAAGGAGTCGACATCTTCAGTAGCCTTCTGAAGAAGAAGATGGCCTCTTAATCATCTATGTCCACACTCAAAATAAAATGCATTATATTCCTAACTGCCTCTATTATAGTGAAAACCATAGACCAGAGTACGTCCTATCATAAATGTCAAACGTGTATCGATTATAGATCGATATACCTGCAGACAATTTGTGATCAATCACTGATCAATGATCAACATTTATGGTATCATGAATATAAAAGGGTTTGTGATTTTTAAAATATTTATCTTCTACGTCGACGATATTCTAAACAACCCTTTTGATTTGTATTTGGTAACTATTTATGTGCTTATGCATCTACTTACAGTAGACCTATTTAATAATGTTTTACTTTTCATACAAACGCATTTGTCCCCTCCAATGCCTACGACACACATTTGTAGCTTGTTCTGTTGTCGTTAGATAATAAACGGAATTGAAAGAATTATTTATTTAATTATGAAATTGTGCATATAAAAGGTGGGATCTAGGTCAACGAGAACTATCTTTCATCAACGGTGAGATAACAAAAAATGTCGCGATACGTTATATCAATAGTTAATGAAAACATTTAGATCACAGAGAGGGAGGGTGTGGGGGGAGAGAGAGAGGGAGAGAGAACACGTGGGAAGTTTTTATATACCTTGACACACTTTAGTTCTGATTTTATATTACATCCCTGAAGAATCTATTTTTTATTAATGACACATTCGAGGTCAAACTGCGTACCATGGTCCTAGTCACGCATTTCTGGTATAAACTTTACTTGAAAAGAATATTCCATCAATCAAAATGACTAAGTCATTGAAAACTTGTCAATAACTTTTTGATATATCCTTTGTATTTTCTGTTCTTTTCTATCAAAATGGGTTTTATCACCCCAATATTTTGAATGAAACTTTATAATATTTCCCTGTGGTTTCTATAAAGTGTATTCTACTTTGTTGTATGTTCTTCTATGACGTGACGTGAGCAATTCTAGAAAGCGGTGAGGTAAGAATGGAGCTCTGACAAGGAACATGCGTAACTAAGGTGTAAAATGAAGGTCATTGTCCAATGTGAGGGTTCAGGGTTGGCTGAACTATTAATTATAATAGATCAAAGAAGAATCGAGCATTTGTAGTTGGAGGAGGGGGGGGGGGGGGTATTACCAAGTTGATGGGTGAGCTCATACCTTATCAACATCATCACTTCCGTTCCAAACATCGTCAACGACATTTATACAATGTTTATCAGATCATTCATAATGATTCGCCCGTGAGCAATACAGAGGCTATTTGGTAAAATTAAAATTAATAAATAAAAATAAATAAATTCGTATTTAGAGTCTACCCACTCGGTCATATAACTGATTTTCAATGAAAGACAGTAAACCAAAGTGACCAAGCCAACCCTGCAGGCCCCGACGCAATCGACAAGAGAGCGATAACCAACCAAAGATCGATATTTGTAATAGGAAATGTATCACTCAGTGGTAATATAACAATGCGAACACCCGCGTATCAACGCCAGAATCAACAAGGCCGATTCAGAACAACTTTTAATGTATTATGTGCCTCGTTGCTAGGACGGCTTCAAAGTCAGCGTTTATACAAATTCCTAAGACAAGAACTGATTATAATAACGAAAGACTATCCAGTTTGTGCAGTTGTGCACCTTGTAACAAATCTTTAGTCATTACAGCCTATATAGAATTCAATTCAATTCAATCGAATTTAATTCGATTTATGTTTTTGTTTGTTTGCATAAACTATGTTATTATTCCAAGCTTTTCGCTATAATTGGTAATTAATTAAATAGGTTGTGTATTGATCATATTGTATAAAACGTCAGCGGTGGCACAATGAGATTAGGGCGCAGGTCCGAAGGGAGGACGTGGGTTCGAATCCCGAACAAGGCTTGGGTTTTTGTAATCGTCCTTCATCGGAAAAATTGCATTAATTAAGACTTTAAATATGAAAAATCAAAGCACTTATTTTTTTTAAACATCATAAAGATATTATCTATATTTGGTATTATAATTGACTCTTCCTTCATAAATAATTTTAACTTACTTGATTGGGTAAACATCATCTGAGCAGGTCACTTCATGGGTGACTCCCCCCTCCCTTCCCCCCCCCCCCACTAACTGTTGTTGTGATATTGTTTACCATCACTCAACTTCCGGCCTTGCATTTCCAATCAGATTCTACTTGTCCCTCTGAATTATACATCACACGCCACGCCACGGTGCGGTGTTGTGTTGTAAACACGTTGTGTAGTGCGTAGCTTTATAATTAGAGGGTTGGGTTGTGAACTCAAGTGTTTGTTCCGCGTGACGTTATCTCGCATCTCCAGGGTTATAGGGGTGTATCGTGCCCTGCAGGCCAGGGGAGGATTCGTAAACACGATCTAAACAGGACATCGAACCGGATCGGGTTTGATTTCCGTTCGGGTTCAACGCAATTGTTTCGTTTAGAAGGGGTGGTTGAACTAAATGTCGAAATTAAATTAAATTAATTGATTTTTTCACTTAAAAAAAAACTTCGACCAAACCAGGCTTTCACGCAGAATGTAATAATGTTGGCCCAGGGTGCAATTCATGCCCCTCTTCTTATAACCAGGTATTTTAGAGTTACGACAATATTGTGAAGGGATGTCCGAGGGTTGTTTAAACAGGACTCAATCCCTGACTGAGGAAACCCTCGGAAAAAAACTATCTGTTAGGATTGCCAGTCTCGAAGGGATTCGAACCCGAGACCTCCCGAATTAAGAGTGAAGCGATTAACGCTCGAGCCAACACGGTCGCTAACGTAGACTAAAGAGTCTGGATCACTTGGAAGCTCTAGCGTTTGTCCTATCGGGTTGTGGTTTGCACTAAAATGTCAAGTAAGATGTGTGATTGTCGCTATCAGACCATTTTTTCGAAATAGTGCTACTTTTTTCAGTAACGGACAATATGCCACCTAAAGGTAATTTCCCAAGGTTGTGTAAAGGCGATAACTATTTAAAATCTTAAGATGTGCTCTTATAGCGACTTTAGCTCATCCTTTATAAACACCACCCCAAACATTCAAATTTTATGGGTGAACATTGGGGTCGAAAAGTGATCAAGAATGTATTTAAATAAGCTGGATTTGACGATCAAGCCAATTTTTAAATGGACATTTAACATTGTAAAAAAGGTGGCCTGGGCGTACGTGTACAAAAGCAGCACCAGAGATGATTAATTTATAATATTACAATAAATAATCTGTAGCGATACAGTAAACGTATGTTATGCATTCGGTTTCTTTCAAGAGTCATATCTCTTCGCTTTTGTACACTATCGATCATAAGTAAATCAAAGGTTCCTGTTGTAAATAAATAAATAAATAAATAAATAATAAATAAATAAATAAATAAATAAATAAATAAATAAATAAATACAATCGTATTTGGAATCTACCCACTCAGTCATGTAACTGATTTCAAGTGGGGGACAGTAAACCAAAGCAAACAAGCCAACCCTGTCGGCCCCGACGCAATCGACGAGTGAGCAATAAGCCCAATAACCAAAACTAAGATTGGTTATTTTAACAGGAGATATAGCAATCAGTGGTATGGACAGTGCCATAGATATCTTAACACCTATAGTAGGCTAGATACGCAGTCTCCAATACCTCCGCACAGGCGCGAGTGTACCAAATTGAAGTGTCAATCTCACCCATTCAAGATGGCGGTTTGGCGTTTTAATTTATGCTTTTTTAATGCAATAAAGGTATTTTACGGGAGTGTTGGATATGGTTTTAGCTTGTGCAGAATGGTATTGAACAAACAGAAACAATGCAAAGTTATTGCATAAGGGAATTTAGTAATCATTTGGTGTTAAAGTCTGATATGCTCACCTGCCAAACTGGCGGCCATCTTTAAAAATATTTTTTCGATTAATCGCTCCTATCTAATTAACATGCAAACGCACCCATTCAAGATGGCTTCCAATTGTCCCGGAAGTGGACCGCTGACTGCTAGTCTAGCCAATTATATGGGATGTCTATGGACAGTGCGAACACACCGCGGATCAACGCCAGATCAAGAAGGCCGATTCAGAACAACTTTGAACGTATTATGTGCCTCGTTACTAGGACGGCTCCAAAGTCACCGTTTACACATTCCTAAGACAAGAACAGCTATATACTATCTGTATCTATCTACTTATACTATACCCAGCCCATTGATTTACTTCTGTCGAGGGTGTACATTCATAACAATCGCAAGATTACATACAATCTTAATCGTGTTGGGAAATATTGTCTAAATGGAAGACGACAAACTTGCATAGATGTGTGTCAATATGGCGTAAGAAACATACACTGGCGAGTGCCAATCAAAACACGCAACATGTTATAATAATGTTTCTGAAACAAAGTAAATGAATCATAGATGACAATGGATGAATGAACAATGAATGTGTGTTTTATCGTAATCGTTCTTTAGATGTAGTGATTACAAATCTAAAGTTCGTCAGTATTGGTTACATCTTAGTCAACTGATAAGGAAGCTGTGACGGGTCATTTATTAGTCATATTAGTAACTCCATGGAAAGTGAATGAGGAATTGGTGGATTGGACATCGAAATAAGATCAAACACACTTTCTTTTTTTTGTAAGTATAAGTGCAATAATGCCAGCAGTGGCGTATCCAAGGGGGGGGAGAGGGGGGACAAAACCCCCCCCTTTTGAAAAAAAAAGTGTAAAGTGTAAAAATAAAATAACTACAAATTACCATCTGACTAAAAGAGGATTTTAGTAGATACAAAGTTGGTTATTTTGATGCTTTAAAACGCACAGATTTTCACCAAAATGACCTTGAAAGTGAAAACTTTTAGATTAAAAACAGGATTTTTGTAGATAAAAAGTTGGTGATGCTTAAAAACGCACAGATTTTCACCAAAATACCCTTGAAATAGAAAACTTTTAAATCAAAAACAGGATTGTAGTAGATAAAAAGTTCGTCATTGTGATGATTTAAAACGCACAGATTTTCACCAAAATGACCTTGAAGAAGAAAATTTTTCCGGGGGGCAAGCCGGACCCCCCACTTAGCCTTCGGCACATCTATGAAAAAATGATAAAACCCCCCCCTTTATGAATTCCTGGATACGCCACTGAATGCCAGCAGTGAGCAATGTGTTACCATGGTGTTACTGAGGAAGAAGAGGTAGATACCGAAAGTATTGATGGAATATCCGAGGCAGATTGAGATTAGAGACACCGACATTGATGGGAACTTTTGTTTATCACAGAACAAGTTCTTACAATGATTCCAGGCCTAGATGAATGTGTGCCTGAGGAAGGTGGAGAAGACCACGAAATAAGAATAACACAAATAAATAATCTGTTCAGTGGAACTCCTTGTACAAGTGTTGACTGACGAAGGTGAGTCGGAGACCGAAAATGTTGTTAACAATTACACTACCGAGTCCGACCAATGACTTATTGACGAAGGAGTGATGGAGAACACCGACAATGTTCTTGTCATTCAGACGTCAACCCAGTGGCTGGAGGTTTGTATGAGAGGATACAGCATATCACCTGGACACTCGGTTTCCCTAGCTTGGCGGTGACCGATCAGAGAATAGTCAGGTCTGATCTTGTTCAGACTAACTCCACAGTCGATCAGACTCTGTACAGTTTCCAGGGCGGCGGAGTTCGGCACGTGGGCTAGGGACAGACGTACAGCATTAACACATGTGGACGTTATCGAAGTAAGCAAACTTAATATAAAAGAGGACAATCAATACATGAACTACACAATTGAACAAAGTTCGAGTTTTCGCCGCGTCGCGAGTAAACCTTGTACGCACCTCGACGTTTCGTCACCTATGTAGGTAACATTTTCACGAGAGCTCAGACTGACTAGTTTGTTGCAGCCTCTCCTCTTCGGCGGTGACATCTGATTGGATGGGGTGGCACACGTGATGGAGTGGGGGTAGTTTTCTCCCCTGGTTGGAGAGTTGTTACGTCACGTGTGCCACCCCATCCAATCAGAAGTCACCGCCGAGGAAACAAACTAATCAGCCTCAGTTCTCGTGAAAATGTTACCCACAGAGGTAA
Organism: Sweltsa coloradensis; assembly: GCA_024449915.1. Taxonomy (NCBI): domain Eukaryota; kingdom Metazoa; phylum Arthropoda; class Insecta; order Plecoptera; family Chloroperlidae; genus Sweltsa; species Sweltsa coloradensis. Next base: position 280,860 of record JAMZAV010000513.1, read on the forward strand.
CGAAACGTCGAGGTGCGTACAATGTGAACTAGCGACGCGGCGAAATAGCCCGAAACTCATATATAACTTTGTTTCAATATAAACGGGCCGCGAAAGTTTAAAATGTGAACTATTATCTACATCAATGAACGTAGGATAATATAATGACTTACTGGTGAATGTTCCTATGATACATATGCCGATGCTCCTGTTGTTGTAGGGGGGCGCGTGAGCCCCCGTCAGGTCCCAGCCCCTACCCTCGTACACGTTGCCGTCCTCCCCCACCAGGAAGTTGTACCTGTCGCGAGGCTACGAGCTATTATCTACGTCAATGAACGTAGGTGAATATAATGACTTACTGGTGAATGTTCCTATGATACAGATGCCGATGCTCCTGTTGTTGTAGGGCGGCGCGTGAGCCCCCGTCAGGTCCCAGCCCCTACCCTCGTACACGTTGCCGTCCTCACCCACCAGGAAGCTGTACCTGTCGCGAGGCTACGAGTTATTATCTACGTCAATGAACGTAGGTGAATATAATGACTTACTGGTGAATGTTCCTATGATACATATACCGATGCTCTTGTTGTTGTAGGGGGGCGCGTGAGCCCCCGTCAGGTCCCAGCCCCTACCCTCGTACACGTTGCCGTCCTCACCCACCAGGAAGTTGTACCTGTCGCGAGGCTACGAGCTATTATCTACGTCAATGAACGTAGGTGAATATAATGACTTACTGGTGAATGTTCCTATGATACAGATACCGATGCTCTTGTTGTTGTAGGGCGGCGCGTGAGCCCCCGTCAGGTCCCAGCCCCTACCCTCGTACACGTTGCCGTCCTCCCCCACCAGGAAGTTGTACCTGTCGCGAGGCTACGAGTTATTATCTACGTCAATGAACGTAGGATAATATAATGACTTACTGGTGAATGTTCCTATGATACAGATACCGATGCTCTTGTTGTTGTAGGGCGGCGCGTGAGCCCCCGTCAGGTCCCAGCCCCTACCCTCGTACACGTTGCCGTCCTCCCCAACCAGGAAGTTGTACCTGTCGCGAGGCTACGAGCTATTATCTACGTCAATGAACGTAGGTGAATATAATGACTTACTGGTGAATGTTCCTATGATACAGATGCCGATGCTCCTGTTGTTGTAGGGCGGCGCGTGAGCCCCCGTCAGGTCCCAGCCCCTACCCTCGTACACGTTGCCGTCCTCACCCACCAGGAAGTTGTACCTGTCGCGAGGCTACGAGTTATTACAGTACATTGAGAACAATCATCAACATATCGAAACAATTAGAAGAATATATCACTTGAATGCTAATTTTAGTTGTTAAAATAAGGTGTGTCAATCAATTACGTGATCTGTTGATCTAGTAACATTTTCAATTCAATTCAATTCAATTCAATTCAAATGCGTTTTATTTCATTAGCAATTGCAAAAGCATTGCTCACTTAAAAATACATAGTTCATGTACAAGTCTTGAAATACGCTTTAACTAATTCTAAATCTACTTACAAAATACCTTAATTTTACATATTTAATTCTACATGCAAAATACAATATTACATGTTATTCATTTTGCATTCAAAATAAAATTTACATATTTCATTACATATATTTAAAACAATAATATTTCCTCATCGTCCTCAATTTTTAGTTGTTTATCGTCAAAATTAAATTTGTAATACAATATTCACAAGATAATTTCTTATCATTTAATTATTCATAGACTCTATTTAAATACAATACAATAATTACAAAAATTTCTTCTCAGCGTTATATTTTTACCCTCTTATCTTTCACCTCAAATTTTTAATACAAAATTCACAAGAGCAGTCTTTACCATCTTGAAATTCTTTTATACTATAAAACCCATGAAAAATTAGATATTGTTTAACGTTTATTTTAAATTTGTCTCTATTTATGTTGAGGTCTTTTAATTTAGTTGGTAAATTGTTAAAAAGAATAACACCAGCTTTAACTGGGTCTCTGTTTGATAGGTTGAGTCTGTGTTGGGTTTGGTGTAAATTACTGTTAATCTTGTATTCTGGTTATGTATAAAACTGTTTCGGGTAAAATGAGATGGATTATCTTTGACAAATGTAAGAATTTCGAGAATGTATAAGCAAGGTACGGTTAATATATTCAGCTGCACAAAAAGTTTTCTGCAAGATGATCTATAACTTTTCCGACCTAAAATTCTGACAGCCTTTTTTTGACATTTGAATATGTCTTGAGCAAATGTAGACCCACCCCAAATTAATATACCATATAGTATAATAGATTGTACGTTTGCAAAAAATGCTGTTCTGTAGATAGGGTAACTCACTTGATGTGACATTTTATAAACTAAATTAAAGTCTTTGTTTAAAACTAGATATACTTCTTGTAAATATGAGATTCCGCAGGATATTATGAGAGGACATTTCATATGCAGGCTAATATTATGCGAAATTTAATTTCTTTATCTTATCTTATCTTATCATGAACCAAACTTTGAATTGTTTGCTGGACTAGTGTTGTATTTACGTGAAAGAATAAAATTAATGGAAAATTAAACAAAAAATAAAGAAAATATGGTTTGAGAACACGTGTACGTGTGCGTGTGCGTGTGCGTGTGCGTGTCCGTGTGCGTGTGCGTGTCCGTGTCCGTGTGCGTGTACGTGAACTAGGTCCTGACCAGCCTCCTCCCCAGCTCACCCGATGTCGTCCCACTGGTTGGTGTCCATGTGGAGGTCCTGGAAGGACCGGACGAGTCTGGAGCACGAGTCCTGATCTGTGCACCCCTGAGAGGCAGAGTGGTGGATCACCGTCCAGGGGGTGGGGGTGACGACCAGGGGGTGGGTGGCCAGGGGAGGGCGAGCACCCCACTCGGCGCGACTGATGATGGCAGGACAAGCTACAACACAATCATAATGTTACGTTGTGGTTTAGCATTTCCACACATTGTTGGTATACAATCAGTATAGCTCTGTTGGGGTACAATCAGTACGAGAAGCCGGAGGTTCTGGGTTCGATCCCCAGTCGGGGCAGTTTTTTATATGACAATCGTTATTGGTTATTTTTTTAAAATCATTTTATTGTTTTATGTTTATATGTTTTTATGTTTTTGTTTATGTGTTATTGGTCGCTTTGATTTACTGTCCCCCCCCTGAAATTCAGTTATATAACTGAGTGGGTAGACTCTAAATACAATTTATTTATTTATTATTTATTATTTATTAATCAGTTAAAGCACAATTCTAGATATAAGTTTTCTTATTTTAATTTACTCATAGAGACGCTTGAGTTCTCTCCACAAGTTCAAATGTCTCAGTCTGCTAGTGAGTGTTCAAAGGAACACAGTACGTACGGACCTCCAAGGTGAACCCTGTCAAGTATCAAGGTTCTCTCCACAAGTTCAAATGTCTCAGTCTGCTAGTGAGTGTTCAAAGGAACACAGTACGTACGGACCTCCAAGGTGAACCCTGTCAAGTATCAAGGTTCTCTCCACAAGTTCAAATGTCTCAGTCTGCAGTGAGTGTTAAAGGAACACAGTACGTACGGACCTCCAAGGTGAACCCTGGCAAGTATCAAGGTTCTCTCCACAAGTTCAAATGTCTCAGTATGCTAGTGAGTGTTCAAGGAACACAGTACGTACGGACCTCCAAGGTAACCCTGTCAAGTATCAAGGTTCTCTCCACAAGTTCAAATGTCTCAGTCTGCTATGAGTTTTTCAAAGGGAACACAGTACGTACGGCCTCCAAGGGAAACCCTGTCAAATATCAAGGTTCTCTCCACAAGTTCAAATGTCTCAGTCTGCTAGTGAGTGTTCAAAGGAACACAGTTTTGTACGAACCTCCAAGGTGAACCCCGTCAAGTATCAAGGTTCTCTCCACAAGTTCAAATGTCTCAGTCTGCTAGTGAGTGTTCAAAGGAACACAGTACGTACGGACCTCCAAGGTAAACCCTGTCAAGTATCAAGGTTCTCTCCACAAGTTCAAATGTCTCAGTCTGCTAGTGAGTGTTCAAAGGAAAAACAGACGTACGGGCCTCCAAGGTAAACCCTGTCAAGATCAAGGTTCTCTCCACAGTTCAAATGTCTCAAATCTGCCAGTGAGTGTTCAAAGGAACACAGAACGTACGAACCCTCCAAGGTAAACCCTGTCAAGTATCAAGGTTCTCTCCCACAAGTTCAAATGTCTCAGTCTGCTAGTGATTTTTCAAAGGAACACAGTTCGTACGGACCACCAAGGTGAACCCTGTCAAGTATCAAGGTTCTCTCCACAAGTTCAAATGTCTCAGTCTGCTAGTGAGTGTTCAAAGGAACACAGTACCTACGGACCTCCAAGGTAAAACCCGTTTAAGTATCAAGGTTCTCTCCACAAGTTCAAATGTCTCAGTCTGCTAGTGAGTGTTCAAAGGAACACAGTACGTACGAACCTCCAAGGTAAACCCTGTCAAGTATCAAGGTTCTCTCCACAAGTTCAAATGTCTCAGTCTGCTAGTGAACGTACGGACCTCCAAGGTTTAAAACCCCGTCAAGTATCAAGGTTCTCTCCACAAATTTTAAATGTCTCAGTCTGCTAGTGTGTTCAAAGGAACACAGTACGTACGGACCTCCAAGGTAAACCCTGTCAAGTATCAAGGTTCTCTCCACAAGTTCAAATGTCTCAGTCTGCTAGTGAGTGTTCAAAGGAACACAGTACGTAAAACTACGAACCTCCAAGGTGAAACCCTGTCAAGTATCAAGTAGCCCTACCTATCAATTAGCGGGTTAGAAATCTTGTAGTATTATTAATGCGATATTATTGACAGCAGAAGCTTAAGCCCGCTTTGTAAAAACAATGCCTTCTTGTGATTGTGATGGTGTCGAAAGCAAGTAAATTCTGTAAACGGATCCCTGTTGGATATCGATGTGGGATTTAGGATCATGCCATTTGAATATATTATTGGCTTATTTAAACATGCTATGAATATATTAAATAATGACTGACGAAAACACAACATATCCACGCTTTGATTGTGATTTAAAGCCACGTATGACAATGTATATTTTCGATGTCTCCTTCACTTGCGTTACCACAGTAGTTAATTTCAGGGCGGTCGCGTCCACCCACTTCTTTTTTGGAAAAAGTTTTTTTGATTTTTGCACTACACATTACACAACGATAGTATTTCAGTATGGCATTCAGTCCCGTATTTTTTCTGAAACGCTCAAAAATCACTCTAAAAACCCTGATTATAAAAAAACCGTTGAGTTGGGGGGTTGGCCCTAAACCCCCCTGCTGCTGTTTTTGCCTAAAATCGCTTGTCCAGCAAACTTCACTTTAAATAAATAAAATAAATTGTATTTAGAGTCTACCCACTCAGTTATGTAACTGATTTTCAGTGGGGACATTAAACCAAAGTGACCACGCCAATCCTGTAGAATATGAAATATGTACCCTACCCACGACCTCGCCCTCCCCCCGAGGAAATATATCGTCAAGCGTCCACCCACATATTAGTTTAGAAATTAACCACTGCGTAACCATCGTCGACGATCATAGCAATGGTGGTTTCCATGATTAACTCTTGGCTATAATGTTTAACTGAGGGGTTTACATATGTTTTCATTTCCGCACACGTCATTGTGTCATGTCATGTCATGTCAAAGACTTCTATGAGACTTGGACAGGTGAAGGCGCGGTTTTGCATATTTCATCAGCAGGACTCGCTTTAGAATACTTAGCAAGGACAATGCCCCTCTTGCTTTGAGAAGTCTGATAACAATGAGTAGGCTCGATGTACAGAACACTTCCTGGCAATAAGTTACTTATAGATAGTGTGATCGATTCTCTCGCACATTGCATGCTATAGTACATGGCTTGTAGTTGTAGGAAAGAACATATCGGACATACTGAAACATTGCGGAACGAACGGAAAAAGATCCTGCGAGGAATATTATTTATTTTTATTTATGTATTTATTTATTTATGTAACGTATATCCTATTCAGTATTCAGTTGTAAAAAACGCTGTAATTTAATCTCAATATGACAAATTTCTTTGTGTTAATAATATTGTTTTCATAAGTTTTATGTGTCTTATCTTTGGAATGATTATTCTATGATAACAGTTCGCTTCTATACAGCCCAACATAAAATTATGTTACATCATAAGTTTTATTATAAATAAACAATACATTCAATTGTTGTTCATTCTAGTTTTTCAATAACATTCCAACAACCCTTTTCGTGCAAATTTTTCTAGAAAAAAGTTCAAGTTCATCATTGAGCATTGTTTAGTCAATGATTTCACCACTTTATCCATGCCCCAAATGCTTTACATTACGAAATCTTCAAATATTGTGATTATTAATAATTAATAAATTAATAATCAATAAATCATTAATAAAAGATACAGTGTTGGCTCAAGCCTGGAGTTCCCGGGGTTCGAATCCCGTCGAGACCGGCAATCCTGACTTATTTCATCCCTTCGCAATAGTCCCAACTCAAATATACCTATAGGTTACACACCTGAACCGGGGCATGCATTGCACCCTGGGCAGGTTTCCACGAGAAATTGAAATATATAATTTAATTATAAATATCTAAATCATAACAAAGGGTGTTACTTACTTGCTCCCGCCCCTAGTGCACAAACACCCAGCACAACAATCAACGCGGCAGACTTCATGGTGTTGATGTCACTACAGCAATGTACTTGAAATCACAGTTGTACATTCTATCAGCCACCTTATCTTCGGGAAGACACACAAACACTTTGTAGCTGGACAAACAATCGATTTCTTCTGATAACCTCGAGTGGCTGCATTTGACGTGGGCAACGCAGTGGACTTTTCACAAAGGTTTCAATATTTGTTTCCACCGAAATTGTTGATAATATTCAACATGTATCCAATTTCTTTGTTAAAAATTATTTTACAAAGGAAAATTTAAAATGTTTTTAAGATTAATAGTCCTTTGAACTCGTTTTTTTTTAGGTGTGGGAATTTAAGAGTTCAACGAACGATTTTAAAAACTATTTTTATAATTCTTCTTTGTAAAACAATTTTACAACCCGTAGGCTATTTTTGTTTGTTTGTTTTTATTTGCAACCTTGTAAATTACATACAATACAATAATTATATTTGTAATGTCGGCTTTGTCAATAATCTTAATATTATATACATTTTCAAATTTAGTACAATGTATATTATATAGATCAAAACACCCACAACTCCTGATCCAACAAGTAAATTTTTTGGATGAGCGTAGCGAGCGTAGCGAGCGAAGCGAAGGTTCCATTTCACTACACTGGAGAAAAAAGCCGGAATGTTTTTTTTTTTTTTCTTTTTCTTTCTTTCTTTCTGTATTTTTGTCTGTCTGTTAACACGATTCCGGCTAAACCGATACTCCGATTGCGATGAAATTTTATGGAGGCCTTCGAAATCTCTGAACTAAGAACTGCCACGTTTTTGAGCGCAATCAAAAAATTATTTCTCATGAAAATCGCAATTTTACGATTTTTTTTTGATTTTTAAAAAATTTCTTCGACTTATAACTCCTACATGCTTTATCCGATTGTAATGATTTTTTCACAGAACCTTAATTTTATGAATTGATATATTCGTGTGAAATCGGTGAGTAATCGAATAATCATTTCTTATGAAAATTTCAATATTACGATTTTTTCCTTTTTTTAAAATTACGATTAATTTTTAAAAAAAAAGTTAATTTTTTTATTTAATTTGATTTAATTTTAAAAAAATTTCAACAAAGTTCTGATTTATTCACAGAACAACAGAAAATCCGCAAAACACATGGCAGCTCAATTCACCAATTACGCTCATCCAACAACGCGGCGGGACTTAAGCGTTTTCCCTAGTATATTATAATTTCTACATAACACTTGCATGTCCTGACAATGACAATGTTCATTCTCCACCAGTCAACTCACAACTCATTTACTGCATACATACATTTTTCTATAAGAAACAGTTTCAGTTTTACCTGCTATATTCTTTAATCATCAGGTAATTTATTTATTATTTATAAGATCACCCTAGGGTAAACCTTAAAAGTCCATGAAAAATGGCTTAATGAAAGAGTACATTTCATAAAACAGCAAAAAAGATTTTATTTTTTGGTGGGACATAACCTCACTATCGGCCATAAGATGTCGCTTTTTAGCCAGCACATCCAGTGCAAAATTAAATTCTGAGAATCGGTTTGCTGGATATAGTTTCTTAACACCTTTAGCTTCAGCTTCAGCTAAAAGGACAAATAGATTTCTGAAATAACAGTTGGTGTACTTTCTTTTTGTCAAACGGTACAAAAACAGTTTTTTAGTTTTGTATCGTCTGACAAAAAAAATCGTACACCAACTGCTATTTCAGAAATATATTTGTCATTATAGCTGAAGCTGAAGCTAATGGTGTTAAGAAACTATATCCAGAAAAACGATTCTCAAAATTTAATTTTGCACTAGATGTGCTGGCTACACTATTGTCAAAAAAACGACATAATATTATGGCCAATAGTAAGGTTATGTCCCGCCCAATTGTTTCCTTTTTTCTGTTATATGTAGGCCTTCTTTCATTCAAAAAACTTTTCAGCCATGTTACTTTGACTTTCAAAATATCGGTCAGAGATGGATACAACAGCCTTCAAGATATAATAGTAAATAAGCACAGTACTTCGTGATGACCATATAATGTCCCTATATTATTTAAACCAATTTGAGCTGTCGCTGATTGTATTGCTGAATCTTGCTGTAATGTCGAGTATAACATCTATGCATATTTTAATTTTTTATTATTTTACTATTTAAACTCATACAGACTTTTTACATGTTATTATTTTTAATTAATTATATAATTATCATTTATTCAGACCAATAAATCCTCTTTCTTGATAATCGGACGATGACAATGTTTGTCCACATCTCAGTTGGTTATCTGATAATCCATTATCCAGATCTCGATTGGGATAGGTGGACTTCTGAAAAGATACAATCACATTAAAACAGCTCAGTTCCATACATACAGTAATATTCTCACACAATTATTTACCATATCATTTATCAAAGTCAAATCAGTACGCTTTTAAGATTTCAAATCATGTTGTGTTTTTTTTTAATGTGGGTATTGTGTGTTTTGATATTTTTAGCAGTATGAAGTATTTTTTGCAATACAAATTATTTGTCATCATAATTTTATGACAGCTTGAATGTTACTATACAAATAGTGTTTGTTGTTGTTCCGAATTAGCCGTGTTGATTCTGGCGCTGTCCGCGGGTATAAAAGTCGTGTCCAGCCTGTCTGGTCGGTGCTTTCTATTTGAAATCCGGTCTCTAGTTGGTCATTGTTTACTCGATGGTGTCGGCGCCGACGGAGTTGGTTCGGTCTGCTTTAAATTTTATATCCCCCACTTAAAATCAGTCAGGTGACAAAGTGGGTAGATTCTAAATTCAAACTTATTTTTTATTTACTTATTTATAACAAAATATTTTAGCCCATTCAGACCATAATTAAATTCACTCCGGTTGTTTAAAGCTAAAAATTATCATTCCGTTTTATTCCTGCGAATTATAGTATTTTTTTATGTTTTTCATTGTAGTAATATAAGGAATTATGATAAATTTTGGATTTTTAATAAAAGCAACGTTTTATGTTTAAATGTGATTAAAAATTCATTTCTTTCCCCCGATTTTGTTTTGTGCATATTTTGTATTTTCTGTATATCAAACACCAGCTATAGCAGTGCGTATCCAAGGGGGGGAGAGGGGGACAAACCCCCCCCCTTTTGAAAAAAAGTGAAAAGAGAAAATTTAAATAACTACAATTACCATCTGACTTAAAGAGATTTTAGTGATTACAAAGTTGTTTATTTTGATGCTTTAAACCACAGATTTTTCATCAAATGCCTTGAAAAGAAAACTTTTTGATTAAAACCAGGATTTTGTAGATAAAAGTTGGTGATGCTTTAAACGCGCAGATTTTCACCAAATTACCTTAAAAGAAACTTTTAGATTAAAACAGGATTTTAGTTGATAAAAAGTTGGTTATTGTGGATGCTTTAAAACGCACAGATTTTTTCGCCAAAATGCCTTGAAGAAAAAATTTTTTCCGGGGGGCAAGTCCCCCCACTTAGCCTTCGCACATCTATGAAAAAATTGATTGAACCCCCCCCCCCCCCCCTTTATGAATTCCTGATACGCCACCAGCTATAGGTACTAAAATATATTACATTTCTGGAAAAAACTTAAAAAAACATTTTTTTTTTTTACCTTTTTTGCAGATTTTTATTTTCAAACTTCAATTTTAAAAAGGTAATATTCGTCCTATCCAAATGAGATAAAAATAACATGTGAATTTGAATTCCAATTTTTTTTGAACAAATTGGAAAAACTGTAATTCATATTTTAAAAAAATTCAAAATTGTTATGTCCATTATAATCGACGCCTGGTCTGAATGAGCTAACTCATTGTTTTTCTAACACCCCACTTTGAAAACCAAACTTTTAGATTGATGGATGTAGTTCTCGTAATAATACTCACTGGATACTTAAGCCCGAACACTCTCATCAGACTGTCAAGCCACATCCCAGTAACAGTTGCCTGTCTCCTTCGTAGCGAGGCGCCACTAGTCTTACTACCCAGGGGCTGTGTGGACATCTGTGGCCCCAACTCTACTAGTAGTTGAATGTCTGCGTGGCGACCCAATGCGAACCCCAGCCCCAGTCGGGAGTCCAACCCTGTGCAGAAATTCTATGTCAGTTCGTCCGTCCGTCTGTCCGCGTGTCACGTCTCACGAAACCGAACATGACATCCGATTGACGTCCGATGTTTTGTGCAAGGATGGTGACCCTGGAGACAGTTTGATTGTTCAAGCACTATAGACACCTCCAACATTAATGAAAGCTGCAACAGACAATCGAGGAACGTTTGAAAGTGTGAATATCTATGTACACGGCACCTTCACATCAAACATGGCTAGAACAAAAGCTGTACGATAACGGTATGCTTTATTTATTTATTTTACACAATAATGAACTTCATCCTGCTTCGCTCTCTATTTTGTATCTCTTGTACTCGTGCGGTTTTTTTTGTTCAGTTCAGTTCTTTATTGTACATAGGTATTATGTGTGATAACACTTATACATGGTACATGGTCAGCAAATTATTGGTTACAGTAAACATTTACAGTAAAGCATTAGCTTACACGATAATACAGTTAAAATTACATTCGAATTCGCTTTGAGGGTAACACAGATGGCTATCACAGATACAGATGAACATGCTTAAAAAAAAATAAAATGGTGATAAGAGAAGAACTGACTGGCACAAGGTTTGTGTTTTAAATAATCATTAATGATGTAAAAAGCCCTTGTGGTTAAAAAGTTTTTTAAAGTATTCCTAAAATCGCGTGAGTTTTTCAATTTCGGTAATATGTTTGGAAAAATATTAAAAAACTTTTCGCCGAGGAAGTCTGGACTCTTTTGAGTTAACTCTAAACTGCGAGGCAGGACTTTTTACATTCTCACGATTTTTGGTGTGATGGCTGTGGATGTTGCTGTTAATTTTTAGTCCCCCCCAGGTTAGACTTGATGTGGCAGGCGACTTCCAGGATGTAAAGGCTGGCAACTGTTAAGATATTTAGTTGATAAAAAAAACTGCCGACATGATTGCCTATTGCTAACTTGAAGTAAAATTCTGATTGCTTTTTTTAATAAGTTAGGTCATTATGCGCCACTCTAGCCTATCTAGCCTAGAGGATATGGGGAGGAGGGTCCCATGCTGGTCAGAACCAGCCACGGGTAAGGGGAGGAAAGGGGGTTTCTCACGTCGCGGTCGTCATCGTCTTTGTCATCGTTCGAGGTGCCACTGTCGTCGTCGTCGGGGAGATCGTCATGGGAAGGGGGCAAGGTCCGACGACGATTGCCAGAGCTCGCCTCTAGTTTTGGGGAGTAATATTCTATCTTTCTTACTAGCTGATGTTTGCGAGGTGGACTTTTCTCTTGAATCGCCTTTTACGATCAGCAGAGCCATGCTCTGGGCCAGTTCTACCCCGGGCCCAGACGGGTTACTCGTGCTGGTGATGTGTTATTACTTTAGACTTCAGTGAAGGGTCCCGCACTATTACAATTAGCGATCACAGAACATCCCCGGTTCCCATTACGAGTTACAACCTAAAGTTTACGAGCAAATACGACGAGGGAAAATATAAAATACAATGCTGGGTTAAGTGTTATTGGCTTCTGAGTTCGTGCAGTACAGGAGTGATTATAGTTGGGTCACTCTAGCCTAGGGGATGTGGGGAGGACAGACCCATGCTGGAAAGATCCAGCCGCAGGTAGGGGGAGGAAGGGGGAGTTTCTCTCGTCGTCATCGGGGAGGTCGTCTAGGGAAGAGGGAGAGGGCCCCCGACAATACGACCAGAGCTCGCCTCTAGTTTCGGGGAGTTTTATACTCCCCAACTTGCTAGCTGATGTTTGCGAGATGGACTTAGCCTCTCTCCTCGCCTTGTACAATCAGCAGAGGATACTCTGGGCATATTACACCGGGCCCATACGAGGGAAAACAGGAGTGATTTAGAGTTTGTTTACAATGTCGTATCAATATATTAGGAAACAAACTAAAAGTTGTAATAAAATGTTAGTACCTGCTTTGACTGGAGGTAGCTCCCGATATACCGCGTTATTAAGTGTCGAGGTTATGACGTCTGGGAGGACCAAGCCGCTCACACCTGTATGTGGAACAACAGGGCGTTATAAACAAGTAATAAATAAATAAATAAACAAATAAATAAATAAATAAATAAATATACAAATAAATAAATAAATGAATGAATAAATAAATAAGTACATAAATAAAAATGCTTGCACTTGCGGAGAACAATGTAAAAAAAAGTTCTAGTGCTATTTAAAAAAAATATAGTATAGTCGTATTATTTATTTATTTAGCTGTCGCTAGTAACATGTTACAGAACATTCAGAAAAACATATAAGTATAAACTACAAGTATACCCCAACCTAGATATTAATATTATTATACAAAACTAACAAAACAGTGTATAAGTTATACATTAGAAGAACTCAATCCATTAACATTACAATTCACCTGACTTAAAAAATCAATAGGTTAGACGTTATAAATACATGAATATAGTCTACATTTAGATCTATCTTTTTGAATGTGTTAGAGACTATAGTGCATAGCGTAACAGGGTCACCGAACAAAAACCCAAGCTCTAGTTTCCCTTGATATAATATTGTTTTGGTATGGTCTAATATACTTACAACATGTAAACATCAGAGCACACGCCAGGTACGTAGGCCTATAACTCAAAGTCATTGTTGTGTAACTTGAGTTTATTTTAGGGTGTTTAGGGGTATGTACGACACCTGCAAAGAAAACATGTTGAACATTAGCGCAAATATTGAATCATGACAAGCTGTACATTGCACACAACAACAACAACAACAACAACAACAACAAACCAGGCACATGCCATAGGTTTTGCCACAAGTGCTCCTTGCACAGGGAAGCGTATAATGACCCACTGGGCAGTATGTATGTAATGTATTTGTACAAATGTATTGTAAAATGCCTATGTGTATATGCTCTGTGTTGTTTAACAATTAATGATGAATAAAATAATCAAGATTTTTATTTAATGAGGTTACCTATGTCCATAACCCTATATGGATCTGTTCTCGGACTACACGTGAAATTTTTATAACTAAACCTACGGCTATAGTTTAGTGAAACCCGAAAGTAAACCATCTAGAAAACTTTAACTATCCTGTACCGATAACAATAAGTCGATAACAGACTTACAACAATGCAGGTGTCAAGGGATATTGCAGACGGGAAACTCACACTGAAAAGAACATTAATATTTTAAATAGTAGATTTAATTAGAAAATTTAAGAAATAATTCAGTGGTTTTCCCCTTACTGTGTGAAATTGCCAGGTGGATATTTATTGGGTGGAGCGTTACAAAATACAATATATTTAAATACAAATCAAATCAATATCTATTCCAGTAAGATCTTCAAGGACTTTTAGCTTTCCACCTTCTACTCTTTGTTTTCTTAGTGTAACAGCGCCGAGAAAAACTTCAAAAAGTTAACTTTTTCCTTTACTTTTTCCTTGATTTTCTTTAGCGTGTAATGTCAACTTCTGTCTCGACAGCTTACTGCAAATATGAAGTAATAACCACTATGATGTGTGTTCGTAAGTCTAACCTAATTGTAACGCAAATAAATTATCTTTTAGTGTGATTACTCACACGCACAGGACTAGGCTGAGTTACAAAAACTTGATTGTACTGGCTCGCTTAATAAAAAAGTTAATAATTAACAGTTGAAAAAGTTAAAAAAAAAAATCTTGAGTGATTGAGCCATTATAATATGTTGAAGCAAAAAGTCGTTGCAAAGCGAATTGTAAAAAGAAGTGTAAGGGATTTATTTTGAATGATTTTGGGAGCATTTTCTGGTGCAATTTAAAATTTGAATTGTATTATGAATGTGTATTGTGTATGCCTATCTATTGTAAAATATATCATGTTTAACCTTGACGTTATAGTAGGCGACAACGCTGTTATGATGGTGTGATATAGACAGAAATAGATATATTATATAATATACATACATACAAATATGTATTGTATAAACACCTAATCCAATCTTGATGAGATTTTCAGGGAATCTTCGAAATCTCTGAACTTAACACTTCTACGGTTTGTAGTTCAATCGGACAAATATATTTTCTCATGACAGTCGATATTTTCGCGATTTTAACTCAATTTGCTGTCTGATTGTTGGCTCTCTAGACCATGAAAAAACGGCAATTCCGAACTTCATGAAATTTTCAGTGGACCCTCGAAACATTTGAACAATATAAAGTTGGGATAGTCGAAGATATTTCTCATTAAAATCTTACTATATAATGACTGTTTGAAAATAGGGTTATATTATGGAGATAAGCAACATGTGCTCATCCATCAATGCGACTATAAGAACAATCCCAGATGAATTAAACGTCGTAATTTTTTGTTGTACGTATTAAGTATCTATATTGAATATTGCTTTACACTGATTACACTGATTGTGCTATATTTCCTATTATAAAATATCGATCTTTGGTAGGTTATCGCTCACTCGTCGATTGCGTCGGGGCGTACAGGGTTGGCTTGGTCGCTTTGGTTTAATGTCCCCCACTGAAAATCAATCATATGACTAAGTGGGTAGACTCTTAATACGAATTTATTTATTTGAAGAATTCGCGAAGCTATTTTGTGTAAATAAAAGTCATTACTTACCACTAGAGCAGAGTTTGTTTGTTTGTTTGATCGTTCTTCGTGCACTGACCACTATACTCTTGAGCTTCTGGAGGCTGCACTGGCGCAGTCTGCAGGTCAGTCGCAGTGACACAACACATTGCCACACACGTTACAAGACGCTCACGGAGTATGTGAAAGTTGCACTGGCACAAAATGAGCATCGGAACTCAACATTTGCATCTACGCCAAGTAATTGTTGTGTAAGTAAAGTATTATACCGGTACTAGAAGAAAAAATAATAGTCGATGATTAAGAGAGTTGGGTAAAGGCAGCCTACAGATAGATGTAGCTCAAGCGTCCAGCGAGACTGCGCGAGACTGTTGACGGAGGTGACGGTTTTATATCCCGCCAACAGCAATCCTTGCTGACTGAAAGTATTACGTAACAATTGGGGGCGCTGAGCTTGACCTAACTCAAATGCGCGCACTCAGGTGTTGATAACTTCTGCTGAACGGAATAAATTTTGCATGAATGTTAATAAAATACTTTAATATTGGTATTCGCAATGGTTGCAAAAAATAAGTCTTAAAAATCCATTACGAGACATAAGTCCAAAATGGAAAAAAATGGGGAATACAAAACGTGGATTCTAATTTTGGAAACTCCCACCAAACCGTTTATCTTACGATAAAAATAAATTACTCTGCGAGTTCACATTGATTTAAAAGTTGATATCCAGTATGCGAATTTGACTGAAAAAAATTGAAAAAAATCTATATACTTGAAATAAATTCACGAAGTTAACCAAAATTGAGTAAATTGGGGGGATTTCACTAATTTTTAATTCTAAATTAATAAATTAATTTAGTAATACGCGTACTGGATAGCATTGATTTATTTTTTATAAGCGTTAGTATGAAATTTGATAACGGTGTCGTTAAAACCGTTTATAATTGTCTCCGCTGCTCGTTAGCCCCATGTTGCATGTAACTATTCTAAAATCTCACTCTCTAACACAGTGAAAATGATTAAAGATAATGAGTTACACTCTATACAAAGTTCCTAACTTAGATCTATACTTGAATGCACTTTAGAAGGGGATTTACAAACAATTTATGTGTTAAAAAATACACCAAATATGCATAAAGTTTGGTCAAAAATGCATTTTGAAAAATTTCGCATTGACACAAATGCAATAATTGTACTGAAAATAGAATGACATAGGAGCATAGATTTTATCTTTCCTCCATAGTTCGGAGCTTACGTAGATAGATCTGTACATTGAAAATTGAACCTTTACATGTGAGCAATAGTTTTGTGTTCAGTCTGCCGAAGCCTACTATGTCACGCTTACATAAGTAATATACATAGAATTAAGTATATAATTTTGAACCTCTTGTCTGTGACCAATGTTTGTGTTCAACGTCTGGCCGGGAAAGCCTCACATTCCACTTCCATAATTAAATTAATTTATTATTGACAATTTGTCAAATCCAAATATCTCAGTAGACGTCTGAACGCAGCATTGGCCACAGTCCACTGCAACTTCTCGTGGTTTGGCCCGTGAGTAGGGGAGTTTCACTCCTTGAAACTAATGGCAAGCTCTGGGTCGTCGTCGGTGAACTTTCCCCTTCCCTTTGACTACCTCCCCGACGGCGACGACAATGACTACACTGACGGAAGATGACACAGACGAAGACGACCACGACGTGGGGGAACCCCTGCCCTCCCCATACGCTTGTGGCTGGTTCTGACCAGCACTGCAGGCCTGTCCCCCCTTGTCCCCCTGCGTATAAATAAAGACGATTATCTATCTATTTATCTTCTATCTTTGATCTTTGTCCATCTATCTATCTCCCCTTACGTTCCTCCCCTTGGAAAGAAGTATACATGGTGGTAGCTCACACCTTTAGAAATTGTTTTATCTTGGAGGCGCGAATAATCTTAGCTGTTAAAGCGCCCTAAAACTACTAATACTAATACTATGGGCACGCGCATTGCACCCTGGGTAGATTTCCCGGGAGTTTGTTTAAATAATCAATCCGTGATTGGACTGCAGTTGAAGGTCATTAGCATTTCCCCCTCTATTCTATAACAATATTTTTATTTTCTAAACATTATTTACTCTTATGTTTTGTTGCACTTAAAATTTTGATATATTTGTTTATTGTTCATCACCATATAATTATTTGTTAATTTGTAAGTGTATTACTGCAATTTTAATTTTTACTTTATTAATATATTTATTAGGATTGTCTACGAAAAATGGTACTTGTGCTGTATAGACTCTTATGTGAATAAACTAGGGAAACGCCAAAGTCGTTGATAAACGGGTGAGTGAGCCAAGTGTTGAGTACCCGGGGGCCGGGAACATCCCCTTTCCTCCCATATACCTAAGGCTGAATCTAGCCCAGTATGAGGAATGGTACCGGGTACTATATACACATGGCTCACTCACTCGTTTAACAACGACTTTGGCGTTTCCCTAGTTAATTTGTTAGCCCAATAGCCTGGGCAAGCGGCTACTACCGGTATTTTATGGGAAACACTGACCCTACTTATAGGACATGTACGTACTCTTGAATTGTTTGCTACCAGTCAATGGTACTACAAAATCAAAATACACAAGCTTTAATACGAACTAACAAAGTATCAATTACAATATACAAATACATAAATATTGTTTTTATAAAAAACGTACGTCACCAACTCAAGTGGAGGGGTAGGAGCTCATCAAGGGATAACAAGGATTCGTCCAATAAGTAGGCCTACTAAAGCTCAGACTTGAATGATTTGGATTTTGTATTTCTTGTGGCCCGATCACATTAGTGACCAACAACATACACAACAAAAAAACATTTCAATAAGTCATTTAAAATACCCAACATAACATTTAATTAATTTATTTAGAAAGTTATGTATTAATAATAATACAAAACAGTAGGTGTAAATATAATTAACTAAACACATATTATAATATGAATATTCAACATTATAGGAACTTAATTTGAAACAATATGATTATGAATGTTCACAGTCTTAAGGAGACAACCATAATAACTTATCTTCCCATTTACAACTCTAGATACAGATATTTATTCTTTGTGCCTTGTTCCTTGTACTTAAGTACAGGAGAATGTCAATTACTTTACTTAAATAGAACACGTGTTCAAGATGATTCTAAACCTGGCTATACATTTTAATTTATCACACAATTGGTAATCCTAAAACCAAGGTTATTTATTTTATTTATTTTATTTATTTATTTAATAGTATATTTAAGGCTGCAAACAGAAGAAGATAACAGGAATCCTGAAAAAGACAAAAAATATTGTTCATTATCTGAATAAATATCTTTGGTTTAAAGTTTTAAAATCTGTGGTTTATAATAACACGTACATTATCATTATTCACTATGATCAAGCCAATAACAAAAGCAAAGATTATTTGTATGTATTTTTATTTTACGTCTATCATATTCAGTACAAAGGAGGATAACACTTATTTACAAAGGACAACAATTAGGGCCAGAGTGCTTTAAACATATAGTTTATTTACAACTTAATGCATTGGCTTAAAAAACTTTGTTACGTTTTTGAAAAAGTTTTTGTTAAGTGGGATGCAATCTCCACGAAACGTCAAATATTTTTAATTAAACTATAAATTAGGCACGAGGTACATTCTAACATCATTCGGCCATGAAAGCCTGCACAGATTAGTTAATAATTGTACGTATTTAATATAGATTAAGGTGATCAACCGTGATTTTTTTTTTTTTTAAATCCGCAACCTAGTATAAATTTAGAGAATAGAGTTGAACCCTGGCTCTAGTAAATCATCAAAACAATTTTTACCAAATTTTTCTGAGCAGGCTCACGATAAATATTGCCTTTCTCAAACTAATTTGAAATTTCAGTTCCACCTTGCACACCATTCAACGTTGATGGTTGTGTTTATATACTAGTGTGTTTGGTGAAACTGAAGATTTTTTAAAATATTATTTTGAAGCGAAAATATTTGCCGTGTGACGGATCAGTAAGATTTAAATGTAAAATTGTTTTGATTTTCTACTGAGCCAGGTTTCAAATTATTCCATTCACTATTTTATACTTAATTGCGTATTTGAAAAAATTGAAAAACGTGCTTGATTCACTTCAATACAATTATATTTACAAAAAAGAATGTGATTTGAAAATTCTTATCTGCTAACAAAGCCATAATATCAGATAACTGACAAGTGTCTTTGCAGCTGTAAACATTACATTTTTTTTTTTTTTTTTTTAAACGGCCTCCTCCATCCCCATATAGCCGCCCAATTCCTCGCCTCAATCGTAATCAAACCGTGCATCATTGTGTCGTGTCTATTAATTCGTAAAGCTTATTTATGAGTGAACTAGTATCAACAGCACATTACTCTTCCATCTCGAGCAAGTCAATCTTAAAGCTGGGGCCCCAGCTTTAAGTTAAACTTCTAGCATACTATAGCTACTATACTAACAATACTAATATTAGCTACTTCTACCACTAAACTACATTACTATAACTAGCTACTATACTAATACTACTACTATCACACTTCTACAAAACAAATAGGCCTACTACAACATTCTAACCATTTCTACGGTAGTATTGTGCTGTGTAAACATAATTGTTATAATAACAGAGTTCGCCGTTGATTCAAGAATCTTAAGCAGATGAAAGGAAAGTGCAAACTAGATAATATCCTTTGATAAGTGTGATTAATTTGAGATTAATTAACATCTTAACTTGATTTACCGAATAGGTAAATATCTACCCAACATAGGTAGGCAAATTCTAAACAATGCTGCACGGTTGGATTACGATTATAAAAAAAAAAAAAAAAACAGTTACAATTGAAAGTAAATTGATAAACATGAATTGAATTAAATTGATAAACATTAATTGGTGAATTAAATTAATAAACATTAATTGAATTAAATTGATTTAACATTAATTAAATTAAATTGATAAACATTTGAATTAAATTGAATTGAATTTATTAAAATTATCAAAATACTTTAAACTAATATTGTTCGTCACGATGTCACAATGTCTTCTCTGATGTCTTGAGGTTTTCATTGACGGATGGGTTGACCTCTCCTGCTCTCCTCTTCCTGTGAACAAGTATAGGTCATAAGTACAACTTTATCCTGGTCTAGAATCTCTAGAATAATTAGTTCTCAACAAAGCAAATAAAACACAAAATAAATTACTATAGTGGTGTGTGGGTACCCAAAATAATTTTAGACATTTAGACAGTTGAAGTGTATAATTCATCAATCGAGTATGATACTGGGCAATCGTTTGATTTTGGTTATCTTATTTAAAGCAAGAACAAGTCTGAATATATTGTTATAATGAATTTATTATAGTTGTTGACATTGTCGACATTGTACGCCAGAGATAAACTGCTAAGTTTGGAATAAGTAGTTGCCCAAATATACACAAGAACAATTAAAATATCAATGATATATTAATATTAATTAGTAAGATGGCACAGCGCATTGAGAGGACATGGAGAGAGACACAGCTCCTTCACTAGTGATAAAATATTGCAACGCAACAAAGAAAGAGTTAATACTAGTACTCTGATACTTACTGTCTTGTCCTGTTGCCCTCGTCAACTCTGCTGGATCTAGTTCACGGTCTGGGTCGCCAGGTCGCCCCGCAAAGTCTGGCTGCCGCGTGTGGAGCTCCCTCCGTGGTGTCTCCGCTAGAGCCGCGTCGGACGGGGCGGTGCCGGACCCATGCTACTCGTCTCGGTGCGTCTTGACGGGCCGGACCGTTTACTCTGCAAGGTCTCGTACTCTGAAAACCAAAGCGAGACACAAAGCAGAACCAGGCATCCAACAAGCTACAGCATAAATTGAAACTTAGCTAAAAGCACACCATTGTTGAAATACTTAATACAATGGTAAGACCTCTGGCCAAAGAAAATACACGCCACCATAAAGGAAGGAATGCACTAAGTCTGGCAGCAGATCAAACCAGAGAAATTAGGCACTTCGTTATGTTATGCTATTCTACAGCACCTGGCATTCCGAGATGTCATTCGTCGTTGAGATTACTATCATAAACATATACAATAACTTCCTAAGTACTGCTCTAAGTAAAAAAAAAAAACTCATCCGGATTGAGTCCGATTGAGCCACCTTAGGATTTTGCAGTCGACAGTGTACCCCTCTACGCGCACCATGGTGACTAAGCGAGTGGACACTGTACTAGCAACACAGTGGGCCAGGCACCAGAGGGCCAGGGAGACCGACCAACGGTCGCTAGCTGGTTCGCTTAGGGGTGTGGGACCACTCGGCTACCAGGAAGATTTCACCCGCACAACACAAAGGTCGCCGGTCCACGGTCACAGGTGACAGTGTCGTCGTCACTTAGGCCATGGCGAACTTAGATCGGTATAATATAGACTACTAGCCTCAAGGTTGGGGATCACTAAGGCATTATTTCAATATGCTACGACGTCAGGGAAGCAGACCTGTTCAATATGGCTTGATATAATTTATTTCATTTCATTCGTCTTAGCAACAAACACTGTTTTTGGTCTCGAAGTTCTGTTGTCTGAGGTCCTCATTTATTATTCCCAAGTAAGTTTGTTAAATTACTATTCTTAATATCTAATTAGTGCACTGACTTTGTGAAGCAGACCTGTTCAATATGGCTGGATAATTTATTTAATTTATTCTGATCTTAGCAACAAACACTGTGTTCTTGATCTCGAAGTTCTGTTGTCAGAGGTTCTCATGTAAACGTTTTATTATTCCTAGGTAAGTTAGTTTAAGTATCCTACAGAACCTTACATACAAAACCCTGCCTCAAGTATGACACTTAAGACCATTGTCAACTCACCGGATTGAGCCGTCTTGATGATGTATGTAATCGACGGTATCTCGACGATATTCTCTTGATAATGGGCTGCAAGATATTGTACTCTGAAAGCCAAAGCGAGACACAAAGCAGAACCAGGCATCCAACAAGCTACAGCATAAATTGAAACTTAGCTAAAAGCACACCATTGTTGAAATACTTAATACAATGGTAAGACCTCTGGCCAAAGAAAATACACGCCACCATAAAGGAAGGAATGCACTAAGTCCGGCAGCAGATCAAACCAGAGAAATTAAGCACTTCGTAATGGGCTCAGCACCTGACGTTCCGAGATGACATTCGTCGTTGAGATTACTATCATATACAATACAATAACTTTCTAAGTACTGCTCTAAGTAAAAAAGCTCATCCGGATTGAGTCCGATTGAGCCACCTTAGGTTTACGTAGTCGACAGTGTACCCCTCTACGCGCACCATGGTGACTAAGCGAGTGGACACGGTACTAGCAACACAGTGGGCCATGCACCAGAGGGCCAGGGAGACCGACCAACGGTCGCTAGCTGGTTCGCTTAGGGGTGTGGGACCACTCGGCTACCAGGAAGATTTCACCCGCACAACACAAAGGTCGCCGGTCCACGGTCACAGGTCACAGTGTCGTCGTCACTTAGGCCATGGTGAACTCAGATCGGTAAAATATAGACTACTAGCCTCAAGGTTGGGGATCACTGAGGCATTATTTCAATATGCTACGACGTCAGGGAAGCAGACCTGTTCAATATGGCTTGATATAATTTATTTCATTTCATTCGTCTTAGCAACAAACACTGTTTTTGGTCTCGAAGTTCTGTTGTCTGAGGTCCTCATTTATTATTCCTAAGTAAGTTTGATAAATTACTATTCTTAATATCTAATTAGTGCACTGACTTTGTGAAGCAGACCTGTTCAATATGGCTAGATAATTTATTTCATTTCATTCGTCTTAGCAACAAACACTGTCCTTGATCTCGAAGTTCTGTTGTCCGAGGTCCTCATGTAAACGTTTTATTATTCCTATGTAAGTTTGTTTAAGTTTAATATCTAATTAGTGCACCGACTTAATCTCGAAGTTCTGTTGTCTTATGTGCTAATGTAAACGTTTTATTATTCCTATGTTAGTTTGTTTAAGTATTCTTCTTAATATCTAATTTGAGCACTGACTGTGATATTACAGATAACAGACTGGAGGGTTAGGCCTAAGCAGGCCTTGTATTGAGCTAGGTAGGGTTGAAGCTAGGCCCTAGGGCGAATCACTGTCTACTACCCTCTATGAACACACCTGATAGCTCAACTAATCTTGATGCTGAACTTTTTCTGGGACCGAATCACTCTTCGTCTTCACATTCATGATTCTTATCTTCATCTTCTTCTTATTTACTACAATTCAGAAATTAAAAAAGTCCGCCCCAACCAGGAATCGAACCACGGATTTTTTTTTCACGTTGCTGTTGCTTCAAGGACTCTGGTGAAGACACGATCTCCTTGCGATGCGGGGCGAGGTATCAGCTGTAACAGAACAACATGCTGTTAACACAATCGCAGGAGATTTGTTATATTTAATTTATACAGTTCACGTTCATCATTCGTTTTTTTTATTTTAGTGTTACAATCTCACCTATTATAATCATATAGGCCCAAACAATTCATTAAATTATATTATAATTAGTGCTCAAGTTTAATTGATGAGTTAAGTATTTTAGTTCCGACAGAAATCATGTCAACTGTACAATGTACACAACTCACATGTTAAACATCTGGAACATGTTTCTTAGCGTTGAAATGATCGAGTAGAATGTGTAGGAGATTGTGGGTAGAAAGTGTGAGGGAAGATAGAACAGGGAGCTATAAATTAGTGGAACGAAAAGATGAGGAAGAAACGCCGAGTCTGGCAATAAAACAGTGGACAACATATGTAGCTGGAACTGTGGCTTGAACCCAGGACCTCCGGCTCTACCTACCGACATTTCCAGAGACTAATCTTCGCTTAATTTATTCTTATTTGTTATGTTGATGACCTGATTGTTGTGGAAACAATGATTACACTTGAAATGTGAGGACCAGTTTAGCTATAATAAATAACAATAGTATGCAATCAAATTATTAGTTAGTTAGCATTCTAATAACACACAGAATATTTCATGAGTTTGTCAAATTTATTTTGATTTATATATTGCAACTTTCAGACAGCGAAACATTTACGATGTGATAAGAAGTTGATATTGATCCTGGTCGGTAATGTTTCAGTTTGTCAATAACTCTTACCTGGTGTGTTGCTCTGGGTTACGTTCACAGCAGATGTGACGTCAGTGATACTCGAACTTGAAGAGAAGTGGCCCGACTCTTGCTCGCTGGAATACAATCAAGTTCCTTCTCATCCAACATGATGTGGTGTTTGCTGTAACAAACGGTACACAATTATAGGGAAAGATTAGGGTTTCCGCTTTTTAGTCAAATCCACCCAATCTGTAATGTTCTCCACTAAACAACACTATTGCAGTTTGTTTATTAATTAATTGCCTATAGAATGCAAGAATATGAAATCACAGTTTCAGTAAAGAAAATACTTGCGGCACAACGCAGTGGCTAGAGCAGGGCGGTGTTGGATTGAGCACCACTCGGGAAAATCTACATGACAGTCGTTATAAATAGTTTAGCCCAGCTGCGTGATGTCAATGACATCGCCTTATTATTATGCCATTGAGTTTAGATGATGTGTACAACATCAGGTAACATGACACACAGAGTTGACCCAGTCACCCTGACTGATAGCGAGGCCAGCACTGAGCTACGTCCCGCATCACATCACAAAACTAAACTCGTTTTCAATCGTGAAAATCTTTTGAACTAAGCATATTACTTGTCAATAGAATTTCTTGACTTCACTCTTATTACTATTTTACTTTATTCTTCCTTCACCTAAATAACATTATAAGATGTTTGTTACCTTGTTTAAAAAACAAACAAACAGATGGAATGAGGGTCTATACCCAAAGCCTAGGCTAGGCCTCGGTTTCACTGAAATTAGTGAGGCTAGGCTTACGCTATCAGTATCACTTATGAAGTCAGACCTGTCTTGATTTGTGGTAGGGCTAGGCTAGAGAGATTAATACATGAAGGGTTCCGACTAATAGGCCTGGGCATGTTATCAAGTCACACTGGTCTTGATTTTCAGTAGGACCTCTAGGCTCTATGGGCCTCTATGGCCTATCATCTTAGGCCATCTATGGTCTAGGCCTAGTAACTACCAAGGCCTCTCTGACAAATAGGAACTTCATGACATTAGCTTAGGCCTAGGCCAAGCTTGGCCTGCTAGCTATTAAGAATAAAATTGGTGGATGCGTAATTTTTTTACGCTGTGGCTATTTAACCGTAGCTACGGGAAAATTACGATTCTCAATTTGTCTGTAGCATGAACGAACATCGGCAGAAATCACCGAAGGTACTCGAACTGTGGATACGGAAAAATTAGGCCTGCTAATTTAACCGTAGGAACGGGAAGTAAACTACGGTAAAATTACGTTAATTCAATAATAACCATTCTGAAAATATATTACTTATGTTATAATTAATAAAGATTGAACACAAACACTACCATTTCACTGTTGCCAGCGCGCCATGTTTATTATGACATTTACTTAGTAGGCCTACCAACCTTTTCAATAAAATACTCTACTTACCAAACCTTTAACGTTGCTATTTTAAATCTTAACTCGTTTGTTAATAAAATACTCTACTTACCAAACCTTTAACGTTGCTATTTTAAATCTAAACTCGTTTTTAACGGAAAGGATTTCGGGTGCGCTCTTATCGATTGTAGGCCTATCCTAGAACTAGCGCGGCGCAGCACTTTTTAAACGCTTTTATCATCTAGAATTGTGTTTGCGACGGGGCCGAATGTAGTGAAATCATTTGCAGAAAAAACATGGACCCAAATAGAATGGTTAAAAAAAACGACCAAACGAAAATTTGGACCACTCGCATAGAATTCGAACGCGCTACCACTCTGCCACAATGCACTGTGATATTTGAAGCTATTGGCCTAGTTAGGTGGTATCTCGCGGACGATTCGGATACCTTCGATTATTTCCGCTGATCTTCGTTCATGCTACGGACGAATTGAGAATCGTAATTTTCCCGTAGCTACGGTTAAATAGCCACTTAATTTTTTTTATTTTCCAGCAACAACATTGATCACCTCACATCAGTCACTTGCAAAGACACGTTGATATGTTTTAAAGATATCTAGCCTAAAGGGTAGGCCTACATACATACAAATCTTGATGTTGATCTTGTGTACCAGGTACGGTATATTATATTGTGTAGGTAAATATCAAATACAAATGGAAAAATGCTGTTATTCCAGTCATTATTCGAAACTATTCGAAAGTTTTTTTTTTTTCGATAATCAAACTTTTTGCATTTGAATATTATTTGATTCAAACTGAAAAACCACTATTCGCACAGGCCTACGTACAAGTCTTGGGTGCGTTCCGTTGCCAGGCCAGTTGCCGAGAGTGCAGTTAAGTATCATTCACAACTAGTTAGAACTTCTAAAGCGTAATATTTTGTATTGCGGAGCATGTGGCAATCAGAGCATTGACAACTCGTCCTAAGTCGCAAGGCTAAAAGTCACAAGTCTAACGAATTGCCCAAAATCCAATTCTTACCACTAGGCTTTATAACGAGCTAATCAGAACAGTGAGCTGTGTGTGCGCGAGTGAGAAAAAAGAGAGAAGAGAGCGTCTAATACGTAGGCAGTTGAGAACGACTCACATTTCTTACGACTTACACCATGTGACTTGGACCTTGCGCCTTAGAACTAGTTGTGAATGATGTTTTTAACACCAGCATGAGCTTGAGTTTTCGAGTAGGCCTATAGGACGCGGACGCAGCAAATATCGGAATGGATCCAGTACCTACGCTAGCCTTTGGGGATCAGTAGGCCTCCATCCAGCAGGTAACTGAACGCACCCTTTAGAACATGGGGCATGAGAGAACATGGGCAAAGCTTCGACGGTATTGCTTGACCTTGACCGTCAAGCAACTTGGCCAGACTTTTGACCTTCTAGTGACTACATTGGCCGACAAGAGAAGAGGGTAACATAGGCCTAGATGTCAAGCCTGCAAGGGCTAGAGCTCTGTGCTAGCTTCATCACCTTGCAGTGAGCATAATGGATTATCAGTAACAACAACGAACCAACGACTTCTTGCAAAGCTCTGTGTGACCTTGACTAGGCCCTAGATCTAGGCCTAGCTCATACCCAAGTAGGTAGGCTTACCTATACCTAGGGCCTAATTCATTACTCCCATTTAGCATCAGGAAGCAGAGGCCGGGCTTTAAAGAATAATTTCCAACTTCTAAGCTAGGGCCTAGGCGTAGGGCTAAATGATTTTTCGAGGTTGACCTAACCTAGAGTGAGCATGGCAGAGACACGAGGCATTGCAGGCCCCAGGAAAGTCGGCAATCAACATAATTTTCTCACAAAAAACTCTGCAAATGGTTAAATATGTTACTGAGTTACAGTGAATTGAATATTGAGAACATTAGCATGAACAGAGACGCGATGGGCAAATTAAGTGGAGATGAAAATATGAGCCACGAGGTCCTTGAAACCAACCTCGATTTGTGCGTTTTCGTAAACAATTTGAATACATTTAATTAAAATAGTATAAAGGGCAATGCTAAATCAAAGAAGAAACACAGAATTGAAATAAGCAGGGCGTATTACCTGGCAAGCGTCATTAGATGTGAAGTCTGTGAAAGCTGGCAGGAGAATAGAACGAGACGATTGTGTCGCCGGTGCACGCTGTCGCTGTCAGTCGGGGGGCGGTTCTCGTGACGTCATAGCAGCATTCACACCACTGTTACCAACGTCGCGATAATATATCACACCACCACTGTGACCAGCCTCGCGATAATATGACGAGAAAGGCGGGGGATTTGATTATGGAACTTTCACTGGTCGAGATGACTAGCACGTACCGAACGAAAGAAATATTAATTCATATTTTTTATTGAAAATATTATTTGGTGGATTGACAACATATCAGTCAATATAACTGCAAGGGAAGTCTATATCATTCTTGATCCAACCATGGAATTTAAATAGTATCCAGCTACGCTTCGAACCGAGTTAAGAGCTATAAGAAAACAAGACATATCAACCAACAATACCTTGCTACTTATTTATTTAACTAGGGAAACGCCAAAGTCGTTGTTATAGACGAGTGAGTGAGCCATGTGTTGAGTACCCGGTAACATTCCTTTTCTTCCCCCTACCTTAGGCCTCCCTAGCCTATCATAGGCTACAGTGGAGCATTATGGCCTAAACTATGACCTTAACTTAAATACCCTATTATTTATACGAATATTATAATCAAACTTAAATGCAAATGTTCCCGCGTACTCAACACATGACTCTCTCACTCGTCTAACAACGACTTTGTAACATTCCTTTTCTTCCCCCTACTTTAGGCCTCCCTAGCCTATCATAGGCTACAGTGGAGCATTATGGCCTAAACTATGACCTAAACTTAAATACCCTATTATTTATACGAATATTATAATCAAATTTAAATGCAAATGTTCCCGCGTACTCAACACATGACTCTCTCACTCGTCTAACAACGACTTTTTAACATTCCTTTTCTTCCCCCTACTTTAGGCCTCCCTAGCCTATCATAGGCTACAGTGGAGCATTATGGCTTAAACTATGACCTAAACTTAAATACCCTATTATTTATACGAATATTATAATCAAATTTAAATGCAAATGTTCCCGCGTACTCAACACATGACTCTTTCACTCGTCTAACAACGACTTTGGCGTTTCCCTAGTCGAGTTGGCTAAAGCGCCCTTATAGCCGAAATGTGGGAGACGTGGGTTCAATAGTCGGGAAAGATTTTGTAATTTCTGGATTGTACTTTTTAAATTATTTAACATGTTTTGAAATGTATATAACGCAGTGTAGTCCATCATCTGTGACAATACTATGGAAAACATAGCCAGTACAAAATACGTGAAAATATTGCAAGGTTTACTCAATCTACGAGCGGAATTTGGGGGTACCTTGACGTCCAACATTCGATTAACCTTGGACACGGCATTTCACAGCCAGGTAAATAACAAACAAAAGATATAATTTCAAAATGAAAACCATTGTCGTTAAAATAATTCCTATACATTTCAACGTATTTTTCAGTTTTTTATTTCTTGCAGGTTTAAATCGCAACAGATTGTGCTCATTTTGTTAGCAGTTCTCAGTTACCTGGTCACGGATGTCTGTTTAAAATTTCAGCTCAGTCTATTCGGCCGTATGGGACCGGACAGACAGACAGACAGACATTTAACATTTAAAGCATCATTCACAACAGTTCTAAGTCGTAAGGCGCAAGGTCTAAAGGTGGCTTCACATTGCTCTGCCGCCCGGCGGTACGAGCGGAATTTTCCGCCGTACAAAACAGGAGGCATTCACATTCACCAGCCGCCGTCGTGATATGTATGAGCTGTGATATGTATGAGATATGTATAAGCTGACGAAGAAGATCGTGGTAAGTGTCGGAAAGGTTAGGTTGTAGGCCTAGAGATGTTTTGGAGTTCAATTTTAGAACTTAAAAGGCTTTTGAAGCGACGTGACGTCATGCCGCGGCGGTGAATGTTGAACTTCGCCCAAGTTTCACCGCGGCGGAATCAACGCCGGCGTTGAGCGCAGTCATTGGTCACCGCCCTGCCCATACCGCGGCGGCAGAGCAATGTGAAGCCGCCTTAAGGCGTAAGGCGTAAGTCGTAAGAAATGCTAGGCGTTTACAACAACCATACCATTTTTCATTGCTCCTGTGTATTGCGCATGCGCGTACAGTCAGCTGTGGAGTTTCCTTGTTCGTGATTGGCTCGTCGTAAGAAACCGTCGTAAGAATTGGATTTTGGGCAATTCGTTACGACGCCTACTATAGGGGTTTAATATCAATGGTTACGACATAAACCATACGCCTTACGACTTGGGACGTGTTGTGAACGTTCTGATTGAAATACATACTCGGCAATACAAATTATTACGCCTTAGGCCTTGCGCCTTACGACTTAGAACTGATTGTGAATGATGCTTAACATACAGAATTAATCACGACCAAGGTCCGATCGAGTAGCGTTGTAGACTACGTTCGCTACGCTCACTCGTCTAATCAACAGCAAAGTCAACAGGAAACACTTCTTTCATCATCTCTACTTGTTTTCAGGACTATGTTTTATCTGTCATATGAACTTGTTTGGTATAACTTCACCTTTGTGGCAGACTGCGTTAAAACTGGAGGGAAAAGTAGCACATAACCTCACTATTATTGAACAAACTTCAAACGGCGTCCAGCCACTGTTTTTAGTTTATAGGCTATATCCCTACGAATTCTCATAAACCTACGCAATTTATTTCAATTTAGGGTAGGCCTAAGGCCAAAGCCCTATAGTTACGGAGAATTTACTGTCCTAAAAACGGAGCATTTACATTTTCGCAATGGCAGGGCTTATCAACAGCAAGCAAACGATTTCAATGTATCTGCGTAACAATTTAATGACGTTAACTACATTGCATCCATCGTCCAAAGAAATTGAGATCGTTATAAAAGAGGTGAGTAGGCCCTAGCCATAGCCTAGATCCAAGGTGGTTTGTGATCACAGTACACCTAGGCCCTAGCTTGTCCTTTGCCCTACGAGTGGACTAACAAAACATTGTTTTCTCTGCTCAAGTAATTTCAACGACGCTTGACACTAGCCTCTGACCCTAGTAGGATTACAGGTAGGGCTAGGCCTAATAACGAGTGAAAAATCTCCAGCACTTACACCTTTACTGAAAGCACTGGGTCAGCAATTTACGGAACGCTCAGTAGGGCCTAAGCCTCTGCCTAAGCTAGCCGCTAGGGATTACACGTAGGCCCTACTGACAGTGACAACAGACCTGTCTAGGCCCTAGCTCTAAGCAGTAAGCTGGCTTAATGGTTCAGTAACTATATCCAGCTGGAAATAGGACACACCCCTACTTGCGTCTCAAGCCCTAGGTAGCCCCTAGGCATGCCATCAGCTTTACATCTTTCTTATCTTGGTACACTGTACAGTACTGTACCATAGTAGGAACGGCACCTGCAAAGTTCTTCAAGTCCCAAATTTTGCATCTACACTACCATACGTCTTGCTCGTGTTTAACTCCTTTATGCACTCACTTGGTGTGTAGGGTCTGCCGGTATTGTAAAAAGCTTGTTTCACTTTCACATCCCACACATTGCTACCAATCGTTAACCACTAACCAGTCTTTACAATAACCCATTGGCCCAATTATCAATTATTACATTAGTACGGTTGGTACCGTAGCCATTTCAAAACTAGTTTCGGTAAATATGCCGTATAGCGCCTCACGCAAAACACGTGGAAAGGGTGGTACTTTTTCGGTTGGTATGGACAGTTTTTTTTTAGGTGTACCTACAAAACCTTTAACGTCGCTATTTTAAATCTAAAGTACCTACTGATCAAAAACTGTCCATACCAACCGAAAGAGTTCCGAAAAGCTTAGGTACGCGGGAGGGGGGGGCGAAGCGCGTATGTTTTAATAATAATAATAATAATAATGCAAGACTTACGCGCTTCGCGCCCCCTCCCCCTTTCCCGCGTACCTAAGCGTTTCGTGGAATATCACAGTGTTGAAAATAGTGTATTTTGCGTGAGGCGCTATACGGCATAATTTCCCTAGTTTCTAATGGTAATGGGCTAATGTATGTACGGTTATTTCTAGGATAACCTGTTTGCTGTGCCACAGAAAAACTCCATGCAAGAAGTCTTCCACTTTTTGTTACCAATAATGTTTGAACTGAAAAACGTCAAAGTTTGTAAATCCCGCCACACTTACCATTGGCGTATACTGGGGAGAGAAGACGAGACCCTATTCCGTAACACGGTGCGGGCTGCATTGCTGGAGTTGGCTGAAGTAAGTAGGACTAAGTTGTCGCTTGTCGGAAGAACAAATGTGCAAACATGATTTTTTTAGGGTTGCCATTTGATATGAATTTGAATAATATTAATAATCACTAATACAATCAATATTTTTTACGTTGATCGATTATCTAGATAGGGCTTATTGAATCAAAATTAAGCCTAACACGTGTTGTAGGGCTGACATGTTTAAACATGTGAACACCCTTGCTCGTTTAAACGTTAGGTCCTAAGTAATTTGTGACTAAAATGAAATGCCCGTTTGCCAAGGCAATTTCTTTTTCCAAGAGATCAAAATGCACTAAGAACAAATGTTGTGTCATTGTTATTTGACCCATTCAGTTTGGGTGTGGCCTCTTTTGTTCTCACACTTCATCTCAAAGTCAACCACTCAAAATGGGAAATATATTTAGAAACAATCAAGTGAGAATGGTACACGTAGTTAACGAAATTGTTCAGCCCCAACGTGTTGCAAGTGGTAACACGAGTGATACTGTTTCAGCATCACCCAGAAGCGTCGCTCCCCAAGATCAACGCCTCGTTCCTCATGAACCCGGGAGGAGATAAGTTTGTTCACTTCCTGTGGCGGCTGACGACATTCCTACTTGAGAAAAGTATCAAGTCCCAGAGTGGTAAGACTAAAATATTTTGCTAATTTTCTTTTAAAAGCATTTAAATCAGCTAAATGCTTTGGCCTACGGTAAATAAAATGGTATGAAACACATTGACACACTCGGACACACGTTTACAACATAAACGGGCCTTATACATTCGATACCGAAGTTATCTTTATATGGCCCTAGGCTCATCAGCAGGACTTAAATAGGTCTTTCTCTATTTTTTATGTAGGTAGCCATGTGTATGTTTGTCTTGCAGAGGTCAAACCTCTTAACCAATTCCGGTGACATTTTTAGGCCAATAGTTAAAACGAAATTTACGGGACCCTTTGAAGCTTTAGGCCTACTTATAATTTAATTATTATCAAATCTGAATTTGCACGTAAAGCATATTATCATAAGATAGGCCTTTCATTAACACCATATTATTTTTGTTTAGGCTAGACCTAATTTTCTGACCGACATCTATTTAATAGCGGTAAATTGAATGTCGCCCACAATCAGACCTAAGTTTGGTCTCAAGTGGTCATGTAGGTCGACCGCCTACCCAAAGTCCCAGAAAGACGAAACACGTCACGAGTTAAGGTAGCGGCTCATCATCATCAGCCTGGATGAAAATGTGTTTGGCCTACCCAGCCCTTGAAGGTGTGTTTTGTGTCCTGTAGGGCCTACTTTCCCAAACCGTAACTCTGAGCTCTTCTCAAGTCCAAGAAACGAAAACCATTAGGCCTCTCATTACTCAAGTTCTTAGCTGAGGCATACGGTACCTACCTACCTAGATTGGGGCCTAGTTGTTATCTACTACCTAAATGCATTGAGCCATTCAAAAAGTAGGGCTGGGCTATATGACATATCATTCCATTATTGATATCACACGAAAAATTTCGATATGATATCGATATGTCAAAATGTAATTGTTTGTAAAAAAAAAAAAATCAAGAATAATTTTTTAATTTTTTTTTTTTTGTGTTATTTTTCATAATTTTGGCCAAATAGGGTTGATAAGGTGTCACCATCGACCTATTTACGATCTCACAATCGCGTTTTATGACCCGGCACCTCCAGCAAATGCACCAGCCAGGGTAATTTAATTTAGACTACCGGTACCTACCAGTACCCGGCACCTCCACCAAAATTTCGAAATTTAGCATTTTTTGTGTAAATTTCGATATGAAATCAAATATCAATATCGAAATATCGATTTTTTTGCCCAGCCCTATCAAAAAGTGATTTTCATATAGAATGATAGTGTTTTCCTAGAGTAGTAATTTCTAACCATTTGATGTTTCTGTTTACATAAAGTTGGAGTGGTGAGATGCACCCATGACCTGGATGACTCGCTTCAAGACGTCAAGATTCAAATGTTTTCAGCACTGGCCGACGGGGAAACTCGGAAGTACATTGAGAACCGAGAAAATGCTTCCAAACTGAAGGAAATGGCCCAAGATGTGGCAAAGTATGTGTAACACAGAACTTTTTAGTAGGCATCTTGCGCGGGTGCGTAGCGAATACATTAGGCTCGTCGGTCTTGTGGTTAGACTTCCTGCTTCCAATGCAGAAGGTACAGGGTTTGATTCCCACTAGAAACTTCTGATTTGGACTGAAGTCCATCAGTTCTTGTCTTAGGAATTTGTAAACGCTGACTTTTGAGCCGTCCTAGCAACGAGGCACATAATAAATTTAAAGTTGTTCTGAATTGGCCTTGTTGATTCTGGCGTTGATCCGCGGGTGTTCGCACTGTCCTTACCACTGATTGCTATATTTCCTATTAAAAAAAATATCGATCTTTGACTCGTTATCGCTCACTCGTCGATTGCGTCGGGGCCTACAGGGTTGGCTTGGTCGCTTTGGTTTACTGTCCCCCACTGAAAATCAGTTATGTGTGTGACTGAGTGGGTAGACTCTAATTACGGATTTATTTAACATGTCTGCTATCGAAGAAAGGTTGAAACGTGTTTTTTTTCTGCTAGCTCCCTACGAGAGTAACGGACACTTTGACCTCTGATTTTTACAAGATTCAAAACTTCAAAGGCAAGTCCCTAATGAAAAACACACTGGTTGGCATGTGCTGTTTTTGTTTTTGATGCCCCAAATGTTTTTGCTATCTACCATAGGCCCTACACACTGTAGGACTAGCCTACTAACTCCAAATATGATAAAATTTAGTAGTTGACACATTTTCAGTTTTCACATTAACCAGGATTTTTTTATTTTTTAAACGTCTATTCTAGGGTATTTAGTTAAAAAAACTAAATTATATAAGTGAGTGGGTAGACTCTAAATACAATTTATTATTTATTTAATGGTTTTATTCCAATTTCAACAAGAGTAGGCCAAATATAAACATGATCAACTACACACCGTCCTAACATTTAGGCCTAATCCCATAAAATAATGGATAACTGAAATATTGTTATGGGCTACTACTTTGACCACTTGTTAAAGTAATTTAGAAATAATTGTAGTTTTATTTTATTATTTATGTTTACATTGTTGTAATATTATTTTTAAATGTCCTTAACTATACAATTCATGATTTTTAAGTGCATTTATGTAGGGATTTTATTTATTGTCAGTTATAAATCAGTGTTACTGAACAGGATAGATGTAAATAAAATATAGATATTAACACTTAATTTTAGTTTCCAAATCAATTACTATTAGGTCTAGTAATTGCAAGTAATACATCTAAACTTCCAGGGAGTTGACGACCGAGATTCGCTCCGTGATCAGTCAGTGGACCGAGGCCCGGGCCCAGCTCGAGCGTGTCACGGCTGACGCCCGCTTGTCCGAGGAAGCCAGGCGCCACCTCAAGACCGACTACGACGAGATGGTCTCAAGATGGACGCTCGCTACGGACGAGATGGCCGCCGAGGTGGACGCGATGCTGATACGCGCGGAGGCCTGCGCGCGACGGGTTGGGAGCGACACGGCAGTCGTGAGGGCGGCGGTGACCAGCCACGTGTCGCCCGTCAAGCTCAATGGAGCCGACCTGAGGATCAACGTACCCGAGGCCGTACTGCAGATCCCGGGATGCGAGGTACGCGTGAGACTTTAGTCCAGGTTCTTATCTAGCGGAGGAAGCAGGGTGTGCTTTTTGTCTTCTTGTAACTCTTATGCATATTCTTATCATTGTCATCCATCAACCATTGCAGTTTGTCTTCTGGCAGGGTCAGCTAACAGCTTGGGTTTTGCAACCCAATTTTTCCACGTCTTTCTCCCCCCCACATCTTCCCAGCTTTCTCCTTAACTGCCTCTTCTATTAAATTCTACTTACATTTTATTTATTTTAAAATTTAATTTGGTTTCAAAGATTTGTTTAGCTTATTATCTAGCAGTGTGTTGTGTGATTTAATGTTCTGTTTATCTTGGCCACAAATAAATCCATAAAATCAATTGATTTTTATCAAAAATACTCTCGTCTCTAAATTCAAATTGTAATTAATGTTTTTATTTTTTATTTGCAGGGTCTATCTGAGAAGCTTTACGTCAACAACAAACTAGACTTGTCAGCGCTGATGACTGTCGGCACTAAGACCATAGAGCTGCTATGGGACGACGTACGTACGGAGGCAGTCGCATACGTAACCGAGCGCTTGCAAGATTTGGAGTCGATGAAGCAAGAGGCCGAAGAGTGGAACGCTTACTTCTCACAGGTCGAACCGACAATGACGGCGATTAGCGCGGCGTCGAGAGAAAAGAGCGAAGCTTTCTACGCTGATTGGGCTAGTAAGCACCAGGATGAGATAGAACAACACTTGGAACAATTCCCGTTTTTAATTTCTCCCGATCCAACAATTCCGGAGTCACCATTGTGCAACACTAAATTTGACGCATTCAACATCACCCCCGATCCGAATCGACTCAACGGACTCATAAAAGGTAGCGTTAAAGTAAACACCGCTCCGAGTGGAAATGCAAAAACGCCAATAGTTTCAACTACGCTGCCTACGAACTCGACTTTGAATTCCACGTTGAATCGCAGTACGTACGCCAACTCGACGTTCCGACCTAGGTTTAAAACGGGAATCCGATCGCTGATCGACGGCAAATGTCATCGCCAAAGATAACACAGAGCGAGCATCTCCCGGTTGTTTCCCGCACCATCTCAACAGACTC